>CATNEM010000094.1:880000-925000 GCA_950096795.1 Macrostomum cliftonense | reverse complement strand
ACCGCAATCATTTGATGGCTAGATTTTTTTATAGATAGAGACTGGCGCAGACTGGATTTTTCATTAAGAGTTACCAGTGACTAGATTCCTCATGCAGTCGATAAAAAACAGTGAATTGGCGTCATTAAAATTGTTTTACGCTAAAAATATGGTAATAATGGCATTTTATCACAAATTTTGTTAAAGTAACTTATTTATATAAACGATATTTCAGCTATTTACTTTCTACTCTACTGATAAACTTAATTCAGTAGTGTAGTTTGAACATGAAAATAAAGTTTATTTAAGTACAGAGGCTGGAGGGCTAAGAAAAAATGTTCTTTCAACTCTTTGTGAGTACTTGTCATGTTGCTAACTGCAGAGAACTGGATTTCACCAGCATAAAACCGAGAAATATTTGGAAATATGCCTTATTTAATTTTCCTAAAACTGTAACTCTGTCTCATTCTAAACTGTTATATAGCTGTAGATTAATATACGCTATATTTAATACTCAGCGCCCGTGAGAGCAAGATTTTTTTTTAAATCCGGTTTCATCCAGTCTCGGCCGCGGAGTGTTTTTTCTGACGCACGCGAATTCCTTACCCCCTGTCTCAGCCTTTTGAAAACCAAGCGGCACATTTTTGGCTCAGCGTGCACTCGTCCTACATTTCAATATATGGGGCTATAAAGCGAAACTCTCGCAAACAATGGGTGGGTGCAACACAGCAAAAGCAGCCGTTTTGACCTTATTATTTCGTCGCATCTTAATGCTGGCCGAAATTAAGAGTATGTGCACAAAAAGGTTTATTTTATTGCCTGCCGATGCTTAAATTACGTGAGTAACACTGGTGGAATGGGAAGTCAGATTCTGCTTGAATACAATTAATTACTACAAAAATAAAACTTTAATAACGTCATAAAGGCACAAAAAACGAAGCTGAATAAATTTTAAAGTCAATCCATTTGTTTCTGATAGTTGCGCAACAAATCAATGAGCGTTCTCAGACCAATCAAATAGTTGTCGTCATGGCAACCGTTGCCAGGCACAGCGTGGGTGAAGTCGATCATTGCCGCCAGTGCGATTGGAGCGCTGGACGCGTGCGAGGTCGAATACAACTCCGCGTCCAAGGACGGCTCGGCTGAGGATCTGGACGACAAAGAACGTGTCCCGTTTGATTCGTCGTTGGACAGCGGCTCTTCCGTGTCTGGAGATGGATTGGCTGGCTGTGACGAGTGATTGACAGTCGATGCTGCCCGGGCGTCTTGGAGAGCTGACGATGACGAGTTAAGAGACGAAGCACCCGAAGAAGAGTCGTCCAGAGCTGTTGGACAGGATTCAACGGCCAGCAAAACTGAGCTGGCGTAGAAATGATAAAGAGTCTGGCTTTCAAACCAGGCCTTCATGCGGTGCAGTTGGAGCAGCAGCTGGCTCACAGCTCGGCGACGGTGAGCGCCGCGAGGCACAGATGAAAGGAAAGGCGGAATGACCGCTGACTGGAGTTGATCGGGAGTAACCTGAAAATAGAAAGAGGCATATTAGTTAACTAATTGATGAAACCAGTTGTTGATCCAATAGCTGTGAAGGAGCGGGCGCACCTGAGCCCAGTGCCGCTTTCCCAGGTGCTCGTACATCTGCTGATCGTGACGCCAGGCGCGCAGCCCGGTGACCAGGAAGCCAACAGCTTCGCGGTGCTCGTATTTGGCCAGCTCCACAGCTCGCTTCCGTTCTGTAGCGCCCGGTTCGTAGCTTCTGGCTCCCATCTTCAAATCCATCACTGACGGCTGTACAAAGTCGGCTAGAAGGTCGTCGAGGCGAAGATAGCGTCGGCCAGAGTCGGCGTCGATGTGCACCCCGCCGAATGCTGGCAAAAGGTTGCGCAGCTCGACAATCTCCGGCCTGGACGCGGCAGTTTCACTTTGATCTTGAAAGACGTCTTGATAGAATTGAATTTCGCGATCGCCCTTAGGCGAGCCTTGCACCGGCTTGTAGACGCAGCGCTCCTTGGGCGAGTGCAGCACTGAAGATTTATTTAATTGCGTTGACACTTCTGACACTTTGGGAGAGATTTTTGGAGATTAAAAATTTAGGCTCTATGCTAAAGTGACGTAGTTAATTATTTTTTGCTCCTTTTGACTAAAAAATTAGCCTATATCAAGCATAAAAGCAGCCAAAATAAACAAAATTCACCCTGTGGCTTCGTCTTCGATGGATTTAATTCTAAAATGTCAAAAATTTGCGTAATATTTTTATTCCATTCCATAAATGATATTTTTAGATAAAAAAGTAGAAAAATACTAATTATACAACTTACCGCATCTTTGTGAATAGCCATGCCCTGCAACTTGATGCTCATACGTGCACAAGTCTTTTGGAACTTGATTGAGTGCTAGCTTCATTGAAAAATCTGAAATTTTATTACATTGAATTTGTGCAATAATAAAGAAGACAAGTAGTTTTTTAATTAGTCGTAATGTAGCCATATTATGTAATAAATTGGATGGTTAATTTTTTATAGAATTGAAAGAAAGCTAAAGCCAATTTAAAGTCCTTTCAATTATAGGTCTATCAAATTACAAATTTGTTTTTATATAATTTTCATGCAAATCGAAAAGCAGAATAAAACGAATATTAATACCTCATTGATATCTTCTTTAGAAGCGCTAACAATTTGAAGCAGATTAATTATCATTAAGTATTTTGCTCTTAACTACAGTTTAAAATCGGTACCCTGAAAGCAACAATTTTTTGCTTTAATAAAGCATACATAAAATGAAATTACATTCGCGCGTATATAGTTCAAAACTTCTGTTAAAAACTGTAAGTTTTAATTTTTCACAGAATGTTATATCTAAAAAACAAAAATTATAAACTAAAACTAATATTTTTACTGTTAATTTTAACTTCTTTAACAAATAATATCCTTTGCTTTACTGTTGCACGAAAAATAAAAATCTAAATTTTGGAATTTCCTTTCCAAGAACTAATTGAGACGGAAGGAAGGAGGAAAATGACACACCTTACACCTACGAAGCCACCAGCTTTTGATCCGCATTTTTGCTTAACTTCCAGGAGCATAATATCTCTTGAACTTTAATCTAATTAATTTTAACGACCTTATATCTTATCTCCTAGCGGCACCATGTTTAGAATTTTGTGCCTATTATCCTGCAGTGCTTTTTCCGGATTACACTACTGTCTACTGATACTAATATGGTATATCTAAGGATTATCTTACTGCAGAGACATTTTTTATTCACAGTAAATTATCTAAACATACTTTAGTGGTTGTGAATTAAAAATGGACATTTTGATTTTCACAGAAAATTTAAAGCATAAAGAGGTAGTTACTAGTCAATGAATAATATAGGCTGTTGGCTATACTGCTTTTATTACTAATGGCACTAAGTATTAATTCTATTATGAAAGCCTAGAATCAAGAAAGTTAATATGATAGTCATTTGATTTAAGAAGCATCCTATATGCTTTTTAGACAATATTAGAAGTTAGAACTATAAAAGTATAAGTATATATTCTAACAAGTTAATTTAGCAACTTGCTTTTTTATTGAAAAAATCGTTATAAATTCTTTACTTTTATGCTAATTTTTAAGCTTTTAGTTGACTTTAGCTTGCTGAAATCTATGTAAATTTGTAAAATATTTTTTCAGATAATTAATTTTTACTTTCAGTAGCCAATATATTAGATGCTAATAAAATGGTCTCTTATGTATTAACAGAGAACAAATTGAGTTACATTTTTCATACTAGTTAGTCAGGTTTTATTAGTAATACTTGCTGCTATCACTGTTTTTTATAATTCCTTCATCACAATTTACATTAAAAATATCTAATTGAAATCACCCAGACTATCTATAGAAATCTAGAAATCTAGGGAGCCAGCTTCAGAGATTAGGTCAGAGGTACTAACCATCCCAGATAAATCTGGTTTAAAAGTATCTAACTGTAAGTTTTTATCCAGCAGTAGTCCTATTATGCAGACATTTATGTGACCCAGTTTTTTTATAAAATGCATTTCTAAATATGGCTCGTCCGTAAATATTGAAATATAATTCGCATATAGTGAATTGCGCATTTGCATGTACAGATTTGAAAAAAACTGTTACACTGTCACCATTTGATTTAGTACACGCCCTCAAATGTTCTTATCGCATGCTATCGCAGAAAAGTATGACTTTTTTATCGCATCGTTCTGCAGCTTTAGCTTGGGTCTTAACTAACTCGATATAAGGTTAAAATTAGCGACTTCCAAGGGCAGATTTTCTTTCTTTTTGGTCTGAGTGCACAGCTATGTTGAGCAAATCACTGCACCATGTGTGCTTGTGTGTGTGTGTTCCGGCCAAGCACTAGCAAGAACAGTTTCTGTGTGTCCTGCCGGCTAGCATTGACTTTCCTAGTCATGTTCTATATTTGTCCTACTCAAGTGCACTGTTCAGCTATTTTAGCTTGACGGCTGAGGGAGTTGAGAAGAGGGGGGCGGGTCGCTATTGATTATTTTTTTGGTCATTCTTGTCTTCTTGGGATCTAATTTTGGGACGCGGTGGGGTTAAATCACGATCAGACCACCCACAGCTCCCCTCGGGTTGCCTTCCCAATTGATTCCTATTAGCTTTTAATACAGTTAATTCTATTCTGCACATTTATGTTAATCATTCCAGGCCGCTAGCATTGTCCGCTCACTACTACTAGTCCGGCCTCTAGTTAGTAGTCTGTTGGAGCCCTTGGCGACATAATTTCGCGTTGAAACCGTCCAATTTTTTAATTAAAACCATTAATAATGGGCTGCTTTGAAAAGTTGCTCACCTTTTCGGGTTTGAAGCGGCCAGTTATGGGCGAATTTCGCACCATCTACGTCAATCACAAGCCGCTAAGCTCGTCGCGGGATCAACCTTTACAAGAGGAGAAATATCCCTCGAATAGGATTATTACATCGCGCTACACTGTGCTAACGTTTCCGGTGAAAAATTTGCTGGAACAGTTCACTCGCGTGGCAAATTTCTACTTTTTAGTCATAGCCGTTCTGCAATTGGTTATTGACACTCCCGTGAGTGCTTTTGAGCTGGAATTTTATTGGAGATTGTCTGTTTCTATCTCCTGTCTCCCCCTCTCCCCTTGTGTCTCCGCCTCTTCCCTTCTGTCTTCGCCTCTCCACTTCTGTCTCCCCCTACCCCCTTTTGCCTCCCCCTACCCCCTACTGTCTCCCCTCTCCCCTTGTATCTCCCCTTGTATCTCTCTCCCCTTCTGTCTCCCCCTGTCTCCCCTTGTCTTCCCGTATTTCATTCTGCCTTTCCCTGTCCCATTTATTCCTCATCTCTCACTCTCTGTCTGCCAAAAAATACGATAGCTAACCATAATCCCCCTCGCCGCAGGTGAGCCCGGTCACATCCATCCTGCCCCTAGTCTTTGTGCTGGGCGTCACAGCCATCAAGCAGGCCTACGAAGACTTCCTCAGGCACCGGGCCGACGACAAAGTCAACAACACCCCCGTACACGTCATCGTGGGCGACTCTCTAGCCAGAATCAGGGCGCACGAAATTCGCGTTGGCGATATTGTCCGGGTGCACAAGAATGAGAGCTTCCCATGCGATCTGATTCTGCTGGCCTCCAGCGAGGAGTCCGGCGAGTGCAGCATCACCACCGCCAATCTGGACGGGGAGACCAATCTCAAGACGGTGAATTTTGTTTCAAGGGGCATTTTATTTTGGGATTTTTGTCCTTTTTTAGGAGTTTAGGATTATTGTGTCATCTCGGAATTCGGAATTTTATTTGATCTAGAAAAGTGGGATTATTTTTCCGTCCCGGGGGTGTGGGATTATTATCTTATAGAAGAGTTAGGGATTTTTATAGTAACTAGGAGTTAGGGATTTTTATCCCATCCAGCAGTTTGCGAATATTATCCCATCCAGGAATTCAGGATATTATCCTATCCAGAAGTGTGGGATTTTTACTATCTAATCCTTGATTTTGGGATCATTTTCCTATCCAAAAGTTTGCGATTACAAGTGTATTTTTCTATCTAAGAATGCGGGATAATTATCCTAGGGAGGGATTAAAGATTACAATCCTCTCCGTGAATGTGGCACTTTTATCCTACCTTGGGATTTCTGGATCATTATCCTATCCAGGAATTTAGAGTTTGTATATGATCTTGTCATTATGTATATGATGTAGAGTATGATGATAGAGTTTGTATATGATCTTGTCATTAGGGTTGTAGCCTAGTGGTTAGAGCATCGGACTCACGACTTGAAGGTCGGGGGTTCGATTCCCGACTCCACTGGTACAATTTGTGTCCTTTAGCAAGACACTTAACTCTGCATTGCTTCAGTTCACCCAGCTGTTAAATGGGTACCAGCATCAGCTGGGGTAATTGAAGGTGGGTGTGGCGTCCCCCAAGTCCATGGACTGAACAGCTGTACGCAGTCTTCAGAAGCGCCGCGCAATCGCTGCGGCTGCGCTGTTGGCTGCACATCTGGCCCGATTGGGACAGGTGTAATCAATTATTATTAATCAATTGTCATTATAATTCTACCGAGTAATTAGGGGATCATTTTTTCCACCCTGAACACATTAAAAGAGGATTATTTTCCTCTTTTAATTATTATTATTTGTAGCATTATTAGATTATTATTCTTAGTAAGTTTAAAGGATAACTATCCTATGCAGGATTAACTGATCGATATCTCGAATCCGGTAATTACCGTTGGAATCCCCCTTCCTGACAACAGGTTTACTCAGTGGAGGAGACCAAATCGCTGCAGTCCGTGGAGGCCATCTGCCGGCATTTGCGCGCCAAGATCAGCTGCGAGCACCCGACCCCGGATCTGTACAAATTCAAAGGCAACATGATCCTGCGGCGTCAGCGACGCAACGACAGGCCCGAGAAATTGCCGTTGAGTGCTAAAAATCTCCTGCTGAGAGGCGCTGTACTGCGCAATACTGACTACGTGCAAGGCGTGGCTATTTACACTGGCCAGGTGGGTTGCAATGCGTCACAACAATCTAAAATGAAATTTAGAATACAGATTACAAACTCTACCAACTCTATCTAAAAATCTACCAACCCTATCTAGCAATCTACCAACCCTATCTAACAATCTACCAACCCTATCTAACAATCTACCAACCCTTCTTATTACCCGCCCCAAGAATCTACCACCCGCCCCCAAGAATCTCCTCACCTACCCCAAGAATCTACTCACCCACCCCAAGAATCTACCCACCCGCCCCCCAAGAATCTACTCACCCACCCCAAGAATGTACTCACCCGCCCACAATAATCTACCCACCCACCCCAAGAATGTACTCACCCGCCCACAATAATCTACCCACCCACCCCAAGAATCTACTCACCCGCCCACAATAATCTACCCACCCACCCCAAGAATCTACCCACCCGCCCCACAATAATCTACTCACCCACCCCAAGAATCTACTCACCCACCCCAAGAATCTACCCACCCGCCCCCAAGAATCTACCCATCCGCCCCAAGAATCTACCCACGCGCCCCCAAGAATCTACCCACGCGCCCTCAAGAATCTACCCACCCGCCCCCGCTCCCGCAGGAGACGAAGATGCAGCTGAATTCGCAGCGCGGCCGTTCAAAAAAATCGGTAGTAGAGAAGCGGCTGGACAGATTCCTGATCTGTTTCATGATTTTCCTTCTAGTAGAGTCGGCATTCTGCACGGCGATGAAGTGGGTGTACGCCAGCGTTGACAAAGGCATCAGCGGTGCCTGGTACCTGCCGCCTGAGAGTGCCCAGGCCTGGCGCGTCGTGCAAGACTTTCTAGGCTTCGTGGTGCTGTTCAACTATCTGATCCCAATATCGCTCTACGTGACCATCGAGTTGCAGAAATTTCTCGGCTCAATATTCTTCGAATTCGATTTGGAAATGTACTACGAAGATCCCGAGACTGGGGAAAAATTTCGCGCCAAAGCTAATACCTCGGATTTAAACGAAGAATTAGGCCAGGTGCAGTACCTGTTCTCTGATAAGACTGGCACCCTCACTGAGAATCGGATGACATTCAGGATGTGCTCAATCAACGGTGCCACCTACTGCGACATCGACGGTCAGCTCTGGCTGACTGAGGATGGCGCCGCAACGCGCCAGTGTCAGCAGCTGAACGACACGGAGCTGAAGTTTTTCACCGTTCTGGCGCTCTGCCACACCGTTCGGGTGGAACGGGCCAAATCGTTTGATCGACAGCAGCAGCAGCAGCAGCACGCGTTCAGCGTTGAGGCGGCCGCTGATTATGTCTATCAGGTGGGCGGCTGTCTTGCATAGTAACGGGGTAGTAACAGCATAGTAACGGGGTAGTAACTGCATAGTAACGGGGTAGTAACAGCATAGTAACGGGTTGTAGTACCTGCATAGTAACGGGGTGTAGTACCTGCATAGTAACGGGGTAGTAACTGCATAGTAACGGGGTAGTAACTGCATAGTAACGGGGTAGTAACAGCATAGTAACGGGGTGTAGTACCTGCATAGTAACGGGGTAGTAACTGCATAGTAACGGGGTAGTAACTGCATAGTAACGGGGTAGTAACTGTATAGTAACGGGGTAGTAACCGCATAGTAACGGGGTAGTAACTGCATAGTAACGGGGTAGTAACTGCATAGTAACGGGGTAGTAACTGCATAGTAACGGGGTAGTAACCGCATAGTAACGGGGTAGTAACTGCATAGTAACGGGGTAGTAACTGCATAGTAACGGGGTAGTAACCGCATAGTAACGGGGTAGTAACCGCATAGTAGCCAGCTAGAAAACTGTGGCAAATGCGTACCAAATACTTTATTGCGTATTGATAGTCATAGCATCAAAGGCATAGGCAAATAGAAAATTTTCACCAGTAAGATTGTGGAAGTTCCATAGAACTTACACATAGCAACATAGCCACATAGCAACTGCATGGCGCATTTGGAACTTTCGCATAATAAAGTCAATTATACCGAAAGTCACGTGACCAGAATCAATTAATAACCAAATTAAACTGAATTCATTTAAAAACTGCATAGCAACCTCCTAGCAGCAAAATCTCTACTAAATTTACTCGACTTTCTAACAGCACAGAAAATTCAATTCTTTTGTTTAAAAACTCCCCACTAACATTCAGGCCAGCTCGCCAGACGAAAAAGCGTTTGTTGAAGCGGCGCGAAATTACGGCGTAATTTTTCACGGCACCGAGTCCGGGGTGAGCAGCGTGACAGTGCCAGATGGTCGGGGTGGACTGGCGCTACAGCAGTACCGGGTGCTGCAGGTACTGGATTTGTTTTTTTAGCTAAAAATTTTGTTTGAAATGCTGTGCATATTTTTCAACCAACTCTATTAATAAAATTATTTTTAGAAGCCAATTTTAATTATTTAATTGCAAGTATACTTTTTCACAGTCAATTGCAGACATTTACAGTCATATACAGTTAACAGCAGTGAGAGTTCAAACAGAAACACACAGAGACAGGCGGACGGACAGACAGACAGACAGACAGACAGACAGACAGACAGACAGACAGACAGACAGACAGACAGACAGACAGACAGACAGACAGACAGACAGAAACACAGACAGAAACACAGACAGACAGACAGGCAGACAGACAGACAGGCAGACAGACAGACAGACAGACTGACAGACAGACAGACACACACACAGACAGACAGACAGACAGACAGGCACACAGACAGACAGACAGACAGACAGACAGACACACAGACACACACACAGACAGACAGACAGGCACACAGACAGACAGACAGACAGACAGACACACACACAGACAGACAGACAGACAGACAGACAGACAGACAGACAGACAGACAGACAGACAGACAGACAGACAGACAGACAGACAGACAGACAGACAGACACACAGACAGACACACACACAGACAGACAGACAGACAGACAGACAGACAGACACACACACAGACAGACAGACAGACACACAGACAGACAGACAGACAGACAGACAGACACACAGACAGACACACAGACAGACAGACAGACAGACGTGGACAAATTACAGCGATATTCAGTTGAATACCGTTAACTAGGGTGTTCAACCGAGCTGTCATTAAATTATATTCCCACCTGTTGTCACCAACGCCGACGCCGCAGGTTCTGGAATTCGACTCGGACAGAAAGTGCATGTCGGTGATTGTCCAGCGCTGCTCGGACGGAGCCTACTGGCTGCTGACTAAGGGCGCCGAGACCTCCATGCTGGAGAAGTGCTCCACGGGCGACAGGGACTCGGTGGTGCGCTATTCCGCTGACTTCGCCGTCGAAGGTCTCCGGGTGCTGGTGATCGCCTGCAAGGAGCTGACGCCGGCGCTCTATCAGCAGATGTCCGCCCAGCTCACCGCGGCCAACCAGGACGTGGCCAACAGGGAGGCCCGCATAGTTGAAGCCTACAAGGCTGTGGAGCGCGACCTGGAGGCGCTGGGCCTCACGGCTATTGAGGATGAGCTGCAGACTGGGGTTAAGGAGACCATCACCGACCTGCGGGCTGCCGGCATCCAGGTGCGGAGCCTGTGTCTGTGCGTGTCTGTCTGTCTGTCTGTCTGTCTGTCTGTCTGTCTGTCTGTCTGTCTGTCTGTCTGTCTGTCTGTCTGTCTTGTTAAGCTGAGCTGTACATCACCCATTCCCGCCGCTGTCAGGTGTGGATTCTGACTGGCGACAAGCGCGAGACCGCCGAGAACATCAGCCTGTCCGCTGGCCATTTCGACGACACGATGCAGCGCATCCGCATTGTTGAGCAGCAGACCGAGGCCGGCTGCCTCGTTGAGGTGCGGCGCGGCCGCGAGCTGATTTCCACCGTCGGCTACCAGCAGCAGGGCCGGCGCTACTGCCTGGTGGTTGACGGTCAGTCGCTGCAGTTCCTCGTTGCCGAGAATTGCGTCGAATTGAAGGCGGAGTTTCTGGGTCTGTGCCGGCTCGTCTCCGCGGTGCTTTGCTGCCGGTGCACGCCGCTACAGAAAGCTCGCGTAGTTGCCATGGTGAGCTTGGCTAGTTGCTATGGAAACCCAGAATTTTTCAGTATCGATATATCATTATAGAGTCATTATTGATGTTTAAAGAAACAATGTGAAGGTAACCAAGGACTCGAAAATACTTTCGAATGTGGTTTCCTTGGTTACTGAATGTCCTTAATATTTTGGTTGTTAATATTTATGAATTTTGCAATGGTAACTAAGGACACTAAAATAGGGTTGACGATCGCCATAGAAGGTTGCCACGGTAATAATTGCTACAATTGTTACCACGGTTACAAGATTTAAAGCTATTTGTTGTTTAAATTGTTGCTAGAATCAAAAAATGCGATTGATATTGTTGCTGAAATGTCAGAAATGTTGCCATGGTAACTAACGACAGCAGATTTTTTCCATATTTTGTTATGTAAAGTATTGCGCAAATTGCCCCCCCCCAATAGAACAAAATAATCCAACATCCTGTTGCTAGGTACGCAACGGCATCGAACCCAAACCGGTCACGTGCGCCATCGGCGACGGCGCCAACGACGTGTCGATGATTCGCGAGGCGCACGTCGGCGTCGGCCTGTACGGCAAGGAAGGCCGGGCGGCCGCTCTGAACTCGGACTACGCGTTCGCTAGATTTCAATTTCTAAGAAAAGCGCTGCTATTCCACGGCCACCTGTACTACGTGCGCCTGGCTAACCTGGTGCAGTATTTCTTCTACAAGAATGTCGCTTTCATCACCGCCACGCTTTTCTACGCTTTTCATTCGGGCTTCAGCGCCCAGTCGCTCTACGACACGATCTATCTGACCATCTACAACATGACAATGACGTCTCTGCCTATCCTTTTGTACGGCATCTTTGAACAGCACGTCTACAGGTACAGGCTGTACCAGGAACCGGAGTTGTACATCAACATAGCTGACAATCGGTTGCTATGGTGGCGCGATCTGTTGATTTGGTGCGCCCTGGGACTGTGGCACTCCGTCTGCTGTCACTACGGTGTTGTAACCATCCTGACTGTTAATGATCAGGTCTGTCCGGGTGCCTGTGTTGGGACAAGGGGATTTCATATTCGAATAAGGGGATATCATATTAAATTAGGGGATTTCATGTAGGAATAAGGGGATTTCATATTAAAGGAAGGGGATTTCATATTCGAATAAGGGGATTTCATAGTAAAAGAAGGGGATTTAATATTAAAAGAAGGGGATTTAATGGTGAGATTAGGGGATATAATACTGAAGGAAGGGGATTTCATAGTGAGATAAGGGGATTCCATATAAGAATAAGGGGATTTCACATTGGAATAGGGGAATTTTATTGAAAGAAGGGGATTTCATATTGAAAGAAGGGGATTTCATATTGAAAGAAGGGTATTTTATAGTGGGATAAGGGGATTTCATATTTGAAGGGTACTTAAGTTTGGGAAATGAAGAAATATTAAAAAACAAGGAGAATAATAATAATAAGCTCGACACCCGCCTGTTTTTTAACACCTTCAGATGGGCGTCAACGCCACGTTTAGCTACGGCGTGTACGAATTCGGCGCCCTGGTGGTCCAGTGCGTAATGATCTGTGTCACCCTTCGCCTCGTGCTCATCACCTACAGCATCAACGTGCCGACTCTTGTTGGCCTGTCCGTCACCATTGTTGGCTTCATCCTCGTGATGTCCGTCTACAACATCATCGGCGTGCGAATGTTCCCGCTGAACAACTTTCTCTGGGTTTATTTCGATATAAACAGGCAGCCGGTTAGCTGGCTGATCATGCTGGCACTGACCGCTGTGTCCTTGACGCCCGACCTGCTGTTGAAGTGTCTGCACGATTCGCGCGTCCTTGCCAGCATGCGGGAGAAACAGCTGCCCGCTATGCCGGTGAGTTGCTTTGGTGACTTTGCTGTTCAGGGTGATGGTGAGGTTTTGCATTGAATAATTTCCTTTTTGTGTTGTCCAATTATTATTGCTGTGCTGTTGTCATGCATAAATATTTATTGTTTGTATCTTGCAGTTAGTTGGGGTTTTCTACTGTTCTTTAATATCCATCTTTGAATTATGTTTAGATGCTGTTTCCCCACGCTTAGATCCTCTTTTTTCTCCACGCTTAGATCCTATTTTTCCACACGCTTAGATCCCCTTTTCTCCACGCTTAGATCCTATTTTTCCACACGCTTAGATCCTCTTTCTTCCCCACGCTGAAATCCTCTTTCTTTTCCATGCTTAGATCTCCTTTTTTCTCCACGCTTAGATCCTATTTTTTCCACACGCTGAGATCCTCTTTCTTCCCCACGCTGAAATCCTCTTTCTTTTCCATGCTTAGATCTCCTTTTTTCTCCACGCTTAGATCCTATTTTTCCACACGCTGAGATCCTCTTTCTTCCCCACGCTGAAATCCTCTTTCTTTTCCATGCTTAGATCTCCTTTTTTCTCCACGCTTAGATCCTATTTTTCCACACGCTTAGATCCCCTTTTCTCCACACTTAGATCCTATTTTTCCACACGCTTAGATCCCCTTTTCTCCACACTTAGATCCTCTTTCTTCCCCACGCTGAAATCCTCTTTCTTTTCCATGCTTAGATCTCCTTTTTTCTCCACGCTTAGATCCTATTTTTTCCACACGCTGAGATCCTCTTTCTTCCCCACGCTGAAATCCTCTTTCTTTTCCATGCTTAGATCTCCTTTTTTCTCCACGCTTAGATCCTATTTTTTCCACACGCTGAGATCCTCTTTCTTCCCCACGCTGAAATCCTCTTTCTTTTCCATGCTTAGATCTCCTTTTTTCTCCACGCTTAGATCCTATTTTTCCACACGCTGAGATCCTCTTTCTTCCCCACGCTGAAATCCTCTTTCTTTTCCATGCTTAGATCTCCTTTTTTCTCCACGCTTAGATCCTATTTTTCCACACGCTTAGATCCCCTTTTCTCCACACTTAGATCCTATTTTTCCACACGCTTAGATCCCCTTTTCTCCACACTTAGATCCTCTTTCTTCCCCATGCTTAGATCTTTCTTCCCAACGCTTAGATCCTCTTTCTTTCTACGATTCCAGGCCACCCCTGATGTTAGTTACCAAGCCAGCGCCATTGAAGGTGTCCGCTATGAAGGTATCGCCTCACAATCTCCCTGCCTTCCTGTTTGTTCCCAAACATTGCCATCCCCTTTTCCACATGATTTTTTTAACAATTCCGTAACATTTTAACGTCCATATAAAACTTACTAACGAAAATGCAAAATATCTAAACAGAATTTGTGTCAAATTTCTAAACCACAAAAGTAACAATGTAATTCTCTATAGGCCGCTAGACGCAGCAAAGCGGTGCCCACGCAGTACCAGAGTTTTGTGAGTGAATCTTAACATCCAGCTGCTGACAATTACAGCTAGTAGAAACATTGATTTTAAACCACTATATTTTCTTTAGCGAGCTTTCTATAAAAAAAAGTGAAACTAGATTGACATAGATTGTTAATTAGTTAACTTGTTTGACTTCGCAGCAGCCCAGACAAAGGCGCCGACCTTGGCGTCAAAAACGACCCGCAGCTGCTGATAATAATCATTCAGCAGATAATGCTGGTCTTGATGTTGCTGAAGATGAGGTCAACGTTGATTCATCAGCTTATGTCAGAGGCGATTCTTTAGAGGAGGAGCCTGTGCTCATTGAGTGCTAATCCACCATGCAGTGTTCGTTATTCTAATTTTAATTCATCAATTTTTTTCACACACACTGAGCTTTTTGACGACAAACGCAAAATAAATTGCAAAATTGCATTTTCTCCTACTAATAGTAGGCAGTAAGGCATAGGCGAATAATTCTGCATTAAATTATTAGTTCATGAGTTTAAAAGATGCAAAAAATCTTTAAAAATTTGCGCAAAATTCCAAATCGTTTTCGATATTTTCTCAAATCTTGCCATCTAACTGAACTTATTTTCAAAAATCGGTACCAAGACAGACAGAAACAACTTTATTTTTTTAGGCAACCAAAATTTTGATTTAAACTCTATGCCCAAAGAAAATTCCAGTAAGAAACAAAATACTCTTTTCGCCTACTTTAAGTAGACAGTCGGAATTTTTTTGGCCGAATTTTATAACAGATTTGGATGCGTATCGATATTATCTAGCTAACTAAAGAGTTTAAAGTGCGTTAGATTGCATGCTGATTTATATTTGTTAATCCGATTTATAACATGCTGATTATTTTCGTAGTACTTTACGAACTTGAATTACAATAGTATAAAAACTCCCCAATTTATGAACCAATTAGGAGGATACGAACGCCGTTGCTATGACAACAACATCGGGAGCGGCCCCGGCAGCAACGATGCCGATGCAGGCCCACCCTGACGAGCAGCAGGTGGGATTCTCCGGGGGCAGGGATTATCATTACTGGCGGCCAGGGGCAGGCTTGGCACCAACTGTGGCCACACCCGACTATCGAGCCGGCTACTTGAACCGGGCGTTTGATCGACAGGGCGTTTGAACTGTCGGGGCTCATCTTTCTGGCTAATTAATGTTCTAGTGTTAAGAAGACATTGATTTTTTTGATGAAAATTTTAAGGAGGAGAGGAGGGACGTTTAGTAGGATAGGACTAAAGACATGATTTCGTTTTATTGACTAATTGATTGATTGATTGATTGATTGATTGCTTGGTTGGGTGATTTTTTATTTAATTTTTTGATTTGTCGATCGATTGATTGAATGATTGGTTGATTGATTGATGATTGATTGATTTGTCGATTGATTGGTTTATTGATTGGTTGATTAATTAATTAATTAATAGATTGATTGGTTGCTTCGTTGTTTTATTGTTTTATTAATTGTTTGTTTAATTGGTTGGTTGGTTGGTTGATTAATTGATTGGTTGGTTAATAAATTGATTGATTGGTTGGTTGATTTCTAGATTTTTTGGTTGGTTAATAGATTGATTGGTTGATTACTTAGTTGATTGATTGATTGGCTGATTGGTAGATTTATTGATTTGTTGGTTGGCTGGTTGATTGCTTGATTGATTGATTAATAGGGTTTTGTTTGATTGATAAATATATTTACTGATTGGTTTTCTATTTATATGATTGGACCTGGATTTGATTGGCCTGCATATATTGTGATTTAATGACGCGGCGATATGTAGCGTAAATAGCTTTACTAGGGCAAATTTTGAATTAAATATTTTACAACTTGTTTGGCTGGTATCAATGTCAATTTCTTGACGGATGACGGCTCAAGATGGTAGATTTTTTGTTTTATTTGAGCATTTTTAAGTCATTTTGTTTAAAATTTTTCACTATTCAAAAAATCTATTTTGTCAGTGCATGCGTGTAGCTGTAAATCAACTTTATGTGATGCTGTGACAGATTTATTTAAAAAAATAATTTTTTTGTGATACTAGCAGAGGCATTAACTCACTTTTTTAGTCGCGTACAAGTGAATTCCAATTGTTTTAACATTCCCAATTCTATTTGGAAATTCTCAAGTTCCTTTATATTTACTGCACGCCTTTTCTACTACTTATCAAGTGAACTGAGTAGTGCAACTAGCAAATAATCCGAAATTTTATTTATATCTGTTGTGTTCAACTTGCCAAAAAAATCTATTTGAGTTGGCGGGATTGTGGCAAATTTTTAATCAATCAATCAATCAATTCACTTGCGTTTTTTTAAATCAAGTCAAAGCAATCGTCCATATTTCTTGCGGGCATTCCATGTCTAATGTAATTGAGTGTTTTTTAAGAACCCTCTTGTTTATTTATTTATATTTTTTCATTAAATTTTGCGTCAATACGAAGTTCCTTCTACAATTGGGCTGTCGGGCATTACCTGAGTAGGTTATCCTACTGTTAGTAGTATCTAGCTTATCTATTGCATTAAAGTACAGGTATTGCTGTCAAATAGCACTTTGCTAACGAGAGCTGGCCTCTATAAGCTTGGCTTAGCTTGCAGGGGTGGAGGTTTTCAACTGGGAAATTCAAACACTATTTTTATTGTCTCAATAAAATTTTGTTTTACTGCGTGGCTGTGCTTAGCTTTAGAGACTTTTATTATCGGACCAAAATTTATTGTGATATTCTGGACACTTTTATTGCTTCTGTGTATTGTCAAACTTTTATAACATTTGCTCCGCTTCTTCCTATGGCGTCCTGTTATACAATGCGATATTGTCAAGTGATATAATGGACCTATTTTTTTGTGCTATCAATCTTGGCTTTATACTCCTGTAAGTCCAATCGTCCTGCATGAAATATATTCACTTTCTCAGAGTCCGGCTCACCTAAGTGAAAAACTGCCCAATTTCCCAGAGTTTGGCAATATATATATATATCGGCTTTAGTGTCACTTTTCCTTTTTTTTCTCTTTAATTGATTTTTATAAGGGTCCCGTTATAGAAAAAATATTGGTCACAGATATGGCATGGACCGTGGTTTTTCTGCCGATGGTATCCAGTTGTCGCATTGTGGATGTACATTGTAAATGTTCATTGTGAATGTACATTGTGACTGTACATTGCGAATGTGCATTGTGACTGTACATTGCGAATGTGCATTGTGACTGTAGATTGCGAATGTACATTGTGATTGTACATTGCGAATGTACAGTGTGACTGTACATTGTGACTGTGCGCAGTATGGCTGTATGTGTACATCAGTATGTCTGTACACTGTAGCTTTAAATTTTGACTGTACATTGAAACTGTACATTATGGCCATTTTGTTCAGGGTAACCTTGTGCTTGTATATTAACTGAAATATCGTCTTTATTTTAAAGGTCCTGTCTTATTGTTACATTCTTTAGACTGAGAGTTCTTGATGATAATTTTATTTTTAGCGTCTTTGATTCAAAAATTATTACAAAGAGTAAGTTTCAAAAATATTAACCTTATGGGCATTCAAGTTGTTGACTTGCAAAATGTTTAAATCCATCAGCCAGCAACCGTTATAAATAGACTATTTACTCGTAGAATTCAAGGATTAAGTATCTTAAACCGCCAAATACGCTCCGTGTTTATTCCGGCGAACTCTAGCTGAATGATTTGAAAGTAACGGAACCCCGCATGTTATGGCTGGTCTATTTATTGTAACGGAATTATAAAATTTACGCACAGAAATTCAGATATATATTTGTGGCTTCAAGTATTCTATCTAAAGTGTTAAATTGTCTCAAATTTGCCTCTGCTGCTTGCCAGCCTGTGGATCTGTTTAGAGCTTAAGCTAGATGCTATCGGCACGGGTTTTAACGGAAGTGCGCGCGCCTGTACATTTGCCATTTATTAACTGGCACTGCATGGAGGGAAGGCACTGTTTGCGGCTATTCCTCCCGACCTGCAGAAACACTTGCCGCAAATTGCTGCATTATGCAGAGAGATAAGCAACATAATCCACAGTTGCTGCCTCACCAGAAGTTGCAGTCGATGTACATCGATTTGCCGCAGCACAAGAATGCGCTGGAGAGGTATCAGCAGCTGAGACACGATTTGCCTGATCCTGAGCAGTTCGAGCGGCTGGTGCTGCTGCAACAGGTGGGACTGCAGGGTTAAAGTGTTCAAATGTTTGAAATCCAAATGTTAAAATTCAAGGGTAAAATAACTATTCTCAATTTTGACATCTCTATTCCCAGTGCTGAAATCCCTATTCCTGATGCTGAGATCCCTATTCCCAATGCTGAAATCCCTGTTTCAAATGCTAAAATCCCTATTCCCAATGCTAAAATCCCTATTTCCAATGATTGTTTTCCTTCCCTACGGATAAGAATAAGTAATCTGAGTTCAAAAAACTCCCCAAAATCCCCATTCGCAGGAGGCCCGAGTTGCCACAGGCTCCGGGGACACCGCCGCCCACCTGGTCGTCCGCCAGCTGCCCGACGCGATCGCCGTCGACTTTCTCGACTATGTCAGAGCCACCGAGCGCGGCCTAGACGAGCGGAACGCCTCGGGCGCCACGCCGCTGCTGCTCTGCTGCGGCCTCGGCAAGCCGCTGTCGGCCGGCTACCTCCTGCGCGCCGGCGTCTGCAATGTCGACGCCAGCAACCGCATCGGCATCCGGCCGCTGCTGCAGTGCTGCGCCCTCGGCCACCTCACCCTGGCCGGCCGCCTGCTCGACTGCGGGGCCGACCCGGCGGCCGCCGACATCACCGGCAGCAACGCCTTCCACCAGCTCATGGAGCAGCCCGAGCTGGAGGCACGTCTGGAGGACGTGTTGAAGCTGATGGCCAGGCTGCAGGTGCTGGACTGCTCGGTCACTCACCCAGTCACTCACTCACTCACTCAGTCACTCACTCAGTCACTCAGTCACTCAGTCACTCACTCACTCACTCACTCACTCACTCACTCACTCACTCATGAACTCACTCACTCACCCACTCACTCACTCACTCACTCACTCACTCACTCACTCACTCACTCACTCACTCACACACTCACCCACTCACTCACTCATGAACTCACTCTCTCACTCACTCACTCACTCAGTCAGTCACTCACTCAGTCAGTCACTCACTCAGTCACTCAGTCACTTAGTCACTCACTCAGTCACTCAGTCTCTCACTCAGTCACTCAGTCAGTCACTCACTCAGTCACTCAGTCACTCACTCACTCAGTCACTCAGTCACTTAGTCACTCACTCAGTCACTCAGTCACTCACTCACTCAGTCAGTCACTCACTCAGTCACTCAGTCACTCACTCACTCAGTCAGTCAGTCACTCACTCACTCACTCACTCAGTCACTCAGTCACTCAGTCACTCACTCACCCACTCACCCACTCACTCACTCACTCACTCACTCACTCACTCACTCACACTCACTCACCCACTCACTTACTCACTCACTCACTCACCCACTCACTCACTCACTCACTCACTCACTCACTTACTCACTCAGTCACTCAGTCACTCACTCACTCAGTCAGTCACTCACTCACTCACTCACTCACTCACTCACTCACTCACTCACTCAGTCACTCACTCAGTCACTCAGTCACTCACTCAGTCACTCAGTCACTCACTCACTCAGTCACTCAGTCACTTAGTCACTCACTCAGTCACTCAGTCACTCACTCACTCAGTCAGTCACTCACTCACTCACTCACTCACTCACTCACTCACTCACTCACCCACTCACCCACTCACTCACTCACTCACTCACTCACTCACTCACCCACTCACCCACTCACTCACTCACTCACTCACTCACACTCACTCACACTCACTCACCCACTCACTTACTCACTCACTCACTCACCCACTCACTCGTTCACGCACCCACCCTTTCTACAGTCCCTGGGCCTCCGCCTGGCCGACGAGAACTCCATCGGGTTCAACCCGCTATTCGTCAGCGTCCAACGCGACCGTTTGGACTTTCTGCGGGCTCTGCTGGCCGCGCCGGAATTCGGCGACGCCGTGGTCGAGGGCTGCCTAGTGAACTCGCACGGCATGACTTTGGCGCACGTGGCAGCCGGGCACTCCTGCCTCGCCAGCCTGGAGCTGCTGCTGGCCGAGAGGTCGGCAGTGCCAGTTTTGGACAATCAATTAGTTGCTAGGCTGGGATCTGCAGTTTTGCTTTACTGGTCACTCCATTTGCACTTAACTTGCCATTCTCATATTCCCTCTGTTTGTCACTCCCACAGTCAGTCTATTTGTCACTATCACTGGCACTTATAATTACAAATTTTTACTATAATTTTCTTTATCCCAATCTCTCTAATAGTCACAGTCAGTGTCACGCTATTTTCACTCTCATAGTTACTATTGTCACACTCAGCGTCACTCTATACTCTAATTGTCACTCCCACAGTCATCCTATTTGTCACTTTCACAATCACGGTATTTGTCACTCTTGAAGTCACTCTATTTGTCACTCTCACAGTCACTCTGTCTGTCTCTTCCTAATTCACTCTATTTGTCACTCTCACAGTCACTCAATTCGTCACTTCCACAGTCATTCTATTTGTCACTGCCACATTTACTGATTTCACTGATTTTAATCAGTGAAAGTGACCCCTTTTGTTACAAAAATCACAAAAGTGACCATTTTTGTCACTCTCAGAGTCACTCTACTTGTCACTCTCACAGTCATTTTACTTGTCACTCTCACAGTCACTCTACATGTCACTCTCACAATCACTCTACCTGTCACTCTTTCAGCCACTCTATTCGTCACTTTCACAGTCACTCTAATTTTAATCTCAGTCACTCCATTTGTCACCCCCCCGCAAACCCGAACGCTCCCCCGGCCCGGTCAGGTTCGGGCCAGAGCGCTGGTCCCAGCTGCTGACGGCTCGCGTCTCCGGCGGCATCTGCGCCGGTTTCACCTGCCTGCACTTCGCCGTCCAGGCTCGTCACACGAAAAACATCGCCCACCTGATTCGCCGCGGCCTGCGACTGTCCGCCCGCAGCGACAGCGGCCTCACCTGCGTGGATTTGGCCATAGACAGCGACGCCCTGGAGCCCCTGCTGGCCGCCTGCGAGAACAGCTCGGAGCTGGAGGTGGCGCACAGCCTCATTGATCCCGTCTGGGCCTCGTGCGCGTTGCCCAGTTGCGAGGAGGCCGAGCAGGTGGGAAAATTCGGGAGTTAATTCAGAATCATTATCGCTAAAATCTCAATTTTCGGAATCCTAGGTAATGGTTAAAATTCCACCCATCACCATCTCTAAAATCGCAATCTTAGAAATCCCAATATCGAAAATCCCCATACCAAAAATCCCAATCTCAAAAATCCCAGTATAAAAATCCCAATCTCAAAAATCCCAATCTCGAAAATCCCAATCTCGTAAAATCCCAATCTCGAAAATCCCAATCTCGGAACTACCCATCTCAAAAATCTCAATCTCGAAAATCCCAATCTCGGAACTACCCATCTCGGAAATCCCAATCTAAAAAAACCAATCTCAAAAATTGGGATCTCAGAAATCCCAATTTCAGAAATCAAAATCTCGAAAATTCCCATCCCAGTTTTGAAAAATCTCCGTCTCAAGAACAGTAATCCCAATCTCAGATTTCCCAATATTCGAGATTCCAATCTCAGAAATCCCAATATTCGAGATTCCAATCTCAGAAATCCCAATATTCGAGATTCCAATCTCAGAAATCCCAATTTCCGAAATGCCAATCTTAAAAATCGTCATCTCAGAAACAGGAATCCCAATCTCAAAAATCCCAATCCCCAGAACCGCATATCCCCAACCGAGCCGCCCCATCCCCCCTCCAGATCATGTACTCGCACTGCAGCCTCCATCTTCGTCGCCGAATTGCCGCCATCCGCGGCCATGGCGCCGCCTTCGACTCGGCACTCGGCGGCGACAGCGGCGGCAACGGCGCCTCTTCAGTCGACGCGCCAATCGACGAGGACGACTTTCACCCGGCCATCGAGCTGCTGTACGCCGCCGTGCGCGACAACTCCGTCCGCCTGCTGCACAGCGTGTCGGCGCTGCGCCTCTGGGACGGCCTGGTGTTCAGCCCGAGCTCCGTGGACCGGCTGTTCCGGGCCTACATTGTGCATTTGGGCCAGGTGGGGATTCTAGTGGCGCCGATTTTGGGGATTCTAGTGGCGCCGATTTTGGGGATTCTAGTGGCGCCGATTTTGGGGATTCTAGTGGCGCCAAACTTGGGGATTCTAGTGGCGCCGATTTTGGGGATTCTAGTGGCGCCGATTTTGGGGATTCTAGTGGCGCCGATTTTGGGGATTCTAGTGGCGCCGATTTTGGGGATTCTAGTGGCGCCAAACTTGGGGATTCTAGTGGCGCCAAACTTGGGGATTCTAGTGGCGCCAAACTTGGGGATTCTAGTGGCGCCAAACTTGGGGATTCTAGTGGCGCCAAACTTGGGGATTCTAGTGGCGCCAAACTTGGGGATTCTAGTGGCGCTAAACTTGGGGATTCTAGTGGCGCTAAATTTGGGAATTCTAAAGGCGCCAAATTGGGGATTCTAGTGGCGCCAAACTTGGGGATTCTAGTGGCGCTAAATTTGGGAATTCTAAAGGCGCCAAATTGGGGATTCTAGTGGCGCCAAACTTGGGGATTCTAGTGGCGCTAAACTTGGGGATTCTAGTGGCGCTAAATTTGGGAATTCTAAAGGCGCCAAATTGGGGATTCTAGTGGCGCCAAACTTGGGGATTCTAGTGGCGCTAAATTTGGGAATTCTAAAGGCGCCAAATTGGGGATTCTAGTGGCGCCAAACTTGGGGATTCTAGTGGCGCCAAATTGGGGATTCTAGTGGCGCCAAACTTGGGGATTCTAGTGGCGCCAAACTTGGGGATTCTAGTGGCGCTAAATTTGGGGATTCTAGTGGCGCTAAATTTGGGGATTCTAGTGGCGCTAAACTTGGGGATTCTAGTGGCGCTAAATTTGGGGATTCTAGTGGCGCTAAATTTGGGGATTCTAGTGGCGCTAAATTTGGGGATTCTAGTGGCGCTAAATTTGGGGATTCTAGTGGCGCTAAATTTGGGGATTCTAGTGGCGCTAAATTTGGGGATTCTAGTGGCGCCTAACTTTGGGATTCTAGTGGCGCCGAATTTTGGGATTCTAGTGGCGCCAAATTGGGGGATTCTAAAAAAACTAAATCTACAGGAGGGCTGTAGGCACTTTGACGCTTAAAGCGACATCGTCCCACAACCAGCGACTGGGCATGACTGTCCATTGCGCTGACTCCTGAAGCGCGTTCAGTCACACTTAATACGGTATGCGCGCATTGACACACACAGGCCGGCACCCAGTCACGCACTCACATAGGTTTTACAAACCGGTAATTCCATGCATGTACACTCTACATGTATGCTTTGGAGGTTGCCCTCATGGGCGTAAATTGCACAAGTGGCCCATAGCCCCACAATTCGTGCACAAGGCCCCAAATCAATGTGACCCTGCACACGAAACCGCGCTTGGGAATATAGGCAACCTACAACACGGGGTCGAACCTTGGACCAGTGGCACACAAGGCAGACGCGCTAGACCCCCGAGCCACTCGCCTCCCAAGATGGGAATTCCTGTGTCACCGAATTCTAGTGGCGTCGAAAGAATCAGCAAACGGGGATTTCCAACAAGCGATGAATTGGAGTGCTGTGGCTATGAGCCAAGCCGTGGCTATGGTCTCGCGTACGGTATGCTCATGAGGGCTTAAGAGCCTCGAGAGCGATTAAAATAAAAAAGCAAAGAAGCAGAGAGCCGATCTGCCGAGTCCACTTAAGACTCGTTTTATTTAACAACTTTAAGTTGAACAACGTGTTCGTGAGTTAGCCGAAAACACAACAGTGGCGTCGCAGCAAAAGGAAATCTGAGACCGAAGGATGACACCAACATCACCAGCTGCTGAGAAGACCGCATCTTCGGCGAAATTGGCAACCGAGAAGGCTGCATCGCCGGTAAAGCTAGCAGCAAAGACGGTGAATTCTGCTAAAGTTGGAAAAGTGCCGCCTGCCAGTACGGAGGGATTCGGCCAAGCTGCACAACTTTCGCAGCCACCAATGATCGGGAACATGCTCAACATGATCGACATTGAGAAGCTGGAGGAAGGAAAGGCGTTTCCGAGATGGATGGAACGCTTCACAGTCACAGCGAATCTCTGTCAATGGAGAGCGGAAGAGAAGGCTCAGATTCTGCTCATGCGCCTTTCAGCCGGTCTGTACGACACTCTGGCGGATCACCTGGCCCCCACGTTGCCCAGTACATTGTCATTCGAGGAGCTGACCAAGGCGCTGAAGGAAATCCTGGTGCCAAAAACGTATGTCCTGTCTGAGCGGTACGCCTTTCAGAATGTCAAAAAGGACGCTAAAGAGAGCATTCGAGCATTCGCGGAGAGGCTGCTCAAAGCGTCGGACAATTGTGCCTTTAGCAACAAAGAGGAACGGCTCCGTGATCAATTCATCTGCGGACTGAATGACAAGGTCATCATAGCAAAGTTGCTAATCCGAGATTTCGAGGAGCTCACCTTCAAAGCTGCTGTGGCAGAAGCTGAGGCGTATGCGTCCCTGAAGGACACCCAAATAATGCAGTCGGCGTCTACTTCGAAAGCGGAAGGATCGGTAATGAAGATCAGCAGTTCAAAACCAAAGCTATCAAAGCCGAATTGGCCTTTTCAAGCAAAAAATTCAGGAGAGAAAAAGTGCCCTCGCTGCGGCAGCAACCAACATCCGAAGACATCATGTCCAGCTGTCGGCAAAATTTGCAAGAAATGCGGTAAGCCTAATCATTTTCAAAGGGCGTGCAGGTCAAACGTGGCAAGTCAACAGAACTATGTGGCTCAAAGGACGGAACGTTCGATCGAATCAGATATTTTGCACACCGACTCACGCGGAGCGACACAGCGGAACAACACTACCGTCAACCTGGTCTGTTCAGTCAAAGGTAAAATGCAGCCTATTGTCTGTCAGATTGATACAGGCGCGTCAGTCTCGGTTCTGTCCAGCAAGCTATGGCATAGATTGGGAAAGCCAAAACTGCAAGCCAGCAATACTGCTCTAGTCGGTTACACTGATGGACATAAATTCGATCAATTTGGGTCATTGTCTGTCGTCTCTGAATGGAGAGGGAAAACCATCAACATCACGTTTCAAGTAGTCCGCTCGGACCGGAATTTCGCGCTGCTTGGACGAGATGTCATCAAAATCAATCCAAAATGCGTTTCCATCGGACATGCAGAGATGAAGGATCCCGTTCCGTTCAAGGCGAGCTTACGATTGGTCGAGGGGGCAGCGCCGAAGTACATCAAAGCCAGGCCTGTTCCTTTTGCATTACGCGAGCGTCTTAAGTCCGAGACTGACAAGCTTGTAAACGAAGGCATCATCGAGCAAGTCAGTTTTTCGCAGTGGGCGTCACCCATAGTGACTGTGCAGAAACCCGACGGTGGCCTCAGGCTCTGTGTCGATTATAAGACGACTGTCAACCCTCAGTTACAGAACGACAGCTATCCGTTGCCGACCGTGGAAGAAGCATTCTCAGCTGTGACAAATTGCAAATATTATACGATTCTGGATCTCGAAAAAGCATATAATCAGGTGCATCTAGACGAACCGTCAAAGGACATTACCGTCATGTCTACGCCATTTGGGAACTTCAGGTACAACCGCTTGGTCTTCGGGTTAAAAACGGCTCCCAGCATCTTTCAACGTTACATTGTGGACGTGATTCAGGGCATCTCCAGAGCGGTAGCCTACGTCGATGACATCCTCATTGGCGGATAGTCGAAAGAAGAGCTCAAAGTGAGGGAGGCGGAAGTTCGAGCGCGTTTGGCAAGGCACAATCTAACCGTGAATGAGAGCAAATGCCAGGTAATGCAGACTCGAGTTCGCTTTCTGGGTCACATACTAGAGTCGGGCACAGTAAAACCAGATGAAGAAAAGGTGCGTGCACTACGGGAGATGACAGCGCCAAAGAGTCAAGCAGAATTGGAATCATTCATTGGTCTGGTGAATTACTGCGGACGTTTCATTCGCAACCTCGCGGAACTCGTTGAGCCCTTGTCGCAACTCAGACGTAAAGGAGCCGAGTTCGCTTGGACAGACCAGCATGAAAAAGCCTTCAACAAGATCAAAATGGCATTATCGGCTGACTCAATGCTGCACTCATACGACCCGAACAAGCCTGTAGAACTCGAATGCGATGCATCACAAGTAGCCATTGGCGGCGTACTCTGTCAAGAAGGCAGGCCCATCATCTTTATTAGCAAGTTACTATCCCCTGCTGAGCGACGATACTCGCAAATCGAACGCGAGGCACTGGCAATTGTCTGGGGCATTCGACGATGCCACCGCTTTCTGTGCGGCAGAGAATTCTCGTTGGTGACTGACCATCGCCCTCTAACTTTCGTGTTCGGACCCTCAAGACAGTTACCAGAAAGAGTTTCAGCACGCCTACAGCGATGGGCTATTCTACTCTCTGGCTACAACTACAACATAACATATCGAAAGTCGTCGGAAATGCGATCTGATGCACTATCCAGGCTTGTGAACACTTCAGCGGATGCACCAACTCACGTAATTGGCGTGGTACATCTTTCGGAAAGTAATCTGCTGAAGTTGAATGAAATTCGCTTCTGGTCCAGGAAGTGCCGCGAGTTGACGAATCTCCGAGAGGCAATTAAAACTGGAAATTTCTCGAGCAGCGATTTGAAGAGCTACAAGCCCATTGCAGGAGAGTTAACAACAGAAGGAGACCTGATACTGCGTGAGTCCAAGATAGTGTTGCCAGTGGCCCTTCGAGACAAAGCCGTGAACGCAGCTCACGCGGCACATCTTGGCATGGCCCGTACAAAGTCACTATTGCGCGGGCATTTCTGGTGGCCAGGAGTCGACAAGGCTGTGGAGCGTGTAATCGGTTGCTGTTTGACATGCAAGAAGGTGAAGCCTCTGAATCGCAATTTTCGAGTCTCGTGGCAGACACCTCAGGGGCCATGGGACCGAGTCCACATCGACTTCGCGGGTCCAATTGAAGGCCAATATTTACTGGTCATGGTGGACGCTCATTCCAACTATCCCGAGGTACATGTGACACGGGACATGACATCAGCAACGGTGGTATCGCGGTTGAGAAGAACGTTTTCCCAATTAGGAGTGCCTAAAACCTTGGTGTCCGACAACGGAACAAGTTTTGTAAGTCAGGAGACACGAGGCTGGCTGATTCAAAATGGGTGCGACCATGTAACAACCCCAGCCTACCACCCACAAAGTAACGGTCTGGCAGAAAGATTCGTTCGCACAATCAAAGAAGCTGTCAGCGCAAATGGATTCTCACAAGCAGCAATCGACAGGTACCTCCTGTTCTACCGGGCGTCGGTGGGAAAGGACGGTGCATCACCGGCAGAATTGCTGATGGGAAGGCAACTACGCGTTCCCTTGATGTCAGTTGCTGGATGGAGTCCTGGCGAGACCGTGGTGTACAAGACAGAGAAGTCAACACACGAAGCCAGGCTCATCAACCCATTGGGAAAAAACACCGCGCTGATCAAACTGGACGATGGTAGATTCCAAAAAGTTCACCGAGATCAACTGCGACGAACAGTCTCTGACCGGAGCTCCCAGGTCGATGACAAACCAGACTACAATGAGGAAGCCCAAGAGGACCCTACTGAAGGCGATCGTGTCCGATCCTACAACTCTGAAAGGCCCTGAAAAATCTGGTGGCGATCATCAGCCAGGACTGCCGATGGATGCTACGGTGGAGCGAGTTCAAAGGGATCTCAATAGCGAACCAACTGAACCAGAACTTCCACGACGCAGCAAAAGGCTCGAACGAAAGCCAAAAGTGAATTACAAGGAGTAACTATTTTGAAACTTCCTTGAACTGTGTGCGTTGTGGTACCTTTAGTGCATGAGCTATTTTTATAAAAAGAGGGAGATGCTGTGGCTATGAGCCAAGCCGTGGCTATGGTCTCGCCCATAGACCAATGCTTTTCTCCCAACGCGTACGGTATGCTCATGAGGGCTTAAGAGCCTCGAGAGCGATTAAAATAAAAAAGCAAAGAAGCAGAGAGCCGATCTGCGGAGTCCACTTAAGACTCGTTTTATTTAACAACTTTAAGTTGAACAACGTGTTCGTGAGTTAGCCGAAAACACAACATGGAGCATTTCAAGGACTCTACATAAGGATTTGTAGGAAATAGAAAATTAGGGATTTCTAGGACGCTACCTCAGACCCAACCCCAAAAAATCCTCGCAAAAATTCGTCCAGACGCGTCGCCTAGACGACGCCCTACTGAAGGCGATCGTGTCCGATCCTTCAAGCGACGACCGGGTGGCCAGTCTGTCCAGCGAGGCTCTGAGCAGCCGCTACTCGCACTGGTGCATGAACAACGTAGCCGTGGCGGCGCTGAAATGGCGCCGTTTCGCCGTTGCCAAGGAACTGCTGGTGATGCGACAGTTCGACCTGGTGCCGACCTGCCTGCTGGTGCTGATTGAATGCCGCCTGCTGATCTCGGCGGGTCCGACAAACCGTTGGCTGCCAGTGGAGCCCTGGCGACACAGGGCAACCGGGATCGACCTGCGCCTGTTCGAGGTGCACCGATTCGCCTCTCGATTGCTGATGAACTCCGTCAGGCAGCTGTACAAGAACAGCCGGGAGACTCAACGCAGCGACGTGTTCAGATTTCTGCGCGGCGGGTTTGGTCTGGCCTCGGCAGCCGCCGCCGGCGCTTGGGGACCCCTGTACCACTGCACCGATCCCGTGAAGGCCAAACCGGCCCAGCGCAGCGTCTTCGAGCTGATGCAACTGAGCGGCTGTCAGCAGGTTGCTGCGCGCGGCATTGGTTGGGGATTTTGTAGAATGAAATAAAATCCCTATTTAGCTGCACCTAAAGCTCCACTAACATCTTTATCTGCAGCTGCATCCTCATCTCCATCTGCAGCTGCATCCTCATCTTCATCTCCATCTGTAGCTGCATCCTCATCTCCATCTGCAGCTGCATCCTCATCTTCATCTGCAGCTGCATCCTCATCTTCATCTCCAGCTGCATCCTCATCTCCATCTGCAGCAGCATTCTTATCTCCATCTGCAGCTGCATCCTCATCTTCATCTGCAGCTGCATCCTCATCTCCATCTGCAGCTGCATCCTCATTTTCATCTGCAGCTGCATCCTCATCTCCATCTGCAGCTGCATCCTCATCTTCATCTGCAGCTGCATCCTCATCTCTATCTCCAGCTGCATCCTCATCTCCATCTGCAGCCGCATCCTCATCTCCATCTGCAGCTGCATCCTCATCTCCATCTGCAGCTGCATCCTCATCTCCATCTGCAGCTGCATCCTCATCTCCATCTGCAGCTGCATCCTCATCTCCATCTGCAGCTGCATCCTCATCTCCATCTGCAGCTGCATCCTCATCTCCATCTGCAGCTGCATCCTCATCTCCATCTGCAGCTGCATCCTCATCTCCATCTGAAGCCGCATCCTCATCTCCATCTGCAGCTGCATCCTCATCTCCATCTGCAGCTGCATCCTCATCTCCATCTGCAGCTGCATCCTCATCTCCATCTGCAGCTGCATCCTCATCTTCATCTGCAGCTGCATCCTCATCTCCATCTGCAGCTGCATCCTCATCTCCATCTGCAGCTGCATCCTCATCTCCATCTGCAGCTGCATCCTCATCTCCATCTGCAGCTGCATCCTCATCTTCATCTGCAGCTGCATCCTCATCTCCATCTGCAGCTGCATCCTCATCTCCATCTGAAGCCGCATCCTCATCTCCATCTGCAGCTGCATCCTCATCTCCATCTGCAGCTGCATCCTCATCTCCATCTGCAGCTGCATCCTCATCTCCATCTGCAGCTGCATCCTCATCTTCATCTGCAGCTGCATCCTCATCTCCATCTGCAGCTGCATCCTCATCTCCATCTGCAGCTGCATCCTCATCTTCATCTGCAGCTGCATCCTCATCTTCATCTGCAGCTGCATCCTCATCTTCATCTGCAGCTGCATCCTCATCTCCATCTGCAGCTGCATCCTCATCTTCATCTGCAGCTGCATCCTCATCTCCATCTGCAGCTGCATCCTCATCTTCATCTGCAGCTGCATCCCTTGCAGGTGCTCACCACCAAATGCCTCAATGATTTCGTCGATCGCGCCTGGCTGGGCAGTGGCGCAATGCCGGTGCACCACCGGTCCACAGGCAAGCGGGCCGTCACCCTGCCTTTGATTGGTCGGTACTTTCTCGACTTCTTGAGCTACACGCTGTTCATGTGCATGTACTGCCATCTGGCCATATTCGGGCCTCTGCCGGGCTGGAAATGGCTAGAAATTTTTCTGCTGCTGGCCTTCTCGGCCGGCTTCCTCTGCCAGGAGATGCCGGAGATTTGGGACGCGATGCGACGCAATCAGAAATATTCGCACCAGTTTTGCGCCAGATTCTACAGCCGACGGTGCAACTGCAAGTGTCTGGGCGGTGGCGGTGGCGGTGGCGATGGTAGTGGCGAAGAAGGCGTTGAAAATTTGTGCCAACACAATTGCGAACCAGGTGGGGCTTTTGAAGTTTTTTGTTAAGTGAAAAAACCCTGCAGGGAGTCTTAATTTACTGATAACAAGCCCCTACTGATAGTTTTTTAGTCTGATTGGCAAACACCCTCCCAAAGGCTTTTAATCGTTTTTTACTTACTGATATCCTCGTACCCCTCCTCTATATTTTTTTATTTCCTGATAACAAAACCGTTCACTGAGACTATTTAATTGGCTTATAACTAACCCTTCCCCAGAGAGTTTATGATTGGCTGATTAACAACCCTTCCCCACAGAGTTTTAATTGGCTGATAACCAACCCTTCCCTACAAAGTTTTTAATTGGCTGAAAAGCAACCCTTCTTCAGAGTTTTTTTTATTAGCTGATAACCAACCCCTCCCCGAGAGTTTTTAACTTGCTGATAAGCAACGCCTCCCCGGGAATCTTTAATTAGCTGATAACCAACCTTACCCGAGAGTCTTTAATTAGCTGATAACCAACCCCTCACCGAGAGTTTTAATTGGCTTGCAGCCATCCACGTCTATAATGGTTTCATTACTTTATAGCTAACCCTCCACGACATTTTTATTGGTTAGCAATTGTATTTTTTCATTAAAATATCGTTATCTCCGATTAATTATTAAATGACAAAAAAAGTTAACTTATTACTAATTTTGTCTCAAGCAACCCTATAATTCTTTAAATTGCAGGCACGGGTCGCAAGCTGGCCACCGGTCTTCTTTTAATGCCGTTAAACTTTCTATTTTTGTTGTACGTTCTGGCTCGCTCACTCTTGACCTACTTTAAAACTGATCGGTGGAATCTGATTGACCTGCTGGTGATTCTCGTGCCCGCTCTCACCGCCTTCATCATGATGCCATCGGAGGACGCCGCAGAGCAGTTGTACTTTTTCACCGGATTTGCCATAGTGATCTTGGGCCTCAGACTGCTGTCCTACCTGAGGCCTTTCCATTGGATCGGGCCGACAGTTAGCATGATGCGCTCCCTGTTCCTAAGAGACTTGCCACCATTTCTGTGCATCAACTGCATCCTCATTGGCCTGTTCGGCTTGTTGGTGGTGAACCTGCTGTGTCCGAGGCCCAACCGGAGCTGGTACCTGCTGATGCGGCAGGTTCTCGTGCGCGGCTTGTTTCTCACGTTCGGCCAACTGGAGATGGACTTGCCAGGCAACCAGACTAAACTTATGGACGAGTTGGACAGCTTCCTGATCGGTGGGAACTCGTCTAAGGCTGCAACGGATGCTGCCGGCTCGGACGCTGTGCTGTTCTTTAGAGAGGTCTGGGCCGTCACAGGCGCTTCGCATCCTTGATCGCTTTAACTCTGTCAACATTTACGTACTTTATTAAAAATGTCTAAACTCGATAACTTATTTTAGCTGTACACCAACTGTCTGTCATTCATCATTTTGCTGGTATTCCTGGTCATGACCAACATGCTGATCGCTAAGTTCAGCCTAACAGTCGCCGAGAAAAGCGAGCGCGCATTCGACATCTGGCGCCTGTCCAAGGCCAAGCTGATGATCCAATACGAGCGGCATTGGCTGACCCCGCCGCCAGTCAACGTCCTGGAAATGCTGCTCATGCCGCTGCTCTGGAGCTTCTATTATCGACGTCGTAGGGCCCGCGTTCAGGTTTGGCTGGGTTTTTGGTATTTGTGTGTGGCGGGCCCAGCGGGTATGGTAGCTCGTAGGATCGCGTTTAGTGAGGTGAATTCACAGAGTGAGGTGGGTGCACTCCAAAGTGAGGTGGGTGCGCGGAGTGAGGTTGGTGCACTCCAAAGTGAGGTGGGTGCACTGCAAAGTGAGGTGGGTGCGCGGAGTGAGGTGAGTGCACGGAGTGAGGTGGGTGCACAGAGTGAGTTTAGGGGTAGTAGTAAGATGTTAGTGCAAAGTGGGAAGATGAGATTCCAGATAGTGAAATCTTAGTGATTTATGCAAAAGACTCTGCCTCGACCTTTACCAGGGCTGGACTCCAAGCGAGCAGAAGTTTCGCAACTTCTCGGATCGCTACCGCAGCTTTCTGCGCTATCAGGCGTTTAAATTTCGCGGCAAAAGGCGCCACCTGCGTGATAAAATTTATCCCAGCGGCACGGCTGTGCAAGAGTTGAGCACAAAGTGCGCCAACATTGCGGCCAAGCAGGCCAGCAAGCTGGACAATATTGAGGCTCAGGTTCGGCTGGTGAGCGATCGACTTCGACAGGGTCAAACGGAGAATTGAGATTAAATTGTGGGAGTGAAAAAACGTAGAAAATTGGTTTTAGAGGTCTATTTATAAAATTTTATAAGAATAACCGTTATATAAAACCTGCTATTCGACGCTACTTATACAATCAATACCACAGAATACACCACAGAAGGGTGACTACTTCTCAAATTTTAGTACTACTTAACTCTTCTTCACCTCAGGAGTAGTGTCTATGGCTTTATATTTCGGCTTTAGATTTGGAAGCTGATTGAGCATTCTGGGTGTATTCTGTGATCAATACTACTTACACCATTGCTTATACAATTATTAGAATTAAAGCACAGTCACTTCACTTCATAAACTAGACATTTGTATTATTCAATAGCCCTAAAGTGAAAGAAATGCACTATTTTCGATTATTTTTGTTATAAATTTAACAACTATTCATTAATTATAACTATAGTTTTAATGGAAATTATTAATATTATAAATATGATTTGCTTATAAAAATTAAATAATAAATTAAAAACGATCAAAAATAGACAAAAATTCAAAATAATAAGTATTACTTTAGAATTTCCGTCGTATATTCCTTCAGTTAACAGATAACAGTCAGAAATTTTTAGCCATATTTTTGTTCACCACTGTCTTATAATTCAAGAAAAATTTAACGGCTTTAACATTTCGGTTTCTATGAAATTAAACTACAAAAGCGCATATTCACTAAATATTCTGCTCTTCTTTTGCAGTTTTTTTCTGTTAAGCTGTATTATTTCTTAAAGTTTACTTTTATTTGATAAGTCCGAGAAACTACATCATCAGATATTTATGAGTCATGCTTTACGAAGTCTTTTGTACATAAGTAATCCAATGTTAAGCGCAGAAAACACTCCAATGCTCACATATTCGTCAAGAACTCAGTTGTACTACATATTTTACACTCCAATACACTTGCAATCCATCTCTGAATCCACCTTTCACTTGATTTCTAATTCCATCTCTTGTCCTTTGTAACACTCTAACTTCACCCCATCACTAACACTCCAATCTAACTCCGGTTTTTTTCAAACGACGAATGTCACTCTATCGTAGCGCCTCTAAAGCAGTTCTTCTTTATCAAAAAAATAAACGGAAGGGTGAATAAATATCAATGCAATCTCAGAGATTTTAATTCACGTCCTCAGGGAATTAAAATTGATTTTCAGATTTCGTAAAGAAGGCTCAATAATAAATATGCAATGAAAAAAATAAATATTTGGCGAGGCGATTGTAAGTCTGTCTGTCTGATTTGTCACATATCTTAAATGGGCATATCAGAATGTTCAATTTTATGGGATAGCGAAATCCCGCACCTTTATGGTTGTTGCTATATTGCTCAGTGCCTTGCAGCCGAGTGGGCAATCAGCATCAGCAGCAGGGCCAGCAGATCATCGGCCTCCTTGACGGTCCAGTCGTTCTAGTCAATGGTTCGAGCTGGTACCGCATTGTGTCACGTGCTGCAGAGTTGTCTGCAACAAATTTTAGCCAAACTCTCTCAGACCAAATAAAAATAGGCTCTCTTCATTTTCAGTGCCAACTTACTGAGAGTTGCGACTCGCAGTAAAAGTCGACGGAGAAACGGAGCAGTGTAGCGGACATAACTGTGCCAACGAGTGGTTGCCGACCCGCAATGTTGAACTATACTATTAATAATGGTTGCAGAATCTGAGTGCATGTCTTCTTTCACCGAGAAGGCCAACTCATTGCGGCAGCTGAGCTTGCCAACAAGAATCAATAAAATCAAGGATTATTTCACCGAATGATAATAAATTTTTTCCTGAGCTGATCAGGCATACAGATCATACCAAACTCATGACTATCGTGATTGACCTAGATGTGCTCGAACTCACCAACGGCAGCAAAGTGCATGGTTACCATGGTAACGAGTGAGAAGAATCTTCCGCGACAATGGCAGACAGAACTCATCGACGAGGCTTCATTCCTGGCTAAGGGGAATTACGGGTGGATGCACTGCATTTAGTTGCATTGCTTCCAATGTATTAAAGCATTTATCTTTACGACGGAATATACTACATGGTCTTCTCGGAATAATTTGCCCACCATTCTTCCCTGTGCTTGATAAATGGTGTCATAGTTCATAAAATTTTAACAAGCTTCAAATTAATGGCTTACCAGAAAAAATTAAATAAAATGGTACTCTTAAATGCAATAAAATTATTAATAAATCAATACATACAGTATTAATAAACACATAAACAACTTCATAGTGACGTCAGAAGTTTATTTGCATTTCTTTATTTTTGTCATAAAAAAGTTAAATTACACCAAAAAAGTACTGAATTTATGTGTCTTCCACTCGTAAATGAATCTGATCCCGTCAGATTATAAAAAATAGGGCGTACAAAAATTTATTATTTATTACGCAACAGAAGTTTATAAAGCGTTGATTTAACTTGCAAAACAAAAAATACATAATTTTTTTGCCGTAAATCAAGTCGATAAAGTGTTTTTAAACATCTGTTAAATTTTTTTTAAATTTTCTGTTTTAAAAGTTCAAAAATTGCTTCTGGACACACAGTGAAGTAGAGATCGATGTACTTTTAGCACCGTCATTAGTAGAAATAATAATTTTTGTTATAATTACTGTAATAATTACTCCAAAAAAGACCACTTGTATAAATACTTTTTTAGGAATTTTGTGCTAACGATTTGTACAATTAGTTTCCGAAAAAAATATTGGTTTCAACGACCCGTATCTACTAAATGTATATTTACAAAAACAGAATAAAATACGTGCAACCAACAGCCTGAAGTGCCACAAGTATCTGTAAAAAGACAACCAATTTAGTAATTAGCTTTATGATCCTTTAGTCGGACTGCATATTGGACTGGCACTTCGGAAGTTGGCTTTTATAGGACGGTGGCAGTTCTTTGCCAATCGCTCGCAGCAGTTCAGGCAGATCAGTTGCCACCTTGAGCGTTCCAATGATTTCTCCGTTTGATATTGCTACAAAAAACAGTCAGACAGAGTTAGCTTGGACTTAATGGTACCTTTTGGATCATTGATTTGATTTTATCTATTAACATTGCACATTACCAAAGCCAGCTGTTGTTTATTTCTTTCCCCAATGTACAAAGATGACTAATTATCGAAGCTTAGCCGTCTGTCTTTCCTCCCTTCCCCCAATGTACAAAGATGACTAATTATCGAAGCTTAGCCGTCTGTCTTTCCTCCCTTCCCCCAATGTACAAAGATGACTAATTATCGAAGCTTAGCCGTCTGTCTTTCCTCCCTTCCCCCAATATAAAAAGATGTAAAATTATCGAAGCTATTTAGCTTTTTTTATTCCTGATTTTACATCAATGGTTTTCATTTATTACTCTTATTTATTTTATAAATAAACTTGATTATCAGCTGTGCCTTTTCTCTCTTAATATACATCAATTATAGGTCTACCAATTTCTCCTCGTTCATGAAAAACCGAAAGTTCAAAATTTAGTAACTAAACCCTATAAAACAAAGACTTTTTTCTTACCATTGAGAGTTTCGATAGCAGGACGCCGATTAGCAATGAATCTGTCCAGAGGCAGTTCAGCTTTAGCCAGATCTAGAAAAAAGTCGCTTCCATCAAGCGCTTCGCAGACGATGCTAAACACAATGGCTGGCTGGTTGCTAAGCAACATTTCTAAGGCCAGTTGGCGACGCTTGGCGTAATTTTTGTCGAAGTTGAAATCGTAAGTCTGTTTTGAAAAAAATTGGTTTGGTTTGTTTCATTTAGAAACTACTCGTATTATAGGGGTATATGGAGCCCCGTGGTATTAGAGGCATGCAGCCAAGTACCTACCCTCTTGAAATTGTATCGCAGCGTGAACTCCGCGTCCCTAGAAACGCCCGGTCGGGGGGTTTTAATAGTCAAAGGCGTCTCCGTGTCCTCGCAGTCGTATCCCGGTAGCCTGAATGCCACATAGCAACCGGTCTCGTCCAATTCTTCGTTGGCCAGAGCGTCCGAGTTGGGATCAAGGTGCAATTCCAGCACCTGCACGTAGCAGCGGCTGACAGCGACCGGAGCTGCCGGAGCAGTTTGAAGTCGCAGCTTCATTGATGGCTGGTCAACAACGACCACCACCGTTGAATCGGTGTCGGACGCGGCGTCTTCATCTATTCCTTGATCTTTGTCATCATTGTCTTTGTCCGTTTGCTCGTCGAAAACTGTGGCGCTAGCGGATGCCACCTCAGCGGCTGTGGTGGCAGCTATTCCCCTCTTCACCATCGTCGGATTCTTGCTGTATCCGTTGGCTTCAACGTCCGGCTTGTCTTCGGAAGGCGGCTGTTGCTTTTTCTGCCGAGGGCGGCTCTCCGGTTTGCCGTAGGAGGGTTCGTCGTACGGTGGCGGCAGAGGAAGAGGCGAGACTTGAAGGAGCGTTTCAGTTGATGAATTGGTCAGATCGAATGCGTGATTGGGTGGGCACCGAATTTCAAGACTCACCGCCATTCAGCATCTCCTCAGCGCCCAAATCTCTCAACTTGGCGTCGACCACCAGTTTTACTGTTTCCTTTGTAGGCATGGGCGGGCCGGATTCGCGTGGCTTGAGTTTGATGGGTTCCGCCTGCGGTGCATAGCAACAAAGATGATCATCGAAAGATTTTTAATCTGCAAGTACCAGAAGCAAGTAGCTTAAAATATTATTTGCTTTGATTTTTAAATCAACAGGCTGTTAATACTGTATTAATTGGTGTTAAAGTGTTTGTGAGTTATCAAGCTTTACATAGCGGTATTTTGTAAATTGTTTTTTTATGATTAGCTAGAATCAAAATTTCAAAATTTTGCTGAAGATAAAAAATTAGAGTTAGAGTACCATCTTAAAATACGAAATAACTTAATAAATGACTCTTAAATTTGATAACCCACCGACTCGCTCTGGTAGATAGAGTTTGATGAACAGAGGTTATCGGGTATGAGAGAGATTTGGAGTGTCGGGGACGGTCATAAGATTTCTGGCGGATAGAGTGTGATAAACAAATGCTATCGGGGTATGAGAGAGATTTGGAGTGTTGGGGACGACCATAAAACTGAAACCCACCACCTCGCTCTGGCGGATAGAGTGTGATAAACAAAGGTTATCGGGGTATAGAGAGAGATTTGGAGTCTCGGGGACGACTGTGAAATCCACCACCTCGCTCTGGTTAATAGAGTGTGATAAGTGGCGTAAAAGAGAGAAATTGGGGTGTTGAAGCTAACCAATCGGCTGAGGCAAGCTGTTTTAAACTAGCGATAAACAGGACTAGGTGTTGCAAATTGTTAAAGAGAACTTTCAGTTGCGAATCACACTCTTAAAGTCAAACGAAGCTTTTATTAATTTCATAAATTGACTAGTTAGCCAGTTAGCTCAGTCGGAAAAAAGTCAGTCCAGTCTATAATGACCGGCGGGCAGCCCAGAGACAGCCCTCACCACAACGCTATAAACGCTTTCATTGTCGCTGCTCTGAGCCTCCGACTCTAACAGTCGACAATCCGGCGGCGCATCCAGACGCGAGGCCATCGAGCGGACAACCTGAGCGGACGACGGGCGCTGCTGGTTGGCTTTGTGACGCTCGCGATAGGCCGATTCGGCTACGCCTTGGATTTGCTACGGTGATTCGGATTGATTTATTGATTGATTGACTGATTCATATACAGATAGATAGATAGATTGATTAGTTGATTGATTGACCGATTGATATATATGTGTATACATAAATAATTACATTTTAATTATTAATTTACTGATTGATCGAGACTGATATGCATATGCATACTATATGTATAGATTATTGATTGATTGCCTGATTGATTGATCGCCTGATTGATTGCTTGATTGCTTGATTGATTGATTGATTGACTGACTGATTGACTGACTGACTGACTGACTGATTGACTGATTGATTAATTGATTGATCGATTGATTGATTGATCGACTGATTGACTGACGGATTGCCCGATTGACTGATTGATTAATTGACTGACTGACTGACTGAATGATTGATCGATTGACTGATTGATTGACTGATTGATTGATTGATTGATTGATTGATCGACTGATTGACTGACGGATTGCCCGATTGACTGATTGATTAATTGACTGACTGACTGACTGAATGATTGATTGATTGACTGACTGACTGACTGACTGATTGATTGATTGACTGATTGATCGATTGACTGATTGATTGACTGATTGATTGATTGATTGATCCTTTGATTTATTACTTGATTTTCCTTAAACGAGCCGCTCTGGTCGATCCCTAGCGGCTACTGTACAGAAAAAATAATAATTTCACTCTCGTGACACTCAAGAAAACTAAATCGGCTCCCAAAAACATCGCCTCCCACCCAGAATCGGCAAGTTTGGCATCCCAACCTCAACGCAGGCTTCCTCAACAACGGAGCCGGCCGCACTGGACTTGGCGGCCGTCGGTTGCGGCGGCGGCGGCGGCGGCCCCTGCTGCGCCTCTTGCTGCCGCCTTGGCCTCACAGGCGCCTCCGTTTCCTCTGGCGGCGCCGCTTTCAACTCCGCCGCCTTGGCGACCCTGCCGGCGTACGGGCGGCTGGCCAGTTGCTCTTCGAGCTGTCGAATTCGAGCCGAACGAATCTCCAATAGACGGTTGAGCTCTTCGATTCGAGTCTCGTATTCAGCGCAAACCTCTTGGAGACGGGATTCGGTCAGACTGTGGCCGGCTTTGGTTTCGGCGGACAGCTGCTGCTGGGCCTTCAACAATTGCCGAGCTTTGTCCAGCTCGGCCACGGCGTCCGCGTGAGCCACTTCCAGTTCGAGGATTCGCCGCTGAGCCTGACTGTCACCGACTGAATCGGCGTTTAACGGATTTGAGCGTTTCAAAAATATCAGATCGTCTGGCTGCAGCTCGGCCGATTCCTGCTGACGTCGGACTAGCGACAGAGCCGCTTGGAACTGGTCGTCGCTGATGCCACGTTTCTGAAAATTTTCATAGCTTTTTGTATCCGCTAGTGGCTCTTAGTTGATAGTCTATAGCTGCAAGCCTCATTCACTCAATAGTCTATGGCTGCAAGCCTCATTCACTCGATAGTCTATGGCCGCACGCCTCATTTACTCGATGGTCTATGGCGGCAAGCCTCATTCACTCGATAGTCTATGGCTGCAAGCCTCATTCACTCGATAGTCTATGGCTGCAAGCCTCATTCATTCGATAGTCTATGGCCGTAAGCCTCATTCACTCGATAGTCTATGGCGGCAAGCCTCATTCACTCGATAGTCTATGGCCGTAAGCCTCATTCACTCGATAGTCTATGGCGGCAAGCCTCATTCACTCGATAGTCTATGGTCGCGAGCCTCATTCACTTGATAGTCTATGGCCGCAAGCCTCATTTACTCGATAGTCTATGGCGGAAAGCCTCATTCACTCGATAGTCCATGGCCGCACGCCTCATTCACTCGATAGTCTATGGCGGCAAGCCTCATTCACTCGATAGTCTATGGCCGCAAGCCTCATTTACTCGATAGTCTATGGCGGAAAGCCTCATTCACTCGATAGTCCATGGCCGCACGCCTCATTCACTCGATAGTCTATGGCGGCAAGCCTCATTCACTCGATAGTCTATGCTCGCGAGCCTCATTCACTCCATAGTCTATGACCACACGCCTCTCTCTTTAATCCAATCGATAGTCTATGGCCTAACATTATGTAGCCCGCTTATGCCTCTAATCTCTTACCCGATAATCAATAGCAGCGAGTCTCTCTTTGAGAGCCTCCTGTTTAAGCTGCAGGTCAGAATAACGGATCCGCAAGGTGCTCAACTCCCTCTCCAGATCCTCCGAGTCTCCTCCCAGTCTCTGATTGTTGCTGAACCCGACTGCCCCCGAGCCAGAATTCGAACCAGCCGCCCTGGTTGCTTCCAGCTGTCGGATCTGTGCCATCAGCTCAGTCTCGCGAATGCGCCACTGCCGCTCCTTCTGGGTGTCGAATGCGCTGTAAAGGGATGGAGCCAGGAGGATTAATTAGGGTATGAAGCTCGATTTTTTCAAAGTTAGGGAAAACAATGAGGAGAGCTACTGAGGATAAAACTTTTGCTTCTAAAGATAATATTGATTAGGGATATTGATGATTTGGGATAATGAGGATCTAAGTTATTAAGGATCTAAGTTAATGAGGATATTAGATAATGAGGATCTAAGATGATGAGGATCTAAGATAATAAGGATCTAAGTTATTAAGGATCTAAGATAATGGGGATCTAAGTTATTAAGGATCTAAGATAATGGGGATCTAAGTTATTAAGGATCTAAGATAATGGGGATCTAAGTTATTAAGGATCTAAGATGATGGGGATCTAAGTTATTAAGGATCTAAGATAATGGGGATCTAAGTTATTAAGGATCTAAGATGATAAGGATCTAAGTTATTAAGGATCTAAGATGATAAGGATCTAAGTTATTAAGGATCTAAGATAATGGGGATCTAAGTTATTAAGGATCTAAGATAATGGGGATCTAAGTTATTAAGGATCTAAAATAATGGGGATCTAAGTTATTAAGGATCTAAGATGATGGGGATCTAAGTTATTAAGGATCTAAGATAATGGGGATCTAAGTTATTAAGGATCTAAGATAATGGGGATCTAAGTTATTAAGGATCTAAGATGATGGGGATCTAAGTTATTAAGGATCTAAAATAATGGGGATCTAAGTTATTAAGGATCTAAGATGATGGGGATCTAAGTTATTAAGGATCTAAGATAATGGGGATCTAAGTTATTAAGGATCTAAGATAATGGGGATCTAAGTTATTAAGGATCTAAGATGATGGGGATCTAAGTTATTAAGGATCGAAGATAATGGGGATCTAAGTTATTAAGGATCTAAGATAATGGGGATCTAAGTTATTAAGGATCTAAGAAAATAAGGATCTAAGTTATTAAGGATCTAAGATAATGGGGATCTAAGTTATTAAGGATCTAAGATAATGGGGATCTAAGTTATTAAGGATCTAAGATAATCAGGATCTAAGATAATCAGAATCTAAGATAGTGGGGATCTAAGATAATGAGGATCTAAGATAATGGGGATGTAAGATAATGAGGATCAAAAATAACTATAGAGAAGTTAGATCTTGAATCCAAAGCTGACTAATGTCCCATTTAGTCTGAAGGGAGAATTCTCACGTGGCAATCAGCTTCTCGTTGGACTCCCTCAGGATCTGCGCCTCGGCCCTGGCGTCCTCCAAGGCGAGCTCCATCTGTAGCAGCCGCTTCTGAGTGGCCTGCCCAAGCGCCTCGTTGCCAGATGTTGCTGCCGCCTGCTCGTCGTGAAGTCGGGCGGCGGCCTTCGCCTGCTCGAAGCTCCGCGTCAGTGACGCATTGGCCGACTGCGATTCCCGGAGCTGCTCCTCGACAGTCTCGCAGCGCAACTGCAGCTGTTCGACCATGGCGGATTTTTCGCGCAATTGTCGCTGCAGTCGGACCCGGTCGAGGTCGTCGCGCATGTTCAGCAGCGGAGCGCCGCTGGCCTGCAGTCTGGCGGTGTCTCGCTCGGAGTTGGCCTCCTTGGCGTTAGACAGGGGAGGAAAATGTGATTTAGGCGTAGGGGGTTGGCGCCCCTCCACTCGCTTTTTTGGCGCCCAGCTTTCGGTTTTGGCGCCCCCCTCCGTAGCCAGGAGTCTTGGCACCTCCCCCCCGTAGCCAGGAGTCTTGGCGCCTCCCCTCCGTAGCCAGGAGTCTTAGCGCCTCCCTCCCCGTAGCTAGGAGTCTTGGCGCCTCCCCCCGTAGCCAGGAGTCTTGGCGCCTCCCCCCCGTAGCCAGGAGTCTTGGCGCCTCCCCCCCGTAGCCAGGAGTCTTGGCGCCTCCCCTTCGTAGCCAGGAGTCTTGGCGCCCCCCTCCCCCCGTAGCCAGGATTCTTGGCGCCCCCCCTTCCCCCGTAGCCAGGAGTCTTGGCGCCCCCCTCCCCCCGTAGCCAGGAGTCTTGGCGCCCCCCTCCCCTTGTAGCCAGGAGTCTTGGCGCCTCCCCCCCCCCGTAGCCAGGAGTCTTGGCGCCTTCCCCCCCGTAGCCAGGAGTCTTGGCGCCTCCCCCCCGTAGCCAGGAGTCTTGGCGCCTCCCCCCCCCCGTAGCCAGGAGTCTTGGCGCCTCCCCCCTTCCCCGTAGCCAGGAGTCTTGGCGCCCCCTCCCCCCGTAGCCAGGAGTCTTGGCGCCTCCCCCCCGTAGCCAGGAGTCTTGGCGCCTCCTCCCCTTGTAGCCAGGAGTCTTGGCGCCTCCCCCCCGTAGCCAGGAGTCTTGGCGCCTCCCCCCCGTAGCCAGGAGTCTTGGCGCCTCCCCTTCGTAGCCAGGAGTCTTGGCGCCCCCCTCCCCCCGTAGCCAGGAGTCTTGGCGCTTCCCCCCCCCGTAGCCAGGAGTCTTGGCGCCTCCCCCCCCCCGTAGCCAGGAGTCTTGGCGCCTCCTCCCCTTGTAGCCAGGAGTCTTGGCGCCTCCCCTCCGTAGCCAGGAGTCTTGGCGCCTCCCCCCCTCGTAGCCAGGAGTCTTGGCGCCTCCCCCCCTCGTAGCCAGGAGTCTTGGCGCCTCCCCCCCTTGTAGCCAGGAGTCTTGGCGCCTCCCCCCCTCGTAGCCAGGAGTCTTGGCACCTCCCCCCGTAGAGGCGCAGCGATCAGCTTCTGTCTCTATCAAAATCTCACCTTCACCGACTCTCTCAGCTCCATATCCTTCAAGCTCAGCTGCTCCCTCAGCGACTCGACCTCCTGTCTGAGCCGCTGCATTTCGGCCTCGTCAGTCGCTGCGGCAGCTTCAAAGCTTGACGACAAGTTCCGGCTTTGAGGTCGGGCAGTCGAGGCGCCGGCTCGATAGCCGCCTCGCCGTTTCGGCGAAGACGTGGCTGCCGGTGCGGACGCCGCTTTAGCAGTTTTTAGCGTTGCCCGGCTCTGCAGCTGGGCGTTCTGCTTCTCCAGTTCAACCAGCCGCATCTCCAGCTTCACTACTTGATCAGTGGCGCGTAGATCAGCTGGGGATGCGCCGGATTGAGCTTGACAATGACGCAACTGGGGATTTGCGTGATTAGAGAGGAATTTTAGACTGTAAGCGCTAATGTAATGCCCGGGGTATACAGTAAGTGGGCCCACCTTTTCCTGAGTCTTTGTCATCACGAGCTTTAAATTCTTGTTGGCCTCCTCTTGCTCGCGTAGCTTCTCCTTCTGCTGACTGTGCTCGTGATAGAGCGCCAACAGCCTGTCCTGAAGCTCCTCTTTGGACCATTTCTGCACCAAAGATCGGTCTAGTTGGCCGCTCTGCTCAGCTGAGCGAGTTCGGCTTCGTTTGATTGGCAGGCGGTCTGAATCCATTTGACCTTTGATGAAATTGCACTATTTCAGGCCCTGATCTGGCGTTCGTGTGGCTGAAATTTCAAAGTGGAAAGTTACTGCTTTTTTATTCTCAATTTTATTCATGTAAAAAACTGTTTTTTATCTTTTAAATGGAACTCAAAAGTTTTAATTTTTTTTCATTTATATGGAACAATTTTTTTAAATAAGAAAAATAAGACTTGCTTTAAGTTAATGTTTGTGTTAAGTAAGACAAAAACAGAAATAATTCCCATTTTGGTTTGGTTTATATTAACTTAAATCCTTATATCCTATATCATATATATATATATATAAGAACGAATTAGCTATGAAAAGCATATATAAATATTTGTATATGAAATGCAATACATATATGTAATTAAATTTTTTGTTTTTTATGCATGCATTAATGACAAATATACATAATTTGCAGTTAGCTATTCATTTTTTCAGTAATCACTTATCAGTGATTAGAAAAATATAATATTTTAGCCTTGTATACCCATGATAACTAAATTGAAGGGAATATTTCTCGCGTGAAATAAAAATTAATTTAGGAAAATTAAATTCTGCTTTTAATGTCTA
>CATNEM010000094.1:867500-875000 GCA_950096795.1 Macrostomum cliftonense | reverse complement strand
AGGGAGATATCGGGGGCGTTGATGAGGGAAATGTCGGGGTCATTGATGAGGGAGGTGTCGGGTCATTGATGAGGGAGGTGTCGGGTCGTTGATGAGGGAGGTGTCGGGTCGTTGATGAGGGATGTGTCGGGTCGTTGATGAGGGAGGTGTCGGGGTCGTTGATGAGGGAGGTGTCGGGGTCGTTGATGAGGGAGGTGTCGGGGTCGTTGATGAGGGAGGTGTCGGGTCGTTGATGAGGGAGGTGTCGGGTCGTTGATGAGGGAGGTGTCGGGGTCGTTGATGAGGGAGGTGTCGGGTCGTTGATGAGGGAGGTGTCGGGGTCGTTGATGAGGGAGGTGCCGGGTCGTTGATGAGGGAGGTGTCGGGTCGTTGATGAGGGAGGTGTCGGGTCGTTGATGAGGGAGGTGTCGGGTCGTTGATGAGGGAGATGTCGGGTCGTTGATGAGGGAGGTGTCGGGGTAATTGATGAGGGAGGTGTCGGGTCGTTGATGAGGGAGGTGTCGGGGTCGTTGATGAGGGAGGTGTCGGGTCATTGATGAGGGATGTGTCGGGTCGTTGATGAGGGAGGTGTCGGGGTCGTTGATGAGGGAGGTGTCGGGGTCGTTGATGAGGGAGGTGTCGGGTCGTTGATGAGGGAGGTGTCGGGTCGTTGATGAGGGAGGTGTCGGGTCGTTGATGAGGGAGGTGTCGGGTCGTTGATGAGGGAGGTGTCGGGTCGTTGATGAGGGATGTGTCGGGTCGTTGATGAGGGAGGTGTCGGGTCGTTGATGAGGGAGGTGTCGGGGTCGTTGATGAGGGAGGTGTCGGGGTCGTTGATGAGGGAGGTGTCGGGGTCGTTGATGAGGGAGGTGTCGGGTCATTGATGAGGGATGTGTCGGGTCGTTGATGAGGGAGGTGTCGGGGTCGTTGATGAGGGAGGTGTCGGGGTCGTTGATGAGGGAGGTGTCGGGGTCGTTGATGAGGGAGGTGTCGGGTCGTTGATGAGGGAGGTGTCGGGTCGTTGATGAGGGAGGTGTCGGGTCGTTGATGAGGGAGGTGTTGGGTCGTTGATGAGGGAGGTGTCGGGTCATTGATGAGGGAGGTGTCGGGTCGTTGATGAGGGAGGTGTCGGGTCGTTGATGAGGGAGGTGTCGGGTCGTTGATGAGGGAGATGTCGGGTCGTTGATGAGGGAGGTGTCGGGTCATTGATGAGGGAGGTGTCGGGTCGTTGATGAGGGAGGTGTCGGGTCGTTGATGAGGGATGTGTCGGGGTCGTTGATGAGGGAGGTGTCGGGGTCATTGATGAGGGAGGTGTCGGGGTCGTTGATGAGGGAGGTGTCGGGGTCGTTGATGAGGGAGGTGTCGGGTCGTTGATGAGGGAGGTGTCGGGTCGTTGATGAGGGAGGTGTCGGGTCGTTGATGAGGGAGGTGTCGGGGTCGTTGATGAGGGGGGTGTATGGTCATCGATGAGGGAAATTTCGGGGTCATTGATGGGGAAGATGTGGAGTCAATAATGATGAGCATATTGAGTAATTTATAAGAAGATTCAGGAGACGGCACACGATTCTAGCAACCTCAGTCAATCACCTGTCAATCAAGGCATCTGCCCCTGGATGGAGGTGACTGGCGACGCCTCACCAATCAGTTTGAAGCTTGAGGACAACGACAACATCTACATGAGCCTGGCTACGGAGAAGATGATCGAACTGGTGCACAGACGAGTCGAACAGGCCTCAGAGCAGGCCTTCAAAAACGCCACCCAGCGCTCCGAGCAGCACAAAAAATCTCGGGTGTCGTTCGCTTCGTTAAAGTCGGACAAGGACGACACGGGTGAGGAGGAGAGAAAGGCCAGGGGATCATTCCTTCCTGAGGAGCCGCTAGAGATCAAGCTCGACTAGGAAGCGAGCATTTTGTACTTTTAAGTTTGCCTTTAGACGCTTTAGGTTATTATGCAAATTCAAATTGGCGCCAGATGTTAATTACGGACAAGTTGTCTTTGTTATTATAACAAAGACTAAACATCCGCAATTTATCTGGCATCAAATTGAATTCTTTAGCATTTAATAACTAACTTAATGACTACAGCAGGTATTTGTTACTTTGACGAGTCACCACGCAGCAAAGAGCTCATAGCAACTTAACTGGTTGTATGGTTTAAGTTAAAAATGAAAAGGTTTTACTTTGTATCTTTGTATTTTCTTTTGCAACTTGCTCGATATCCAACGCGCATTCAAGTACTAAACTGCACTACCTACCCCTACTGCAACTACCGCTACCACTAATGGTAACTATGGCAACTACTGTAGTATTTCGCAATTATAGAGTTGCATGAAGTTAATATGCATAAACCTAAAGATAATACCTAATGTAATAAGTTATTAAAATATAAAGAAGTATTTAAAATTTAGTTTTTCTAACGCGAAAGTCAAAACTGTCTTTATATTTCTTTGTGGCGTTTTCCTGTCTAAAATGCTCCTAAACATAGGGCTGCAGGCAGTTTGATGCTCAAAGCGACATCATCCCACAATCAGCGACGGAGTATTACTGTCCATTGCGCTGACTCCTGAAGCGCGTTCAGTCACACTAAATACGGTATGCAGGCATAGACACACACACAGGCCGGCACCCAGTCACGCACTCACAAAGGGTGTACAAGCGGCGGTTCCAGGAATGTACACACTCTATGCCTTGGGCGGTTGCCCTAATGCACAACTGGCCCATAGCCCAACCAATTCGTGCACAAGGCCCCAAATTAATGTGACCCTGCACACGAAACTGCACACAGGGAAAATAACCAACCTACAATACGGGGTCGAACGTGGACCAGTGGCACACAAGGCAGACGCGCTAGACCGCCGAGCCACTCGCCCCCCTCGCTATATTTCTTTGTGGTGTTTTCCTGTCTGAAATGCTCAATTTTGAAGTTTTCCATTCTGGAGTGACTCATTCTGAAATGACTCATTCAAAAGTGACTCATTCTGAAGTGACTCATCCTTAAGTGACTCATTCTGAAGTGACTCATTCTGAAGTGACTCATTCTGAAGTGACTCATTCTGAAGTGACTCATTCTGAAGTGACTCATTCTGAAGTGACTCATTCTGAAGTGACTCATTCTGAAGTGACTCATTCTGAAGTGACTCATCCTTAAGTGACTCATTCTAAAATGACTCATTCAAAAGTGACTCATTCTGAAGTGACTCATCCTTAAGTGACTCATTCTGAAGTGACTCATTCTGAAGTGACTCATTCTGAAGTGACTCATTCTGAAGTGACTCATTCTGAAGTGACTCATTCTGAAGTGACTCATTCTGAAGTGACTCATTCTGAAGTGACTCATTCTGAAGTGACTCATTCTGAAGTGACTCATTCTGAAGTGACTCATTCTAAAGTGAATCGCTGGCGCCGTTCCTGTTTATTCTGGTGCTTGATTGGGTGCTACGGACTGCTCTGCCTACCAACGACGACGGCTTTCTGCTGCGGCGACGCGTGGGTCGACGTCAACCGGAGAGGCGGCTCAGCGTGCTTGGCTACGCCGACGATCTCGCCCTGCTGTCCTCGACCGTCGAGGGCGCCCAACGGCAGCTGGACAGGCTGGCTGCCGTTGCAGCGAGTGTTGACGGCAAGGAGACAGAACTTCCGCGCTGTCAGCAGTTCGTCTACCTCGGCGGTCTGGTCCCTGACGTCCGTAGAGACCTGCGGCGTCGCCGAGGACTTGCCTTGGCTGCCTTCCGTTCGATAAGGTCAGTCCTGCAGTCCGAGGCCCTGCCAGATCGCCAGAGGGCGGCGCTGTTTCGGGCGGTGATCGAGACCGTCTTGCTGTACAACGCCGAGACCTGGACGCTGACGGACTCGCTCGAGCAACAAGTCGACTGCTGCGCGCCGCCTTCAAGATCAGCTACGAGCGGGTCTCCAACGCGTCACTCTATCGCCGCGCCGGCCTGGACCGTCCAAGCGAACTTTTGCGCCGTCGGCGACTCCAGCTGGCAGGCCACGTCATCCGCGCCGAGTCGTACTGCCCCGAGACGGTGCAGGAGGTGCTGCTGCTTACGCTGCAGGCGCCCTACCGGCGAGGACAAGCGCGAACTCAGCGTTTCGTCGATTGTCTGCTGGCTGACGCCGGCGCCCCCGATTCTGCCGGCGGCGCGGCCTTCATTCGCGCCCAGGCCCTGAGGCGCGCCCTGTGACGCTGCTTTCATCATCTTGACAGCGTACTTTGTTGTTGTTGTAAAGTGAATCATTCTGAAGTGACTCATTCTAAAGTGACTCATTCTAAAGTGACTCATTCTAAAGTGACTCATTCTGAAGTGACTCATTCTGAAGTGACTCATTATGAAGTGACTCATTCTAAATGATAGTCATACTTTAAGTTTCGGATTCAGGGGTTACTGCAATTGCTGTTGGCCAATTCATTTGATAAAAGCCAGCTATTTGTCCCATATGTAAGTGTGACTGAGCGAGGCCGTCTTGCCTCGCATTCGCCCGATAAGCAATTCAATATTGCATGCGACAGACAAGAAAGGACAAGGAAAATGATGCTTCGCTGAAGGTTGAGAGCCTCGAAGGCACAAAAGTATTGGGTACTCTGGAAAGACTTGGGAGTTATTGGCAGGGATTTTGATGCGTGGCTCAGGGGAAAGCTGTGGAGGAGGGACCCTTCAACCTGGAGCATTGCCGAAGCTCGAATGCGGGTTTCTCGCGGGTTTAAGTTGCCCGGGGGGTGCCCTGTCCGGATAGCGGGAGCAATTTTGCTGAGTGCATAGCCAGCCTAAACGGGAAGAAACCATCACTAGATCTGTTCCTTGAACGCCGGGCCAAGAAAGTACAAGTGAGATAAATTGGAGGCAAGGATGGACACATAGACTGTAGGCCCGGGGTAGATACGGCAAGCTTATAAAATGAACTATCCTTGGAGAGAGCAAAGTGGCTTCCTGAGATGCTGGACTATTAGACGAAATAAATTGGATTAGCTCCAAGTGGTTCACCAGCAGCGTCTCACTTTGCGCTCATAACTTGAGCCCTACACTGCATGAATTCTTTATTTATGATCAAGAAAACGAATTTTCAAAATTAAAAATAGCAAAATGTTACCGTCGGCACTAAGGTGACAAGGAGTGAGAAGCTGTGATCCATATAGTTGATTTTAGAATTTTATTAAATTTGTTTCTATATTTATACGCAACCTTGGAATATTGAACGACCTTGAGTCACGTGCCTTATGTGTGGTTTTTTCAATTCAATGTATATTGAATTGTTGAAATTCTTGAAAACCTGACCTTTAAAAAATCAAACGCAATGACTTGCAAATGTGCTTAATAGAAAAATGTTGTGCATGTGTGAGTTTGAGTGTGAGTTTGAGAGCATTTTTATGTTTTAAGGTTGCGCCAAGCAGTTTAAGAACCAGGTCTAATTAAACATCTCGACCTTGAGCCACGCGCCCATTGCATGCTATATTCACTCCAATTAGGCCTGGGTGGGTTCTAATTAGGCCTGTCTATTTTTAGAAATAATGGTCTAATGACCTTGACGCTTACCATGCAGCTTTGGAAAAGTCTATATTTGTACTTGGTCAGTTTTTTACAGCATTATAAAAATAGTTACTGCAAATCGATTTGCCAAACCAGGTTTTTCGCATTGTTTAGCAAAGCGACTTTGGTTGGCCCAGGGCTCATCAACAAACTTAATAAATTCTTGCGGTCCACGAGGGCCTATGAAGCATTGAAGCATTTTCCCAACTCTCTGAGCACAGCACACTCACTCAACTCTGGCCCCCTCTTCGTGGCTTAAGTGGCCCAAAAGCCAGCCACAACGAGGCTTTGAAGCCAATGGCAACTCCAGCACTCCCTCCTGTGGATTTGGGAGAGGGCCTTTCATTCTATAATCAGCAGGCTTCACGCTCAGACACAATCTCTCCGGCTCTCCGTTGCCTTCATTAGGACCAGCCGGGACTTCTCGGACCTCATCATCAGTTAAACAATAGACTGTGGACGCGTGGATGGCTGGAAAGTTGGCCTGCTTTAGTGGTTTTGCTCCGCGGGCAGCGACTGTTGTGTGGGGTTGAGGCGCGATAGCCCCACATCCGGGACCGCCCACAACCGCCTCTGCTTCAGGCCGGCCTTCAAAGCTGTGAAAAAAGCGTTCTCTTTCTCTTCTTCCTTCATCATCATCTAGAGAGAAAAAAGCACGGCGTCAGTAGGGGACGAAGGGGGGGGGGTAGGCTAAAGTCATTTCCAAGCCCCCTGCCAGCTTACTGCAGGGGCGATTTTAGACTGACTGAAAACTCTGTAGCCGAGCAGAGTCAATTGGACACCGGCGGAGCGGCCAATAGCTTTGGTTCGGATCGCCCAGGCAGACAGACAGAGAGAGAGAGGTGGAAGGGGCAGAGAGGAAAGATTGAGCTCAGACTCCCAGCGGACCAGACCCCGCGTGGCCTTCCAGTTCCCCAACCCCCACGCTCGGTCTGTCTGCTGGTTCAGCTCACGCAGACCCCCCCCCCCCCAGCCGGATCGGCGAGAAACACCCCAGAGTCCCTGAATTCAGCTTGTTCTCCATCTCGCTCAAACTCCCCCCCCCCAGCCTCTGCTCCTCTTATCCTCAGCAATTCTGACTCTTATCAGACAGTTCAGAGAGGCCCCGACCAGAACTTCTCGCTAGTGTCACCATTCAAGTATATAAAGTTTGGCACTAAAAGAGCAGCAACTGTCATACTTATCAGATTCTTCAGAAACATCTTCAATTCTTCTTCTTCAAGCGAGAAACATTGGCGTCGTCTGCAAGACTTTATTTAGTTCGGCCATGAAATTGGCTGCGTGCCGCGACGGACAAGCCCGGAGCCTGCTCTCTGAGTAACTGAATGTCGGAACGCAGACAGCTGCCGATAAGTCAGCAGAAGCCCCAGGTGGCGTCGCTGTCGCAGCCGCTGCAGCCGCATCAGCTGCTGCTGCTGCAGGAGGACTCGAACGATTCAGGCCTGAGCTCGGAGGCGTCGGCCTACTCTAGAGACGTCCTGGAAGGCGGCACCAACCATCAACAGCACCAGCAGCATCAGCCGCTACTGCATCAACAGCAGCAACAGCTGCGCGCGGTGCATTTCGCGCCGTCCAGCAGGCCTCGACTCCAGCAGCAGCGCCGCCTGCCGCGAACACCTTCAGCGGAGACGCAGCTGGGCAGCCAGCAGCCGCCGCAGCCGCCGCCGCAGCCGCAGCAGCGTCAAGAGTACAGCTCCGACTCCGAGCTGCAGCTGGTTTATTCGTCCAGGCGAGTTGTCGGGTCCAATGGCGGCGGAGGCTACGCCTCAGCTGACGAGTCAACCGAATTTTACCATCGCCAGCCGCAGCCGCAGCAGCAGCAGCAGCAGCTCCACCATCCGTACCGTCAGCGATACGCATCGGGCAGTCTGGAACTCGACCGATCCCTAGCCGGCCTGTCTGTAGTTGGCAACAATTCCGCATTCGATTATTCGGCCGGCTTTGCTGGTTACCAAGGCAACGTGCCGTTGTCAATGCCACCAACTGGCGACGAATA
>CATNEM010000094.1:852500-862500 GCA_950096795.1 Macrostomum cliftonense | reverse complement strand
CGGGGGGCTCGACTTGGAGAATTGCGGCTGGCTGCCAGATCAACTTTAATAGCAAATTGTTTTTTTCTGTAGTTTACTGGAAAGCAACTCACGGCTTGCTGCTTTTATTGCTTGTTGTATGACTTTCTTTTGGGCTATCTGCTTTCGGTGTGTTCCTTGCTTCTGTCTTGGGCGACTCTCTTATCAATATCTTCTTGTCTTCTGGCCTCAATCCTCTTTCTCTTATCACAATTAGTCTCCCCTCTACCTCATCCCACTGTCTCCCCTCTACCCTCCTACTGTCTCCCCTCTACCCTCCTACTGTCTCCCCTCTACCCTCCTACTGTCTCCCCTCTACCCTCCTGATGTCTCCCCTCTAACCTCCTACTCTCTCCCCTCTACCCTCCTACTTTCTCCCCTCTACCCTCCTGATGTCTCCCCTTTACCCTCCTACTCTCTCCCCTCCCCCCTCCTACTGTCTCCCCTCTACCCTCCCACTGTCTTCCCTCTACCCTCCCACTGTCTCCCCTCCCCCCTCCCACTGTCTCCCCTCCCCCCTCCTACTGTCTCCCCTCTACCCTCCCACTGTCTTCCCTCTACCCTCCTACTTTCTCCCCTGTCCAATGTGAACTGCCCGATCTCCCATGATGCTACAAACGACTCTCTACTATTCCATCCTCTCTTCCCCAATAAAACCCAATTAACTCCACGTCAGAGGCAAGTCAAATTGCAGCAAAAGTCCCCAATCTGAGTCCCACACATTATTGTCTCACATCAGAGGTCAGACCAACCAATAGGTGTGATTAATATTGCTAGTCTAAAAGTATCATTCCTGATGGAGTACGTAGGGAAACAATTTTTCAGAACTGTCCCCATGGGAAATCTTTAATGGATCAGGCAAAGATTGTGCCAGCTAATTCAACTCAGGTGGTCAGTTTCTTTATTTCGACCTCGGCTCGCTGCCTCCTCCATTTCCCCAAACAGCACAGGGACGTGTGCAGAATTCACACTTCACTTGAGCAACTTTAATTTCAAAAGCCGGCAATCATCAGGAAGACAATCTTCTATTTCTAGGAAAGAATAAACAAAAAAAAGAAGAAATTATTTTTTGTCAACAGCCAGCACTCGCCTCAATCAGTATTCGGCACTGAGCTTCAGCTACCAGGCCCGCGCAAGCTCGAAAATCGCACTGCCTAGAGAAACTGGGCTGAGCAAAGCTCGAACTGGGGGGGGGGGGGGTTATGGAGGAGTAGGCAGTCAAGGACAGCGGTCGCGGAGGCTGCGGCGGGTGCTGCTGGAGATCGCAGATGAGGAAAAAGGGGAAAAAGGAGAGGAAAATGGGTGCCGCTGCCCCGGCCTCCTTTCAAACTGTTCACCCTAGCACCCCCAGCCTCGGGCAAGTGGAATCCGGGGACGGGAATAGCTGTAGAATTCGAGCTCAAATCTTCGGGACTAAAATCCCCTCTTCCCTATCCTTCCCTTCTCCCTCCTCACTACCGCATGGACTTTTCCTTTAGTTTCTTTCTTACCGCTGAGCCTTCTGGGCAGTTTCTCCCGCATCGAAGGAGTCAAAACCGGGGGAATACTTGAACTAGAATGCGAGGAAGGGAACCCGGATTGGGAAAATTGCGGAGAGCAGACTCTGAGGAGCAGGTCACGCAAGCGCCTCCATCATGCTTTGTGGACCCCAGTTATGAGCTTCATTTTCATTCAATATTTTTATCAAGTTTTAAATCAATCAATTCATCGTAAAAATATCTATCTATCTATCTATCTATCTATCTATCTATCTATCTATCTATCTATCTATCTATCTATCTATCTATCTATCTATCTATCTATCTATCTATCTATCTATCTATCTATCTATCTATCTATCTATCTATCTATCTATCTATCCATCTATCTATCTATCTATCTATCAATCTATCTATCTATCTATCTATCTATATATCTATCTATCTATCTAGCTGACAATTAGCCGTAATATTATTCCGTTGCATTAATTTGTTATGCTTTTTGCCTCACAGCCTACACAGGCGGTCCTTATTTAAAAAAATATTTTCACGCCGAAAGTCCAAAACAGAATCTCTTATCCCCCTGCTAATCGATTCTTCAGCGGGAGCAAAAAAGCGGGTGAAATGGGAAAATTTTCGTACCAATAATTGAATCCCTACATTATGCGCTTCGTGTGGGCGTTGCTATGTGGAATTGCTGAGGAGGCGGAGCTGAGATGAAGGAAGAAAATACAGGGCTGCCTATATTGAGCCACAGCGTCTGTAAAAGGTTTTTCTGTTTTCTGAGTATATTTTCTTTAAAGGCATTTCTGCTTCTTTGAATATCTTCTAGCAGGGCTTGTCACCTGTTGCTGCAGCAATAATATCCGAGTTGATCCTTTGGGCCGACATCCTTTGATGGGGATTTTATGAAGCACTCTAATGAGAGATTTTTTTAACAAGGAAATTTGATGTCAGACACGATTTATTGGCTTTCATATTTTCAGGCAATTTGAAACCCTTTGGCTCTTAGCTCGGCCGTTTTAACTCTTTAGGAGTTCGTTACTCATACTATGGCTAAGTTCGTTCGTTTTAGACTTAAGTATACTATTAATATATCCCCTCTTTCCGACTTTCTATTTTATTTTTGATAACTCGATTCGTTCGTTACTTTCAGAATCACTTCGTTGCTTTATGACTCTCTCACCTCGTTACTTTCTGAATCCCCAAACTCGTTACTTTCTGACTCTCCCAACTCGTTACTTTCTGACTCTCCCAGCTCGTTACTTTCTAACTCTCCCAACTCGTTACTTTCTAACTCTCCCAACTTGTTACTTTCTAACTCTCCCAACTCGTTACTATCTAACTCTCCCAACTCGTTACTTTCTGAATTTCCAAACTCGTTACTTTCTGACTCTCAAAACTCGTTACTTTCTGACTCTCCCAACTCGTTACTATCTAACTCTCCCAACTCGTTACTTTCTGAATTTCCAAACTCGTTACTTTCTGACTCTGGTGCAACGATATGCAATGTGCAATTGGCGAGCAATGTTTTTACAGTTTTTTTATTTTTGCTTATCGATTTATTGCTTTTTGTTTTGCCGGATTTAACAATAATGCAACAACAAACCAATCCCAACAGACGGTGTACAAAGCGGTCAGCCGCAGCAGCAGCAGCAGCAGCAACCGCAGTACACAATAGACGAATATGGCCGGCGCATCAGAGCTCCCCAGCCTCCTCAGCTGCATCATCCGTGGAGGCAGCACAGCGCCGACTGTCTCAGCTCGCATCTGCAGCAGCAGCAGCAGCAGCAGCAGCAGCAGCAGCAGCAGCAGCAGCAGCAGCAGCAGCAGCCGGTCCCCTACGACCTGAGCTCGCCAACCTACAGCCAGCCGCAGCAGCAGCAACAGCAGAACCAGCAGCTGCAGCACCAGCCAACGCAGCTGCAGCCGACGCCGCCTCCCAGCCGTCAGGACGTGGCCAATCTGGGCGCGGCGGCCGTGCAAAAATTTCGCGTCAAAGACTGGGAGCTGGCCAGGTTCGCGGCCAAGGTCAACCGGCTGGAGTTCCGGGCCTGCCCATCAGAGCGTCGCCCAGTCGGACAGCCCGGACTCGTCCGTCAGCAGCAGCCGCAGCCGCAGTCGGCACTGTTCGGCGACCTGCCCGGCGTTGACGGGGTGATTCGAGTCCACGTGATCGCCGGCGTTGGTCTGCACTCGTCGCACGCCGTACTGCGCGATTTGTACTGCCTGGTGGAGCTGGACTCGGCCAGGGCGGCCCGCTCGATGATTCGCACCAGCACTGACTGCTTCGAATGGGACGAACAGTTCGACCTGTTCACTAGCGGGGCTCGCCACCTCGGCTTCCTGCTCTATCAGTGGGACTCGAAGTGCAAGCACCGACTCTGCTTCTACGGCAGCATCAGCCTGACGGGCTTGTTCGCATCGTTTCGCCAGCGGGGCATTCGGTCGGAGAAGCTGGCTCTGGGGCTGGAGCCACGGGGCCAGCTGTACCTGGAGCTCACGCACTTCGCTATTGGAGAGGTTCGACTTGGCTTTTGATTTTTTTCGCTTCCGTGTAGCATCTAGATCAAATTTGAAAAAAATTATAATATCGATAAGGTGCAATTTAAAATATTTTAACAAATATAGTTTTAAAAATAAATAATAAAATTTTATTTATTTTAAAAATAAATAAAATTACGTTGCGAGTGAATTGTAGCATACGTACCACCGGAAGACAATAAAACAAAAAATTGCCTTATTTGAGCTAACTAGCTATGAAGATTTAAATTTTACAATAAAATCTTTTTGCTTAGCAATGAAAGAAGTAGTGTCCTAACAATATCATAAACATTAAAATTATAAATTAAAAATTCCACAGCTTATTAATATATTAATCATAGATAGACATATATTTCATAAGTATAATAAATAAATGCATTGTGTCCGTAAAATTCTAACAATATTTAGTAATTGTTTTAAAAATACGTTATAAAATTCTTTTGATTACTAAAATTATACGAACATTCATATCATACGAAGTCAAATTGATGATAATTTATGCATTAATATTGATAGAAATCCAGTACAATTATACATTTAAACTAATAAGTAAAGTTACCACTCGTACATTGATGCAATTCTTATATGAAACGCGAATTTTTAAGCATTTATTTTTTGTTATTATTATATTGAACAAATTTCAAATTATAATTTCTGTGCGACATTTTAATTTTAAAAAATCTAAAAATTCTATTTTCGTAGGTCGTAACCTTTATTATTCGGAAATATGGATTTAAAATATATATAAATTTGTTCAAAATTTTGCGCTAATCCTGCCCCCACCCAATCAGGTGATGTGCCGCACTCAGCCGCACAAGGCTGCAGTCGCCGCCAGCAGTTTCGGCGCGCCAATCGAGCTGACGGCGCGTCGAGACCGACAGTCGGTGCCCGACATTGTGCGGCGCTGCGTCGACCAGGTGGAGAAGCGCGGCCTCGACGTGCCGGGCATCTACCGGCTGTGCGGATCCAATCGGAGCAAAATGGCCCTTAGGGAGGCGTTTGAGCAGCGGCAGGAGCAGCAGCAGCAGCAGCAGCAGCAGCAGAGGTGCTCCAGTGTTGATCTGTCGGCTGAAAAAGTTCCAGACATTCACGCTGTCACAGGTGAGCCACTGAAACTAAAGTCACTTAATTTTTTCTTTTTACTCGCTACCATATTTTATTTTCTGGCTTTCTAGGATTTTATGATCTTTGTCACTCTACGTTCTTGTCACTCTATGTTCCTGTCACTCTATGTTCTTGTCACTCTATGTTCTTGCCACTCTACTTTCTTTTTTTTATACTTTCTTGTCACTGTAGGTTATTTTAACTCTACGCTCTTGTCCCTCTAAGCTTTGTCATTCTGCTTTCTTTTTTTACTGAATATTCATCTAGGCATGTACTTGTTCACATCATCTTCTCCAAGTCACTCCAAGTTTTATTCTTGATTGCCGTTTGACTTTACTTTAACATAACTCTATTCTTTTGTGATTATATTTTTTGCAATAGCTACACAAACTTGGCCGAACTGAATAGCAAAATCGCGCAAAATTACAAAAACACACGCCGCAGGCATACTCAAGGACTATTTACGCGAAATGCCGGAGCCTCTGTTCACAAACGCCCTGTACAAAATGCTCATCGACGCCTTGGCCGTACAGATCCCCGGCGATCCGCGGGGCGGCGCCAAGCTGATGCTGAGCATCTTGGACTGCCTGCCACCTGTCAATCAGGTATGCGATGGCTTGCGATTGACGTCAATTGGGCCAATTGTCTATTCAGTTCCTGTTTCGCTGTTTTTTGTTATCTGACTCGGTTTTCTGATTCTTATATTTAACATTGGTGGCGCTGCTAGTCCAACATCTTATCACTCCTTTTTGTCACTCCCTAATCTGGTCACTCTCTATTCTGGTCACTCCCTTTTCTGGTCAGTCCCTATTCTAGTCACTCCCTATTCTAGTCACTCCCTATTTTAGTCACTCCTTATTCTGGTCACTCCTTATTCTGGTCACTCCCTATCCTGGTCACTCCCTATTCTGGTCACTCCCTATTCTGGTCACTCCCAGTTCAATCTTTGGTCAATCGTTCACCGATCGGTCCCCGATAAGAACAGTTTAAGGCAGAGAGTTTAAGTTAATTTTTGAGTGCCAAAAAATTTGCCGCTAATTTATCTTGGCGCTCACTGAGGTATCTTGGCGCTCACTGAGGTATCTTGGCGCTCACTGAGGTATCTTGAAGCTCACTGAGGTATCTTGAAGCTCACTGAGGTATTTTGAAGCTCACTGATGTATCTTGAAGCTCACTGAGGTATCTTGAAGCTCACTGAGGTATCTTGAAGCTCACTGAGGTATCTTGGAGCTCACTGAGGTATCTTGAAGCTCACTGAGGTATCTTGAAGCTCACTGATGTATCTTGGAGCTCACTGAGGTATCTTGAAGCTCACTGAGGTATCTTGAAGCTCACTGAGGTATCTTGAAGCTCACTGAGGTATCTTGGCGCTCACTGAGGTATCTTGAAGCTCACTGAGGCATCTTGAAGCTCACTGAGGTATCTTGGAGCTCACTGAGGTATCTTGAAGCTCACTGAGGTATCTTGAAGCTCACTGATGTATCTTGGAGCTCACTGAGGTATCTTGAAGCTCACTGAGGTATCTTGAAGCTCACTGAGGTATCTTGGCGCTCACTGAGGTATCTTGGAGCTCACTGAGGTATCTTGAAGCTCACTGATGTATCTTGAAGCTCACTGAGGTATCTTGAAGCTCACTGAGGTATCTTGAAGCTCACTGAGGTATCTTGGCGCTCACTGAGGTATCTTGAAGCTCACTGAGGTATCTTGAAGCTCACTGAGGTATCTTGGAGCTCACTGAGGTATCTTGAAGCTCACTGAGGTATCTTGAAGCTCACTGATGTATCTTGGAGCTCACTGAGGTATCTTGAAGCTCACTGAGGTATCTTGAAGCTCACTGAGGTATCTTGGCGCTCACTGAGGTATCTTGGAGCTCACTGAGGTATCTTGAAGCTCACTGATGTATCTTGAAGCTCACTGAGGTATCTTGAAGCTCACTGAGGTATCTTGAAGCTCACTGAGGTATCTTGGCGCTCACTGAGGTATCTTGAAGCTCACTGAGGTATCTTGGAGCTCACTGAGGTATCTTGGAGCTCACTGAGGTATCTTTAAGCTCACTGAGGTATCTTGAAGCTCACTGAGGTATCTTGAAGCTCACTGAGGTATCTTGAAGCTCACTGAGGTATCTTGGAGCTCACTGAGGTATCTTGGAGCTCACTGAGGTATCTTGAAGCTCACTGAGGTATCTTGAAGCTCACTGAGGTATCTTGAAGCTCACTGAGGTATCTTGAAGCTCAGTAATGTATTTTGGTGCTCACTGAGGTATCTTGGCGCTCAGTGAGGTATCTTGAAGCTCAGTGAGGTATCTTGGCGCTCAGTGAGGTATCTTGGCGCTCAGTAATGTATCTTGGTGCTTAGTAATGTATTTTACCATTCCATAAGAAATAAGCAAAGCCCAGTCCTAATCCTCAGTGGTTTGTGCCTTCAGCTGGCTCGATTCCTGTAACAATCCGCTTCCCCAACTTGGCTAAAATATCCCACTATCTGGCTCGCCCACTATACGTTTAACCAAAACCACTCGCGCACTGCACTGGACTTTGCTTAAGACAGAAGATTTAGTTGAGGCCTGCCTAAAGATGATAAATCTCTGTGGCCTGATGTGGCATTAATCCCGGTACAAGACTACCAGCTTGAGAGTGGGGACTTGCGCTGGATTCAGCTGTGCCTTCTTGTATCCCGAGGCCATCCTGTGGTGAGGATCCGGCTGATCTTGGTGTTGGAAAATCACGGTCAGTTTTATCCAGAGAAATCTTCCCATTCACTGGGATCAAATATGCTCAAATATGCTGCTATGTTCCCGGGCACTTGCAACAGCGGTGCATAATGGTATTCTATTCTCCTATACTGAGGCGTCGTTTTAATAACTAAGGGATCGATAGATTGTCAGTTCGGACATAGCATTGACTATATAGGGGACAGACAGTACTGGGATTTATTTCCCACTTGTCTGAGGAGTAATGCGGCAAGCATACTGGCAGTGGCGGACTGCCTTTTGTGATCTTGATAAAGGCTTGCACCCTCGCGATCAGTGATCTCAGTCACAGAAGATTTTCTCTCATTTTTAATGCCACATCTTTTTATCTGGTCACGAATTTGGCTAATGAGGATCAGGTTCTGCGGGATCCCTGCCTCTTTCTTTGTGTGTTCTTTTTTCCGCTACGATTCTCCCATGCTCAACTCCCCTTGACTGTACTTTTCGAGCTTATTTGCGCTGCAGAGCATGAAGCTTTAGCCAGCTATTGCAAAACAAGTCTGTTTGCCTATCTATCTATCTATTTATCTATCTTGCAGCAGTAAAGCTACACGAGCAAAAGTATCACTACTTTTTGGACACCCCTCGTATCTATCTATCTATCTATCTATCTATCTATCTATCTATCTATCTATCTATCTATCTATCTATTTATCTATCTATCTATCTATCTATCTATCTATCTATCTATCTATCTATCTATCTATCTATCTATCTATCTATCTATCTATCTATCTATCTGTCTATCTATCTATCTATCTATCTATCTATCTATCTATCTATCTATCTATCTATCTATCTATCTATCTATCTATCTATCTATCTATCTATCTATCTATCTATCCACCCATCCATCACCACCCTAGGAGACCCTTCTACTCCTGCTGGACCACCTGAAGCGAGTGGCCCTGAGATCGAGCGTCAACAAGATGGGCATTGATGAGCTGGCCGCCTGCCTCGGCCCCGTGCTGCTGTACCCCTCGCCCCAGGCCGCCAGGCAAATGGACCCCCGCCTGCTGCAGCTGGATCGCATGATCGAAGTTCTGCGCTTCATTCTGCAGATCTGGATGGAAAGCAACGGTGAGGTCAAAATGATTAAATGGACATCTATTTTTGTTAGAATCAGTTGAGGCTTTAGTTGTTTCTCATCAACAGTGCAGCAATAATATTTATTTTGCCGAGCAGATCCAACCGAGTCGCACGGCCGCGCCAGCCGACGTCAGCAGTTCCAGCAGCAGCAGCAGCCGCAGCAGCACCGGTCATCCGTGCCTTCGAATGTCGCCCTGTCAGTTGACGGCGAAACATCTGCTAGCCGGCGCAGCAGAATTGGCTCGCTGGGCTCCTCCGGCGACACTGTGCAGGCGGGGCCGCAGCGGCACAACAGTCTCGGCGGCGCTGGCGGCGGCAGCGACAGCGGCTGCGCTGCCCCAAGTCGAAGGTCGGCAGCGGCGGCGTATCGCCTCAGCGGCGGCGGCGGCAGCGCCAACTTTGATCGAGTTTGATGTCGCTAGTGGAATTCTCTTGCCAAAAGGTGTCTGGGCACGCTAATTTAGCTAATACTACTGCTATGTATACTACTTATAGTGGATGCGATAAGTTAGTCAGTAGTATAATGAACATTTTGTTTTTCCATACGCTCCTCAAATGTTAATTGATGCTTCAGATTCATGGAGACAGTGTATTAATCATTGCAATATTGATTGAAACGCATTTCTTTGCCAGTTTTTCTTTTAAAAAAGAAACTATTTTAGTCCTAGGCGTACATCTGAGCAGGTATCTCAGATGTGCAACAAAATTAACCATTTCCGGTTTGTTAGAGATAAAGTTTTGCTAATATTTTGTAAAGCTGCAATCCCTCTGTTGCACACACGCTTTCCCATGATGTAACATCCATTGCAAAAACTGTTAATCTGCTTGCTTATTTGGTTTAAAGCACACACACTACGAGTATCTACCATTGCAATGAAACTCCCTTATTTTTATATTTCCTCACACTAAAATTCCGCTGAAATTCAGTGTAGCCTACTGTTAGTAGCTAAATAAGAAATAGTCTACTTTTTATTGATGAGCATACTTGGTGTGCAGTTGCAGTTGCTATGTCTTGTTT
>CATNEM010000094.1:840000-847500 GCA_950096795.1 Macrostomum cliftonense | reverse complement strand
GCATCCGCATTTTACACAAAATTCAAAATCAGTGATGAAATATTTCATTAACTGTCAGGCAAAAAATTTGATCGTACCCTTGGTTGCACACTTTAAAGACAAGACGTCCTCTGGGCGAATGGTGCTGGATTTTAGCAAATCTTCTTCTGTTTTCACTTTCGCTTCATTGGCTTTTCTTGCAAGAACGCTGCCACCTTTCTTTTTTGGATTTGATTTAGCTTGTGAAGCCATAATATTTAATTTCTGAAGTTCAAAAGTTTAACAACCTTAATGCAATATCATAATCAAAGCAAATAGTTTTTCTGAGCATAAAAAATAATCAAAACAACTGAAGTTAAAAAATTGGTACCATTGCAGACACTCTAATATAAAGAATTACAATTTTAGTAGTAAAGTAGTAAAAACGCTTAATAAAAAATTTAAAAAAATATTGATCGATGCTATTTTTCCTTTCTTTTAAATTTTGCTTTACTTACTGTCAAAAATTTTAAATTGCAAAAACGTTTCTTTGGAAGTATTTGACAGCGTCAGCGACAAAAATAGTTTTGTCTTATTACTGACATTGTAAAAACGATTATCACGTTTTTCAACTTAATATTGGTATCTAAACAGATTTCGGATTGTGTTTCCGTATAGCTAAGGGTGTTACACTCAAAATCTCAGTTCTTGATAATTATATTCCTGGCTGTGTTCAGGCGTTACTGAATTTATTTTGCTGAGGCCTATTTCTAATTTAAAGACGTGGTTTAGTTATTCTTAAAACTTGTGCTTCAACCACAAATGGAGGCTTTGATTCCTGTAATAAATAAGCTGCAAGATGTTTTTAACACTGTTGGGTCAGAGGCAATTCAACTACCACAAATTGTGGTAGTTGGAACTCAGGTATGTGTTCGTCAATAGTGTTCCTTTATGAAATATATTTTAGAGGCTAGTTTAAAAAATAAATGCATTATTTATGGGACTAGTATTGTTTAAAAGAGCTCTGCCTAAATGTCCCAAATTTTGGGCCGAAGTTGGGCCCAAATCCTAGCTTACTTAGGCAGTTAGGCTAACTTGTTGCAAGCAAATTCTATTGAAATATGTCAATAAAAAATTGAAGGAAAGGGCATTTTTGCTACACATGCCAGCATAAATTCATTTTTAGCTAACCTAAAAAGTTTATTTGGCTTAATTTAATAATTTAAACTATAGTTATAGATATCAAATGGGAACTTAGCTATAATATTTTTGTAGTTTAACTTATAATATATAGGTTTATCTTTTTAATTTTAAGTATCATTTATTTTAAATAGTTTATTGGGTTTTTTATTATCTTCTACTTTCAAAAAATCAATTAATTATTTTATGAAAATTAAATTCCTTCGTTATTGTACATAAGTAATTATTTAAATTATATAGCTTGTTTATAAGTTAATAAAAACTAATGTAATCATATTTGACTAAGTCTATTGTCAAAAACCAAATTAAGTCAGAAGGAAATTATTATACTTTCACCTTGTTAAAAATAATGACTAGATATTTTGCTTCATTAATCTTTTTATCTGTATAGTATTGTGGGCCTATAATCTACTAAGGATTTAATAGACCTAAACCATCCATAACTTATTAATATCCATATAAATACTATAGAAGGCACATATGCCTATACTAAAATCCAATTTAGGGCTATGCATGGCATATCCACCAAGGCCCTATTTGAAACATTTTTGGATAAATCTCTATGGTAGTATTGCCATATGCATAATATCTTTTGTTGGCTTCTTTTGGATCATGCACTATTTTCCTATTTGATCACAAGTCTTGTATTTGATAATATCTTTTGTAGCCAAAGTTTCAAGTGCATTGGATACCAAATCAAGTATGCCACTTTTTACTTGTACTAGCAAAACATAATTGTTATTTTAACTAATTTTCATGACATTTTAGTATTTAAATATAGTCACAGTTATTTCTGTTATTTATCCAGAGCATGGATTTCCAAGTTTGGGTTTGCTAGCATACTATACTGAATGCTTTCTAAAAGATCCTCTATTAGCTGAAATAGGGTGCAGAAATGGAGGATAACTAGCATTTTTATATTCTGGGTTTATTTTTTGGATGGGCACAGGATGCAAAATCGCATCATGTTCTTAATTTTAGGATGCAATTTCAGGGTTTGAGATGCAATTTTTAAAAAGTCCTATTTCAAAGGTCTTTTATTATGAAGAATCAAAAATCAGGATGTGAAATCGCATCCTACATTGAATTTCAGGATGGGATTCTAAAAGTCAAGATGCTATAGCATCCCTATAGCACAAAAAAAGTTTATATTTATATGCATGATATCACAAGTGTCAAATTAGAATTAGGGCCTAAAACTAGAAATAGTTGTAATATAAAATACTTGGTAAATTTTATTTTGCCAACTTAAAAATTGTTTAATAGCATAGCAATTTTTCTTTATCTTAAAAAAACAGTATTAGCCTCAAAGAAAGGTTCAATAGCACTAAATAGAAAAGGTCTATATATTTTTTCCAGTAGTTTTTTCAATATATTTGTATTTTTTGAAGTCTACTCCTCAAATTAATGTCATTATAAAGTTACTAGTTCCTATTCTTTACAACTTTTTTTTAAACTTTGTGTTCTTTACAAACATATTTCTAAATTAATAAAACTGACCATTAACAAATTCATATAAATTTCCCCACTCAGAGCTCAGGCAAGAGTTCAGTACTAGAGAGTCTGGTTGGTCGTGATTTTCTACCGCGTGGCACAGGCATTGTCACTAGGCGGCCGCTTGTGCTGCAGCTGGTGCACCTGGAGGCGGAGGAAAAGGATGATTCTGGTAGGATTAGAGACGTTTTAAGTAATAAATATGATGGGTGGCAACTTTTTTAGCACTTGTTTACTAAGTAAACAAAGCAGAAAGTGTCTCAGTGGACAGGCACTGAGACAGACCAGTGGACAGGCACTGACACAGACCAGGAGACAGGCACTGACACAGACCAGGAGACAGGCACTGAGACAGACCAGGAGACAGGCACTGAGACAGACCAGGGGACAGGCACTGACACAGACCAGGAGACAGGCACTGACACAGACCAGGAGACAGGCACTGAGGCAGACCAGGAGACAGGCACTGAGACAGACCAGGGGACAGGCACTGAGACAGACCAGGGGACAGACACTGAGACAGACCAGGGGACAGACACTGAGACAGACCAGGGGACAGGCACTGACACAGACCAGGAGACAGGCACTGAGACAGACCAGGGGACAGGCACTGAGACAGACCAGGGGACAGGCACTGAGACAGACCAGGGGACAGACACTGAGACAGACCAGGGGACAGGCACTGACACAGACCAGGAGACAGGCACTGAGACAGACCAGGAGACAGGCACTGAGACAGACCAGGGGACAGGCACTGAGACAGACCAGGGGACAGACACTGAGACAGACCAGGGGACAGACACTGAGACAGACCAGGGGACAGGCACTGACACAGACCAGGAGACAGGCACTGAGACAGACCAGGGGACAGGCACTGAGACAGTCCAGGACACGGACTGAAAAACTCATCACCATTTGTTCATGCCGCTCAGGCGACCGCCCCGAAGCGGAAGAGTGGGGCAAGTTCCTGCACACCAAGGGCAAAATCTACACGGACTTCGACGACATTCGCGAGGAGATCGCCCGAGAGACGGACAGAATCGCCGGAGCGGGCAAATGCGTCAGCAGCGATCCGATTAATTTGAAAATTTTCTCGCCCCACGTGGTCAGCCTGACCTTAGTTGACCTGCCAGGCATCACCAAGGTGCCCGTGGCCGACCAGCCCGAAGATATAGAAGTGAAAATTCGCGCGCTGTGCCTCGAGTACATCAAGAACCCGAATTCCATTATACTGGCCGTCACGCCAGCCAACACCGACATGGCCACGTCTGAGTCGCTTAAACTCGCTAAGGAGGTCGATCCGCAGGTTGGCTTTCCCCCTGATTTCTTCTTGCCGTTGCTGCCTTGATGTCTGGATTTTTTGCTGTCTTTCTGTGTGTAGTAAATCTGTTTATTATTTAAAATAACATTTTTTAAAAGTTACAAAATGGGGATTTTGCATTACTTAAATACGACAGAATTTCAATGTCTGCTTTGCTGTCTGTCTGTCTGCCTCTGTCTGTTTTGCTGTTTTTCTGTCCGTCCTTTTGTCTGTCTGTCTGTCAGTCTGTGTGTCTGTCTGTCTGTCTGTCTGTCTGTCTGTCTGTCTGCCTGTCTGTGTGTCTGTCTGCCTGTCTGTCTGTCTGCCTGTATGTCTGTCTGTCTGTCTGTTCTTTCTGTCTGTCTGTCTGTCTGTCTGCCTGTCTGTGTGTCTGTCTTTCTGCCTGTCTGTCTGTCTGCCTGTCTGTGTGTCTGTCTGTCTGTCTGTCTGTGTGTCTGTCTGTCTGTCTGTCTGCCTGTCTGTCTGTCTGCCTGTATGTCTGTCTGTCTGTCTGTTCTTTCTGTCTGTGTGTCTGTCTGCCTGTCTGTCTATCTGTCTGTCTGCCTGTCTGTCTGTCTGTCTTTCTGTGTGTCTGTCTGTCTGTCTGTCTGCCTGTCTGTGTGTCTGTCTGTCTAGGGGTATTTCTTGCTGTTTGTTTTTTACTGTCTTGCCGTCATTCTTAATCTGAAAGCACCGTTTTATTAGTTAAATTAGTGCATAATCATAATTTTCATCTCATCTTAGAACTCATGATAGCTAAAATGAAAGTGGCAAGTTTGGCTTCAGTTAGTATTTTCTAGCTCCGATCAGTTTTGCACTTTAGGCTACAGAGCCGATTCTCACTAGATACTTAGGATAGCTTAGCTGCCCGCCGGTAATAATGTTAGGAGAGGCTTGTCTTTCCTGTCCAGCGATGCCTTGCTCTCTTGCCTGCAATAGCTGTTGTAGTACATATCCCGTATTAATTGGATCACTCATTACTCATCAGGGCAAGCGGACCTTGGCCGTGATCACCAAACTGGATCTCATGGACGCCGGCACGGATGCGCACGATCTGCTACTGGGCCGGGTGATTCCCGTCAAACTGGGCATCATCGGGGTTGTTAACCGGTCCCAGGCGGATATTAATAATAAGAAACAGGTAAGGAATTTTATTACAATTCGTATCTAAAATTTCCTACTGAGCCTTGAACTAAAAATTGCCAATCACTTCAATGTTTAAGAATGAATAAGGAATGCAGTAAATACTTACAATCAAACATCTTGGTTTTTTTCTTATAATCGCTCTTGAACCTATAAAAGAGTCGCCCTCAACCCATCAAAGAATCGCCCCTCAACCCATTAAAGAATCGCCCCTCAACCCATTAAAGAATCGCCCCTCAACCCATTAAAGAATCGCCCCTCAACCCATTAAAGAATCGCCCCTGAACCCATTAAAGAATCGCCCCTCAACCCATTAAAGAATCGCCCCTCAATGTGCAAAAGAATCGCCCCTCAACCCATTAAAGAATCGCCCCTCAACCCATTAAAGAATCGCCCCTCAATGTGCAAAAGAATCGCCCCTCAACCCATTAAAGAATCGCCTCTCAACGCATAAAAGAATCGCCCCTCAACCCATTAAAGAATCGCCCCTTAATGTGCAAAAGAATCGCCCCTCAACCCATTAAAGAATCGCCCCTCAACCCATTAAAGAATCGCCCCTCAATGTGCAAAAGAATCGCCCTCAACCCATTAAAGAATCGCCTCTCAACGCATAAAAGAATCGCCCCTCAACCCATTAAAGAATCGCCCCTCAATGTGCAAAAGAATCGCCCCTCAACCCATTAAAGAATCGCCCCTCAACCCATTAAAGAATCGCCCCTCAAACCCTAAAAGAATCGCCCTCAACACATAAAAGAATCGCCCCTCAAACCCTAAAAGAATCGCCCTCAACACATAAAAGAATCGCCCTCAACCCATTAAAGAATCGCCTCTCAACGCATAATAGAATCGCCCCTCAACCCATTAAAGAATCGCCCCTCAATGTGCAAAAGAATCGCCCCTCAACCCATTAAAGAATCGCCCCTCAAACCCTAAAAGAATCGCCCTCAACACATAAAAGAATCGCCCCTCAAACCCTAAAAGAATCGCCCTCAACACATAAAAGAATCGCCCTGAACCCATAAAAGAATCGCCCTCAACCCATTAAAGAATCGCCCCTCAACGCATAAAAAAATCGCCCCTCAACGCATAAAAAAATCGCCCCTCAACCCGTAAAAGAATCGCCCCTCAACCCATAAAAGAATCGCCCCTCAACCCATAAAAGAATCGCCCCTCAACCCATAAAAGAATCGCCCCTCAACCCATTAAAGCATCGCCCTCAACCGATTGAAGAATCGCCCCACAAACCCTAAAAGAATCGCCCCTCAACCCATTAAAGCATCGCCCTCAACCGATTGAAGAATCGCCCCACAAACCCTAAAAGAATCGCCCCTCAACCCATTAAAGCATCGCCCTCAACCGATTGAAGAATCGCCCCTCAATCCATAAAAGAATCGCCCCTCAACCCATTAAAGCATCGCCCTCAACCGATTGAAGAATCGCCCCACAAACCCTAAAAGAATCGCCCGAACCGCCAGGTCAAAGAGGCCGTCCGCGACGAGTCGTCCTTCCTTCAGCGCCGCTACCCGTCCCTGGCCAGCCGCAACGGCACCCCCTACCTGGCCCGCACGCTGAACCGCCTGCTGATGCACCACATCCGTGACTGCCTGCCCGAACTGAAAACCCGGGTAAACGTTATGGCCGCGCAGCATCAGGCCCTGTTGAACTCATTCGGCGAAGAGGTGGCGGACAAGGGCCACCTGCTGCTGCAGATCATCACCAGATTCGCCAGCGCGTACTGCTCCACTATCGACGGCGTGTCGAAAAATATCGAGATTGCCGAGCTGTGCGGCGGCGCTCGCGTCAGCTACATCTTTCACGAGACTTTTTATAGGACGCTGAGCAAGATTGATCCCATGCAGGTCGGTTTGACGTTTCACTCGGCACTTTGGCCTGGCTTGTCTAAGGTTCATTGGGTGGTTTCTCTGGGGATCATGGGGTGGTTTCTCTGGGGAATCATGGGGTGGTTTCTCTGGGATCATTGGGTGGTTTCTCTGGGAATCATTAGGTGGTTTCTCTGGGGATCATGGGGTGGTTTCTCTGGGGATCATGGGGTGGTTTCTCTAGGGATCATTGGGTGGTTTCTCTGGGAATCATGGGGTGGTTTCTCTAGGGATCATTGGGTGCTTTCTCTGGGGATCATGGAGTGGTTTCTCTAGGGATCATTGGGTGCTTTCTCTGGGGATCATGGAGTGGTTTCTCTTGGAATCATGGAGTGGTTTCTCTAGGGATCATTGGGTGGTTTCTCTGGGGATCATGGGGTGGTTTCTCTGGGAATCATTAGGTGGTTTCTCTGGGGATCATGGGGTGGTTTCTCTGGGAATCATCAGGTGGTTTCTCTGGGAATCATTAGGTGGTTTCTCTAGAGATCATGGGGTGGTTTCTCTGGGAATCATTAAGTGGTTTCT
>CATNEM010000094.1:835000-837500 GCA_950096795.1 Macrostomum cliftonense | reverse complement strand
ACCCTCAGTCACACTGTAACACCCTCAGTCACACTGTGACACCCCCTGTATTTCTCTTGTAGGCCCTGCAGCGCGCCAGCCTGATCATCTCGGAGATTCGAGAAACTCAGTTGTGGTAAAAATATCAACGCGCGCCAGAAGCAGCGAAATACACGGAACAGAAATCGAATAATCTGCTTTAACAGACTGCGCAGGGATGCGGGATCTGACTCCATCGAATCTGTTTGGTTGGGTTTTGTTTACAAAGACCGCAATTTCGGCCCGACTTAGACAGGGATTTCACTCTTGGTTGCGAATTATCCCCATCTTCTAGTAAAACTATTGAAATATTGAAATATACTTAAAAACTTTACTACCTTTATATTCTAATTATAAATTGAATTATCAAATGCTTTGCGTTTTGCCTCATATGCTTGTCTTCGTTTTTCTTGATCTGCTCCTTTCACACTTTTGCCGCAAGTCTGCTTATCCAGTTTGCTTGCCCGGCAGAGTCTTTAGAATCCAGATTGTAATAGTTAAGTTATTATTGACTTATTTTTCAGCACTGGAGAATCCCTTGAAACTAAAAATACTTTGTGAAAATCCAGTCTGAATTGGACACAGGCAAACATATTAAAATTTAGGTAATCCTTCAACTAACAATCTTCACAACATAAGGAAATCCCTTAACAACTGTAAATGAATATTGGATAAAAGTAAAAATTCCCTGGTACCCTATTTTCATAGATAACAGACCCCTATCGACACGCATAGTAAACTAAAGGGCATTCCGTTAGAAACTAATTTCCTGATAACGAAAAAGTTTTTGAGATTCCCCATCAACGATCCTAACAAACTCTAATTTGTGATATGCGAATCCCCTAGCCGGCTTAATCTAGTTTTTTTATAAAGTTCCCTTTGAAATGCATCAAAAGCCGCCATTTTTCACACCGTGTTTTCTATATTTTTTAAAATGGTTTGCAATTTATAATTTGACCTTGAAAAACGTATTGGAAAATGTAAAAAACCGCGTGTTGTATTTACCTAACTTTGGCATGCATTGCTGATGCTGTTTATTATGTTGCGCGTACGCACTGCAATGCCCGCTAATACTATTGATATGATGTAATGGCGAATTTGCGATGTGAACTTGTGAACTTACTGAAATTAGCTACTGTTAGTAGTAGGTCGTTAAAAAGCGTGATAAAGCGCTTTAAAAATAGCCGTTTTTTGTTAAAAACTATCTGTAGTTTAATTAATACGCGTTATAAAGTAATACAAAAATAATAGTAACAGATTTGTACCGGCATTATCCCATTATTGTTTATTTAATTAGCTATTCATATTTTCGTTCCTATTTCATATATATATGCATACTAGTTGCAGCGTGTTTTTAGAATCCATTCAATTATATAAAGATCTGTCCGTGTAGTTAAATTCCCCTTAAATTTATAATTTTCTATTTGCTATTTTGCAAAGTCATTGAAGCATGCCGCATCTTTATAGAATTGTGTCACAAAGTCCTTTTCAACCTATCAAACAATCAATCAAAATGCTTAGACGCGCCGCTGCAGATTCAGTAACTGCTTATTAACGCTAACTTTATTATTAAATTAATACGAAATCGAAATAAAACGCCCGTTTGTCGAACCGTGAGTGAGCTTCGTCATTAAAAACAACAATTAAAAAAAGATAAAAAAGGCCTGCAATGTTACTGATTTATTGATTTATTAAATATGGGGCGAGGGGGGCCAAGGAAAATGCGAGCCTGTGCTGGCGCTACGTCATCATTAAATTCAAATTAACTGCTGATGATGGGCGCCGGTCGACGGCACAACCGACGTGATCGGCACCAACAGCCCCTGCGGCGGCAGCGACATCGGATAGTCGTAGAGAACCTGCGGCTGTTGAACGGCTCCGATAGCCACGGCCGCCGCATCGTCGCTGGCAGCCTGTTTTGCCACTGAGCCGGTGTTTCTAGGCGGCGGGGATTTCGGCCTGAGCCGCTCGATCTCCTCGGTGCAGCCGGTCAGGTAGGCCTGCGGCTCCTTGTTGAAGTAGCCCGAATAGATTCGCGAGTCGAAGTTCGAAGCGGCCAGCTCCGGGCCCAGCGACAGCCAGCCTTTGCGAATTGTGTCGTCTCTGGCGAATAGGTGCAGGCGGCGGCGGCCCAGGCAGAAGTGCTCGATGATGTTGAACAGCTCCGGCGGGTGCGCCTTCTGGCCCCAGCCGGGCTCCTCGTGCATGATCAGGTCGATGTCCACGTTGGCGTGGATGAAGTCGCCGTCTGTGGAGCGTCGGACCGTGCCTTTGATGCCCATCAGGCAGTGCTCCTTGGTCTGCTGGAACAGGGCGGTTTCCGCCTCCACCTGCCGGCGGGTTGGGGACAATGATGGGGTGAGCTGGCGACTTGACTGACTGACAGACAGACAGACAGACAGGCAGACAGGCAGGCAGACAGATAGATAGACAGACAGACAGACAGACAGACAGACAGACAGCCTGACAGACAGACAGACAG
>CATNEM010000094.1:597500-832500 GCA_950096795.1 Macrostomum cliftonense | reverse complement strand
CAGAGACTTCGGCAGTCTGGGCGGAGGCGGCGCCGCCGACCGGCGAACGCCAGCCACGTAGGCGACGGGATCGAAGCCGGCCTTGCCGAGCGTCTTGGCCAGCTGGTCCGGGTGCAGCAGGCCGAACAGCTGCGCCAGCGAGTGCCGCCTGATGGCCTGGCGGCGGCGAATCTTGCCCAGCCAGCGACGTCGGGCGCGCTGCCGCAGCTGGGCCAGTTCGGCCGGCGTCGGAGCTTCGGCATCGTCGCCGATTTGCAGGTCAGGTTTGTCGGCTGTTGCCGCTGCCAGGGGCGCGGAGCTGCAGGAGTCGCTGCCGGTTGCCGCGACTTTTTCGTCGCTTGTCGTCGGCTGGAGATATTGGATTGATTTTAGGGCGATTTGGGGGAGTTTAAGGATTATGGTAATTTCACGAGGGATTTTAGGGATTTAACGAGGAATTTTAAAAATTTCCCGAGGAATTTTGAGGATTTTAAGGATTTTGGGGATTTCACGAAATGTTTTGGTTTTCAAGCGGAATTTTTGGATTTCACGAGGGATTTTGGGGATTTCATGAGAGATTTAGGGGATGTAATAACGTGAGATTATGGGGATTTCATAAGAGATTTCAGGGTTTTTACGAAGGATTATGGGGATTTCAAGAGGTATATTATTTGGAATATTTAAAGGGGATTTTGTGAAGATTTCAAGTGGGATTTAGTGCAGATTTAAAAGTTAATTTTGGGCAGATTTTAAGGGGTTTCGGGTACATTCAAAGTTGGATTTTGGAAAGATTTAAACTGGGATATTTTGAAGACCCTGTAAGGGCATTTTTGGAAGATTTGAAGGATAATTATCAGGGAAGATTTTAAGGGCGATTAAGAAGTTTAAAAAGCGCAGATTTTTATACTCGTATTTATGAGTACAAGAGGCAGTTTAAATTGGTTTCAACAGAATAACCAGAATTCTAGAAAGCCACAATAATGATTAGTTAAATAATGTAGACAGGCCTCGGAGTGTCCATTGCAATAATACAATCAATCAGATTAAGCTGCAAAAGACACGGTGTAAAGCCTGACAACTGGATTCCAGAATTTATTATTATAGCATTGTTAAATCCTTCCAAGGCAGCTCAAGCGCACTGACCAACAAAAAGGTGGCAGTTTAGGAGCTGGCTTGGTACACACCAATGCAATAGTTCAGTTGGATGATTCAGAAAGACTTCTTAGGATTTGTAGAAGGCTACTAATTTTAGTCTTTTTAAAAAAATCGAACTCGCGACCTTCCACCTTTTTTGTCATCATTTTTTTCAAAATACACCAGAAAGAACCAAATTTATATTTAACTATATTCGCACAGTTAGAAGTGATAAACAAGCGCAGGGACGTGTTTTTTGTTTCTTAAGTAATGCGATAATTGGCGTAAGCGCGGTTCTCCTCGCACTCTTTGTGCAACTGCAGCTTGGCGTGCACCGCCTTGCCCTCGTTGTTGCTGGCGTTGACCAGCTCTTTGGCTAGCGACTGGTACAGGTGCACTTTTGTGCTGCGCACGTTTGACGCATCGCGCAGAAACTTGAAGGCGCGCATTTGAGCTTCGGATTCGCGCAGCGGGCAGGGCACTTTGTAGAGAAAGCCGCCGCGGAATACGCTTTTAATGATGAGCAGGGGGGTGCAGTTCTCCACGGCCTTGTGGATCACGCGGGTCGGATCCACCTGCATGGGGGTGGGGGGGGGGGGCGGGGGCGAGGCTTGCGCTTAGGTACGGGATCTGAAGGGGCAGAGTTCATTCTAAAAGCTATGAGATCCTACTGTGAGGATCCAGATGGGAGGAGATCCCACTCTGAGGATCTAAAAGCGAGGAGATCCCACTCTGAGGATCCAGATAGGAGGAGATCCCACTCTGGGGATTTAAAAAGAAGCATTTCCCATTCTGAGGATCTGAAAGGAAGCATTTCCCACTCTGGGGATCTAAAAGCGAGGAGATCCCACTCTGGGGATCTAAAAGCAAGGAGATCCTACTCTGAGGATCCAAAAGGGAGAAGAGCCCCCTCTGAGGATCTAAAAGCGAGGAGATCCCACTCTGGGGATCTAAAAGCAAGGAGATCCCACTCTGAGGATCCAAAAGGGAGGAGAACCCCCTCTGAGGATCTAAAAGCGAGGAGATCCCACTCTGAGGATCCAAAAGAGAGAAGAACCCCCTCTGAGGACCTAAAAGCGAGATCTTTTCTGAGGATCTAAAAGGGAGGAGATCCCAATCTGAAGACCTAAAAGAAAGGAGATCACTCAGAGCAATCAATCAATCAAACTAGCCTCAATAGCCTGTTTCTCCTCGGGCGTGGCGGCTGCTTTCCGCTTCTCAAACTGGATGTGCTTGATCTCTGTCATCATCTCGGTGAAAACATCGCGCAGTTTGTCCCTGGCGCCGCCCTTGACAAAATGCCCAGCCATCTGGGTAACAATGGGATCGTAGTGCACGCTGAATAAGTCGTATTTCCCCGGCGGCCTGACGGCTCTGGTCCGGCGCTCGTCAGTTTTAGGGATATGCCGGCTGAACAGATGGGGATCAGGAGGCGCGGTTGTCCATTCGTGAAACGGGCCGCGCTTGCGCACCTTCTTTAGCGGGGATTTGTAGCGAACTGGCTGGCTGAAAGAGGCGGCGGCGGCTGCGGCTGCAACCGAAGACCCGGCCAGCTGATGGCTGCGGCCCGCCCAGCCCAGCAGTAGTTGGGACATTTATCCCGCAATTGCTTTTGTTGTTTGCGCGTTGTCTATTAAACAATGAAAGTGACAGCCAGACAAAGTTAGTGAAGCTGAAATTGAAAGGTCAACTTTTGATGCACTACTAACAGTAGATAAAACGATAATGTCTGTAAAAATTAAAAAAGAGTAAGCTACTAATAGTAGATGGAAATAAATTTTGATGAAACTAATTCCATTTTTACGTTTCGAACGCTACTGATAGTAGCTTTAATGCAAATATTGGTTAAATAATAATTTATATGACAAACATAGATTATAAATTGAAAAACTAGCAGTAGTGAATTGTTGGCTATTAAATAAGAAAGGCAAAATAAACTACTGAGCATTTAAACGTTACAAACAGAGAAAATGTAATTTGCTTAGGCAGCATATATTTTTGCAAGTTAAATTTTTGTGTGACACATAATTTTGACATTTTTTAACTACCGCATGTGCGGATATTTAATTATTAGCTAAGGGAATTATAAAGGATACATAAAGTTATAATTTAATGCACGAACTTTTTGAAAAATTAACTGTAAATAGTAGCATGGAAACAAACGTATGATTAGTTTGCTAGGTCCACTATACATAGCTTAGCAATGCGTTAAAATGCCTTAGCAACAAACTAGTGGGTCATACACTCAATGAGTCAGATGCCCCCTTAGCAACCAAGGATGGGTCATAGACAACATATCAATACTCAATGAGTCAGATGCCCCCTTAGCAACCAAGGACGGGTCATAGACAAACAAATGGATACTCAATGAGTCAGATGCCCCCTTAGCAACCAAGGACGGGTCATAGAGAAACAAATGAATACTCAATGAGTCAGATGCCCCCCTAGCAACTAAAGACGGGCCATAGACAAACAAATGAATACTCAATGAGTCAGATGCCCCTTAGCAACCAACAAATAGGCAAGGGATAACAACGGACAGTAGGGAAGTGAATCCTAAGCAAGCAATAAACAAACAATAAAGAACAGCCGCACCGGAACACAAGAAGCAAGAAGCAAAGCGTCACTTCAACCCGACACCGAAGTTAACAGCCATGAGCAGCTTGGCTGTGTCCTGCTCGTTAGTGCGCATAGTTTGATTCCGTTCGGACGATTCGTTTTCAAAATCGGGCCTGGCCTGCCTCAGAGAATTCAAAGCGGTCTCGGCGGCTTTGCGCATCTGCTCGGAGGTTCGGGGCAGGGTTTCAATGTTGGGGCCGGGCTTGTAGAATTCGTTGCGCCTGTGCTCGACGCCCAGGTCCAGTTTGGTGCGCAGGTAGTGCGGCACGCTGTCGTGGTTTAAAAGGCCCAGGCGACCCTCAGTAAGGTTGAGCAGGTGCGCATCCAACTGGGGACTCAGGCCGATTGGCAGCAGGGCGAATTCATTCAGGCGAAGCTGCTTCTCGTTGCGCAACGTTCGGTGCAGGGCGGACAGCTGGGATACGCATTCGGCTAGGGAGTTGAGGATCTGCGCAGGGGGTGAAATCTTCTTATATAAATAATCCCAGTCAGACACCTGATAATTCCAGACAGACACCTGTTAGCCATAATGAGACACCTGTTAACCCTAATGAGACACCTGTTAGCCATAATGAGACACCTGTTAACCCTAATGAGACACCTGTTAACCATAATGAGACACCTGTTAATCGTAATGGGACACCTGTTAATCGTAATGAGACACCTGTTAACCCCAGTGGGACACCTGTTAACCATAATGAGACACCTGTTAACCCTAGTGAGACACCTGTTAACCATAATGAGACACCTGTTAACCATAATGAGACACCTGTTAACCCTAGTGAGACACCTGTTAACCCCAGTGAGACACTTGTTAACCATAATGAGACACATGTTAACCATAATGAGACACATGTTAACCATAATGAGACACCTGTTAACCCTAGTGAGACACTTGTTAACCCCAGTGGTACACCTGTTAACCATAATGAGACACCTGTTAACCATAATGATACACCTGTTAACCCCAGTGAGACACTTGTTAACCCCAGTGGGACACCTGTTAACCCTAATGAGACACCTGTTAACTATAATGAGGCACCTGTTAACCATAATGAGACACCTGTTAATCGTAATGAGACACCTGTTAATCGTAATGAGACACCTGTTAACCCCAGTGGGACACCTGTTAACCCCAGTGGGAAACCTGTTAATCCAGATGAGCCAGAATAATCCCTGGAAGATACCAGAAAATCTCTCCAAGATATCCGAAAATCTGTGCTCTAAAAAAATATCTCATGCTCTACACCAGATACTAGATATCATATGATTTCTATTGACACTCACACATCGGATTATTTAAGCCAGACGCCCCAACACCCGAACCAATCAAAAAGCGCGCCTAGCAACCAACCTCTGGCCAAGTAGCCGGATGCCGCTCGTCAACTTTCCCAATCAGCGAGCTCAAAGTGCGCCGAATACCGCGCAGCCGGTCGATCAGCTCGTCTAGACAGTCTCCGACGCTGCGACTGCCGCCGCCGGCGCCACCGCTGCCTTCACGGCCTGCCGCCAGCTGATGATGCTGATGCTGGAACGGATCCGTCATCAGCGGCGCCTACTGATTGCGACTGTTGCTGATGCTGGTGCTGCTCCTGAACGTGCTGATTCGCCTGCCTAGTGAGCAGCCGATGCCGTTTAGGAATGTAGTGCTGCCAGTGAAGCAGGATCTGATCGTCAACTTCTCTGGCTAGAGCCGTCTTGGCGATCTCCTTGCGAAACTGCTGGTGCTGAAGCAGGTCTAGCAGCTGCAGGCAGAACGGGTATTTGATGTACTTGACGTAGTCCGGCTCTTTCCAGTACTGCAGGTAGTTCAAATAGTTGATGAACTCGCGCTTCTCAAAGAATCGCCGCTGGGCAAGAAAGTTTAAATAGTTGGGGTTGCCGAGGCACTGTACGAACTCGAGTTCGACCTGCGGGCCGGGTGGCAACGATTTTATCCGCGGCATGATGGCTGCTGCTGCAAGATGGGGGCTGGGAGTCTTTATGTAGACGATGGAAGGGTGATTCTATAGCTATGGGGGTGATTCTCTAGCTATGGGAGGGCGATTCTCTAGCTATGGGAGGGCGATTCTCTAGGTAGGAGAGAGTGATTCTCTAGCTATGGGAGGGCGATTCTCTAGGTAGGAGAGAGTGATTCTCTAGCTATGGGAGGGCGATTCTCTAGCTAGGGGAGGGTGATTCTCTAGCTAGGGGAGGGCGATTCTCTAGCTAGGGGAGGGCGATTATCTAGCTAGGGGAGGGCGATTATCTAGCTAGGGGAGGGCGATTATCTAGCTATGGGAGGGCGATTACTAGCAAGGGATTCTGTAGCTAGGGGAGGGTGATTATCTAGCTATGGGAGGGCGATTCTCTAGCTATGGGAGGGCGATTCTCTAGGTAGGAGAGAGTGATTCTCTAGCTATGGGAGGGCGATTCTCTAGGTAGGAGAGAGTGATTCTCTAGCTATGGGAGGGCGATTCTCTAGCTAGGGGAGGGTGATTCTCTAGCTATGGGAGGGCGATTCTCTAGCTAGGGGAGGGTGATTCTCTAGCTAGGGGAGGGTGATTCTCTAGCTATGGGAGGGCGATTCTCTAGCTAGGGGAGGGTGATTCTCTAGCTATGGGAGGGCGATTCTCTAGCTAGTGGAGGGTGATTCTCTAGCCATGGGAGGGCGATTCTCTAGCTAGGGGAGGGCGATTCTCTAGCTAGGGGAGGGCGATTATCTAGCTAGGGGAGGGCGATTCTCTAGCTAGGGGAGGGCGATTACTAACAAGGGATTCTCTAGCTAGGGGAGGGTGATTATCTAGCTATGGGAGGGCGATTCTCTAGCTAGGGGAGGGTGATTATCTAGCTAGAGGAGGGTGATTATCTAGCTAGGGGAGGGCGATTCTCTAGATATTGGAGGGCGATTACTAGCAAGGGATTCTCTAGCTAGGGGAGGGCGATTCTCTAGGTAGGAGAGAGTGATTCTCTAGCTAGAGGAGGGTGATTATCTAGCTAGGGGAGGGCGATTCTCTAGATATTGGAGGGCGATTACTAGCAAGGGATTCTCTAGCTAGGGGAGGGCGATTCTCTAGGTAGGAGAGAGTGATTCTCTAGCTAGGGGAGGGTGATTCTCTAGCTAGGGGAGGGCGATTCTCTAGCTAGGGGAGGGTGATTCTCTAGCTAGGGGAGGGTGATTCTCTAGATATGGGAGGGTGATTCTCTAGCTAGGGGAGGGCGATTCTCTAGCTAGGGGAGGGCGATTCTCTAGCTAGGGGAGGGTGATTCTCTAGCTAGGGGAGGGCGATTCTCTAGCTAGGGGAGGGCGATTATCTAGCTAGGGGAGGGCAATTATCTAGCTATGGGAGGGCGATTACTAGCAAGGGATTCTGTAGCTAGGGGAGGGTGATTATCTAGCTATGGGAGGGCGATTACTAGCAAGGGATTCTGTAGCTAGGGGAGGGTGATTATCTAGCTATGGGAGGGCGACTCTCTAGCTAGGGGAGGGCGATTCTCTAGATATGGGAGGGCGATTACTAGCAAGGGATTCTCTAGCTAGGGGAGGGCGATTCTCTAGGTAGGAGAGTGATTCTATAGCTAGGGGAGGGTGATTCTCTAGCTAGGGGAGGGCGATTCTCTAGCTAGGGGAGGGTGATTCTCTAGATATGGGAGGGTGATTCTCTAGCTAGGGGAGGGCGATTCTCTAGCTAGTGGAGGGTGATTCAGCAGAGATTCACACAGGTTCGCACCTGAAAGCGTTGCCTTTCCTCGTTGTCAGCGCGCGTCTGCTGCTGCTGCTGCTGCTGCAACAGTTGATGGTGATGATGCTGCTGTTGCTGATAGCTCGGGGGACCGGGAAAATGAGCGCCAGATGGCGGCAGACTGGAATGCGACAAAGGTGGCGGCGGTGGCGGCGGCGGAGGCGGAGGAGGCGGCGGCTGATTCGGCTTCATGTGCCGCGCATGCAGATTAGAAATGAAATGTTGGCGAAGCGGCCGACTTTTTGCTGCTGCTGCTTTTGCTGCAAAACGATTTCGAGAAAAATAGTTGTAGTGCGGAAGTGGGTATCTAGACAGGTCGTCTGCTCCTCAGAGACACCCCCTGAAGGATCGGGTGCGCGAAGATACACCCTCTGAGAGATAGGTAGCGGGTAAACACCCCCTGAAGCATCGGGGGCGGGTAGAGACACCCCCTGAAGGATCGGTGCGGGTACAGACACCCCCTGAAGGATCGGGGGCGGGTAGAGACACCCCCTGAATGATCGGTGGCGGGTAGAGACACCCCCTGAAGCATCGGGGGCGGGTAGAGACACCCCCTAAAGGATCGGGGGAGGGTACAGACACCCCCTGAAGGATCGGTAGCGGGTAGAGACACTCCCTGAAGGATCGGGGGCGGGTAGAGACGCCCCCTGAAGGATCGGGGGAGGGTACAGACACCCCTGAAGGATCGGGGGCGGGTAGAGACACCCCCCGAAGCATCGGGGGCGGGTAGAGACACCCCCTGAAGGATCGGTGCGGGTACAGACACCCCCTGAAGGATCGGTGCGGGTACAGACACCCCCTGAAGGATCGGGGGCGGGTAGAGACACCCCCTGAATGATCGGTGGCGGGTAGAGACACCCCCTGAAGCATCGGGGGCGGGTAGAGACACCCCCTAAAGGATCGGGGGAGGGTACAGACACCCCCTGAAGGATCGGTAGCGGGTAGAGACACTCCCTGAAGGATCGGGGGCGGGTAGAGACGCCCCCTGAAGGATCGGGGGAGGGTACAGACACCCCCTGAAGGATCGGTAGCGGGTAGAGACACCCCCTGAATGATCGGTGGCGGGTAGAGACACCCCCTGAAGCATCGGGGGCGGGTAGAGACACCCCCTAAAGGATCGGGGGAGGGTACAGACACCCCCTGAAGGATCGGTAGCGGGTAGAGACACTCCCTGAAGCATCGGGGGCGGGTAGAGACACCCCCCTGAATGATCGGGGGCGGGTAGAGACACTCCCTGAAGGATCGGGGGCGGGTAGAGACACCCCCTGAAGCATCGGGGGCGGGTAGAGACACCCCCTAAAGGATCGGGGGAGGGTACAGACACCCCTGAAGGATCGGTGGCGGGTAGAGACACCCCCCTGAATGATCGGGGGCGGGTAGAGACACCCCCCTGAATGATCGGGGGCGGGTAGAGACACCCCCTGAAGGATCGGGGGCGGGTAGAGACACCCCCTAAAGGATCGGGGGAGGGTACAGACACCCCCTGAAGGATCGGTAGCGGGTAGAGACACCCCCCTGAATGATCGGGGGCGGGTAGAGACACTCCCTGAAGGATCGGGGGCGGGTAGAGACACCCCCTAAAGGATCGGGGGAGGGTACAGACACCCCTGAAGGATCGGTGGCGGGTAGAGACACCCCCCTGAATGATCGGGGGCGGGTAGAGACACCCCCCTGAATGATCGGGGGCGGGTAGAGACACCCCCTAAAGGATCGGGGGAGGGTACAGACACCCCTGAAGGATCGGTGGCGGGTAGAGACACCCCCCTGAATGATCGGGGGCGGGTAGAGACACCCCCCTGAATGATCGGGGGCGGGTAGAGACACCCCCTGAAGGATCGGGGGCGGGTAGAGACACCCCCTGAATGATCGGTGGCGGGTAGAGACACCCCCTGAAGCATCGGGGGCGGGTAGAGACACCCCCTAAAGGATCGGGGGAGGGTACAGACACCCCTGAAGGATCGGTAGCGGGTAGAGACACCCCCCGAAGCATCGGGGGCGGGTAGAGACACCCCCTAAAGGATCGGGGGAGGGTACAGACACCCCCTGAAGGATCGGTAGCGGGTAGAGACACCCCCTGAATGATCGGTGGCGGGTAGAGACACCCCCTGAAGCATCGGGGGCGGGTAGAGACACCCCCTAAAGGATCGGGGGAGGGTACAGACACCCCTGAAGGATCGGGGGCGGGTAGAGACACCCCCTGAAGCATCGGGGGCGGGTAGAGACACCCCCTGAAGGATCGGGGGAGGGTACAGACACCCCTGAAGGATCGGTGGCGGGTAGAGACACCCCCCGAAGCATCGGGGGCGGGTAGAGACACCCCCTAAAGGATCGGGGGAGGGTACAGACACCCCCTGAAGGATCGGTAGCGGGTAGAGACACTCCCTGAAGCATCGGGGGCGGGTAGAGACACCCCCCTGAATGATCGGGGGCGGGTAGAGACACTCCCTGAAGGATCGGGGGCGGGTAGAGACACCCCCTGAATGATCGGTGGCGGGTAGAGACACCCCCTGAAGCATCGGGGGCGGGTAGAGACACCCCCTAAAGGATCGGGGGAGGGTACAGACACCCCTGAAGGATCGGTGGCGGGTAGAGACACCCCCCGAAGCATCGGGGGCGGGTAGAGACACCCCCTAAAGGATCGGGGGAGGGTACAGACACCCCCTGAAGGATCGGTAGCGGGTAGAGACACTCCCTGAAGCATCGGGGGCGGGTAGAGACACCCCCCTGAATGATCGGGGGCGGGTAGAGACACTCCCTGAAGGATCGGGGGCGGGTAGAGACACCCCCTGAATGATCGGTGGCGGGTAGAGACACCCCCTGAAGCATCGGGGGCGGGTAGAGACACCCCCTAAAGGATCGGGGGAGGGTACAGACACCCCCTGAAGGATCGGTAGCGGGTAGAGACACTCCCTGAAGCATCGGGGGCGGGTAGAGACACCCCCTGAATGATCGGTGGCGGGTAGAGACACCCTGAATGATCGGTGGCGGGTAGAGACACCCCCTGAATGATCTAGACTCAGACCTAGAAGAAAAGCAAACAGAGAACAAGGCAAACAGCTACCACAAAAAAGCACTGTCAACAACGTGCTAAATGAAAGGCATTCATATATTAATAGCTAACGCTTATTGTTTACCATTAAAAATGAAATGATGACGAACAATTCAGTTTGGATACAAAACCAATATTTGTACAAATTACTCATAAGGGAAGAAGCAAGCGAAACTTCAAATGAATTAAATTAATAAAGACGCAGGCAGTAGTTTCAGTCGAACAAAACACGTCGTTTTTAAATACGTCATTCATTGTTCAGTGGAGGAAAAAGGGACTTTATTCGGAACAACCGAAAATAGTAACCAGTAAATTATTAAAACGCGAATTTTTGTTTTACCTTACAAACATTAAGTCCATCAAATACTCAACTAACAACACAAACTAAACAGATTTGTTTGTGTTTATTACGAAAAAGAAACCAGCAGACTTAGAAAATCAACTATGTGAAAAAAAATTGGGCTAACAGTGGCAGCGAGACAGACAAAAACAACAGACTAAGTTTTTATCATTCTTAACAGGAATTGGTAGGGGCCATTATAACAGATTAAACAACCCAAGGCGGATTCTGTTTTTAGCAAGGTTTTTGTAATCGGTTTCTAACATTATTTAATGGTTTCTAAGGATATTAACGAGCTGCTTCTAGGGGTATTTATGAGCGGTTGCTAAGGGTATTTAGGAGCAGTTGCTAAGGGTATTTAGGAGCGGTTGCCAAGGGAAATTAGGAGCGGTTGCTAAGGGTATTTAGGAGCGGTTGCTAAGGGAAATTAGGAGCAGTTGCTAAGGGAAATTAGGAGCAGTTGCTAAGGGAAATTAGGAACGGTTGCTAAGGTTATTTAGGAGCGGTTGCTAAGGGACATTATGAGCGGTTGCTAAGGGAGATTAGGAGCAGTTGTTAAGGGGATTTAAGAGCAGTTTTTTGAGGGTATTTAGGAGCGGTTGCTTAGGCTAGTTTCGAAGGGGATTTAGGAGCAGTTTATTTAGGGTATTGAAATCCTAAAGCGGCTTCTAAGGCATTTCAGCAGCGGGTTTTACTTAGACATGATAGATGTCTCAAGGTAACAGTTAGCACTATACCATGCTAGCCAGTTAGACACCCCGCACCTACAGAGCTACAGTAAAATTCAGCGACTGCGGCTTCTGCCACGGCCGGGGCTGCCGCCGCGATTATCGCGGCCGGGTCTGCGCCGACGATCAGCTGCCGGCTCGGCGCTGCGGCTTCGGCTGCGCGGACTGCGGCTGCGGCTGCGACTCCGGCTGCGACTTCGACTGCGGCTCCTGTCATGATTGCGCTGCTGCCGTCTGCCGTCGGCTCCGCGATCCCTCGGACTGCGCGATCGCCTCCGACTGCCGCCGCCGCCTCCGCCGCCGCCAGGGCCTCTGCCGCCGCCGCCGCCGCCACCTGGCGGCCGACGTTCGTGCTTGGCCAGCTCCAGGCGGGCTCGGACGCCGCGAATCTTCGGCTGACTGCGCACGGCGTCCTCAGCGTCGCGACGGTCGCGAAAGGTCACGAAAGCGTAGGTGCCGCGGCCGTGCACCCAGACGGATTCGAGTTCGCCGTAGTCGCGCAGCGCCGATTTGATGTCGCGCTCATCGGCGCCGCCAGGCAGATCGCCGACGTACACGCGGCGGCCCATTTCTTGGCGAGACATTGTCGGCAAGCGGCTGCGGTGTCGGAGTCGGTTTTCAGTGGCTGGCGATGGGGTTTTACTGGGATGGCGGGGCGCCGCTTCTGACTAGATTCGTGTGCACTGGTGGCGGGTGGGCGAATCTTTGGTGAGTGGTGAGAGAGATCGGCGACTTTATGGGTGAGATTTTTGAGAGATCGGCGATTCTATGGGTGAGATTTGAGAGAGATCGGCGATTGTATGGGTGAGATTTGAGAGAGATCGGCGATTGTATGGGTGAGATTGTTGAGAGAGATCGGCGATTCTATGGGTGAGATTTGAGAGAGATCGGCGATTGTATGGGTGAGATTTTTGAGAGAGATCGGCGATTGTATGGGTGAGATTGTTGAGAGAGATCGGCGATTGTATGGGTGAGATTGTTGAGAGAGATCGGCGATTCTATGGGTGAGATTTTTGAGAGAGATCGGCGATTCTTTAGGTGAAATTGTAGAGAGATCGGCGATTCTATGGGTGAGATTTGAGAGTGATCGGCGATTCTATGGGTGAGATTTTTGAGAGAGATCGGCGATTGTATGGGTGAGATTGTTGAGAGAGATCGGCGATTGTATGGGTGAGATTGTTGAGAGAGATCGGCGATTCTATGGGTGAGATTTTTGAGAGATCGGCGATTCTTTAGGTGAAATTGTAGAGAGATCGGCGATTCTATGGGTGAGATTTGAGAGTGATCGGCGATTCTATGGGTGAGATTTGAGAGAGATCGGCGATTGTATGGGTGAGATTTTTGAGAGAGATCGGCGATTGTATGGGTGAGATTGTTGAGAGAGATCGGCGATTGTATGGGTGAGATTGTTGAGAGAGATCGGCGATTGTATGGGTGAGATTTTTGAGAGAGATCGGCGATTGTATGGGTGAGATTTTTGAGAGAGATCGGCGATTCTTTAGGTGAAATTGTAGAGAGATCGGCGATTCTATGGGTGAGATTTGAGAGTGATCGGCGATTGTATGGGTGAGATTTTTGAGGGAGAGATCGGCGATTCTATGGGTGAGACTTTCGACTGTACGCATTGATTTAAAACTAAATCGAAATGATGCAATAAAGAAGCGCAGATTTTCGACAGACAATAAAAATTTGGGGACCAAATTCGGAACGGAACCGTGTCATTATTTATTTATATTAGCAACGGCAGCTTATATTGAGTCTAAGTTGTCCGCTTTTTTAATTTAGGCTAGACAGAACGAGAAAAATAGGAAGGAAATGAATGAATTTACTGATACTACACGCTGATTATATTGAATTTAAAGACACCTAATAAAGTGGCCAGCTGAGACATTTTGGACAACACGCAGGTTAATCATTCACACTACTAAAAACCGTACTAAGTAGTACGCATCGGATTCACTCGGTAGAAATTTAACTGCGAAGCGAAATTCATATTTTAGACATATTATTATTTTGTTTAATAAAAAAAATTGAAACAACAATAAATAACGAAACAAAATGGGGGACAATTATTATTAATAATTAATTAAAACACGGAGCTGGTTAATAATAATAATAATAAAAAGCCGATTACTCAGCGTTAGTCGCAGGGTTTTATGATGCCGAACAAGAAACACGATAGCTGGCTAACAGGGGCCGCTTCAGCTGCGAGATCGGGAACGCGAACGGGACGAGCGGGACCTCGATCGGCGCCGTCTATCGTCGTAGCGGCCGCCGCGATCGCGGTCCCGGTCCCTGGAACGATCCCGATCCCGGTCCCGATCGCCGCCGCCGTAGCCACCGCCCCGATTGCGCGGGCACTCCCTGGCGAAGTGGCCGACGCGACCGCACGAGAAGCAGCCGCCGCCGCCGCTGCCGCTGCCGCCGCCGCCGCGACCGCCGCCGCCGCCGTAGCCGCCCTGGCCGGGCCGGCGGGCGCGGGACCGGCCGCTGGACAGCTCGACTCGGGCGCGGACTCCGCAGATGACGGTGCCGTCCAGATCGCGCACGGCGTCCCCGGCGTCGCGAGAGTCTTCAAAGACGACGAAAGCGAAGCCGGGCGGATTGCGGGCTACCCAGACGGAGCGAACGGCGCCGTAGTGCCTGAACGCCTTTTCAATCTCCGATTCGGAGGCGTCGCGGGGCAGGTCGCCGATGTACACCTTGCAGCCGTCGTCGTCGTCGTAGCGTTTAGTAGACATTGCCTGTCGGTGCGTCGGTCTGGTAGTCGGCTGTTAATTATTTCTGGTGCGGGATTTGGACGCAGCTCACCTTGAATTGATTGGTTTGATTGACAGGCCTCATTTTTGTGTTGTTTGTTTACGACGGGACAGAGGAGGGAAGTGAGAAATGAGGAAGACAGGGGATAAACATGGGAAAAGTTGGAAATTGAACGAGCGGAGAAGCAGAAGCCAGAGGACACGTTTGACATAGGAGAGATTCTAAAAGGACTTTGAAGAGAGCATTCAACATCAAGTCACAAAAATGAGTCCCCATATGTTAAAGCACCAAAATATGCCACCAAATTCAACCAAGTTATATTTGTTCTACAATTGGGAATAAAATCTTGGGGTAGGAACTCTCGAATAGCAATAAATCAGCTCGCTAGCCTAGTGACAGTCGTTAAAACTATAGCAGCAACTGCAGCTTCCTGTTTAATTAAACAACCAATACCTAAGTTTAACCAGAATGGGTAGCAGCCACTGCCATGTAAGAAACAGCAATTTCACAGGCTCAACTTACCGCCAATAGCTGGCTCGCGCCCAACATGAATAATCTATAATAATTGTGTTGGGAGACTGGCCGCCCAGAGACAGTGATGACGAGAAGACAGGGGTGTGTGGTGCCTCATTAGTCCCTCGAACGTTTCCCCGAAATTGGCGCGGGAGACATCTCAGCAGCGGGGGAAAAGGTAGAATTGTAGTGCAGTGAGGCATTTTGGCTGCGTGCGATGATGAAGCTGCTGGGATGGTGGCCGAGTTGTCAAATCAACCTCAGAGCCGTTTAACTATTAGCATGATGTGCAGAGAAACTCTAACTAGCGAAATGTGTCGCGATTGTTGCTGGGAACTTTCTGGCTGCTATTTTTTGCGGAAGCATTGGGGCGGCCTTGCTGCTTTTCGTAGCTGCTAAATTGTTGGAAGATTTTTTTTCGATGTTGTTACTATTGATATTGGTGCTTTCAGCGGTTGCGCTGCTGATATTGCTGCTTTTAGTGGCTGTTCTGCTGCTGCAGTGCTGTTATTGATGCTTTTTTAGCGGCTGCTGTTTTTGCCGTGGCTACTATTAAAATTGCTGCTTTCAGCGGTCGAGGTGTTGCTACAGTGCTGCTATTGCTGCTTTTAGTTGCTTCTGGGGATGCTGCTGCTGCTACTACTAATGCTTTTGCTTTCTGTGGTTGGCTGCTGCTGCAGTGCTGCTATTGCTGCTTATAGTGGCTGCTGTTTCGGCTGAGGCTGCGATTAAAATTGCTGCTTTCAGCGGTTCAGCTGCCGCTTCAGTGCTGCTATTGCTGCTTTTAGTTGCTGCTGCTGCTACTATCAAAATTGCTGCTTTCACTGCTGCCGCAGATGCTACATTGCTGGCGCATAGAAAAGCCGACAAAAAGACGAGACGATCTTCACAAGCGGCGTTGGAAATTAAAAAAAGAAGCCAACTTATTGAGAAAAAAATTGGAAATCACAGCGAAAAAAAGAAATAAACAAGGTCACTAAAGATAAGAAAAATAGTCACAAAACTAAATGCTTTAAACCTGTCATCAAGGAAAACGCGATAAAATAATAAATGGAAAATCTATAAAAATTTCACAATTTAAAATAATACTTAAGGACAAATTTTGCAACATTGTTTCGAAAAAAATATACTAAACAAATGCCAGTTGTTAGAGCATCGGTACGCTGATTTCAGTTCAATTTTATTCAATATTTCACGACGCGAAAAGTGGAGAGCGGGATATTCTGGCGGAATGGATTATCGCTGAGGACGTTAGTGACGAAGTGCGAACTCTTCAACCTTCAATATTGTCGATCTCAGACGATGAGACGATGACGAGCACGTGCCAGTGGCTGCAAGAGGATGTTTGTTATTTTAAAAAAAAAATTCTTATCTTCCTGCTCTTAATAAGACATAATTTGAAATGTAATTTGAGTAGTAGTATAATTAGTAGTAGTAGTAGTAGCGGCAGTTTTATTAGTTGTAGCCTAGTGGCTAGGACGCCTGCCTTATGTCCGGACGGTCGTGGGTTCGAGTCCCGGCGTTAGGAGACAATTGGTGCCTCTGAGAGCAAGGTACTTAATCCCGCATTGCATCAGTCCACCCAGCTGAGATCGGGTACCAGTTTGAGCTGGGTAAATTTAGAGTGGGTGTTGCGGCCGGGTGTCTAAATTTATTATTGATTTATTATTAGTAGCTCGTATTAGCATTAGTTGTACTATAGTAGCAGTATCAGTAGTAGAGGAGCAAAATATTCCCAATCTTTAACAAAGCCAATAGATCAACACTAGACCTAGTTTAACTTCAAAATAGTTTAACTAAAAAATAAAATCTTAACACCGAAGCCTTAAAAGCAAAATCTAAAACGCCTAACGAATCGATTTTATTTCTTTTATTCAGATGACAGCATTAACAGGTAAAAAAAACTAAACGCAGGTTATTGCTGCAGCATAAAGTACACTTTGTGCTAACAAACCTAACAAACAGTTCTATGATGGACACAAAAATGCAAAGCAAACCAATAACAGGCAAAATTGACATTTAAATTTGTATTTTCCTTCTGATCTTCTGTATTACGCTATCCTCTCCTCCTGACCCTTCAGCAGGCCTTTACCCTCTCCTCCTGACCCTTCAGCAGGCCTTTACCCTCTCCTCCTGACCCTTCAGCAGGCCTTTACCCTCTCCCCTGACCCTTCAGCAGGCCTTTACCCTCTCCCCTGACCCTTCAGCAGGCCTTTACCCTCTCCCCTGACCCTTCAGCAGGCCTTTACCCTCTCCCCTGACCCTTCAGCAGGCCTTTACCCTCTCCCCTGACCCTTCAGCAGGCCTTTACCCTCTCCCCTGACCCTTCAGCAGGCCTTTACCCTCTCCCCTGACCCTTCAGCAGGCCTTTACCCTCTACCCCTGACCCTTCAGCAGGCCTTTACCCTCTCCTCTGACCCTTCAGCAGGCCTTTACCCTCTACCCCTGACCCTTAGCAGGCCTTCACCCTCTCCCTCTGACCCTTCAGCAGGCCTTTACCCTCTCCCTCTGACCCTTCAGCAGGCCTTTACCCTCTCCCTCTGACCCTTCAGCAGGCCGCTACCCACTCCCTCTGACCCTTAGCAGGCCTTCACCCTCTCCCTCTGACCCTTCAGCAGGCCTTCACCCTCTCCCTCTGACCCTTCAGCAGGCCTTCACCCTCTCCCTCTGACCCTTCAGCAGGCCTTCACCCTCTCCCTCTGACCCTTAGCAGGCCTTCACCCTCTCCCTCTGACCCTTCAGCAGGCCTTCACCCTCTCCCTCTGACCCTTCAGCAGGCCTTCACCCTCTCCCTCTGACCCTTAGCAGGCCTTCACCCTCTCCCTCTGACCCTTCAGCAAGCCTTCACCCTCTCCCTCTGACCCTTCAGCAGGCCTTCACCCTCTCCCTCTGACCCTTCAGCAGGCCTTCACCCTCTCCCTCTGACCCTTAGCAGGCCTTCACCCTCTCCCTCTGACCCTTCAGCAGGCCGCTACCCACTCCCCAAAAACCCGAACAGTAATTCAGCGTGACGCAGCGCTGTCGCCTCGAGGCCGAACCTGACGCAACTGTTCCAATAGCGGGGCGGCGATTCTGGACACGCTGGGCTCCAGCTTGATGAGGCACACTAGCAGGCCAATTTTGCGCTGATTATCAAACGGTCTGGCGCTATTCAACACAAACGGCAAATCGTAGTTAACCAGCTGAGCGCAATCCGATTCGTGCACAGCAGTGCGCAGCCGCAGCAGGTGCAGGCAGCGCTCAAACTGTTCCGTTTGAATCAGGAAGCCAGTTAGCCCAGCCAGCCGCTTCCTGAGCAGCAGGTGCATCACCAGGCCGCCGAAGTGGCGAGTGCTCTGGAGGTCGGCGTACGCTTTAGCTTCGTCAACAGCGTCGTAGACTTGATCGCGAATTTTAATGTACTGCGGATCGTTGGGTTCGAATTGGACGGTGGCCCGGTCCAGCACGAAAGTGTACTTGCCAACTCTCGGGCTGAGCAGCCGGTCCAGATTCTTCTGCACTGCGAACATGCTGGGCACCACGTCGCGGCGGTGCGGCAGCGGAAAGTAGGTCTGCATTGATGCGGGTGGGTGAGCGTGTCTGAGTGATCGAGTGAGTGAGTAAGTGAGTGAGTGAGTGAGTGAGTGAGTGAGTGAGTGAGTGAGTGAGTGAGTGAATGAGTGAGTGAGTTACTATGTGCGATTTGAGTGTGAGTGAGTGAGTGGGTGTGTGAGTGGGTGTGTGAGTGAGTCACTGTGAATGAGTGAGTGAGTGAGTGGGTGTGTGAGTGAGTGAGAGTGAGTGAGTGAGTGAGTGAGTGAGTGGGTGAGAGTGAGTGAGTGAGTGAGTGAGTAAGTGTGAGTGAGTGAGTGAGTGTGTGTGAGTGTGAGTGAGTGAGTGAGTGTGTGTGTGATTGAGTGAGTGAGTAAGCAAGTGAGTGATTGATTGATGAATAGATGGAAGTAGGGAGTGCAAGTAAATGAGTTCGTGAGGATGATAAATAGATCGGTTAAGTGCCGAATCGCAAGCCCGTAAACCTCCGGCTCACCTGCAGCAGGTCGCGCCTCTCACTCTGCATAGGCGTCCTCAGCCTGCCGTTGCTCTCACGAATGGAGATAAATCGGTCCTGCGGCGCCAGTTTATCCTTGATGCTGATATCGACAGCAACAACTTTCTGACCGGGCGGCAAACAGTTGCCCAGTCGGTCCGAGTCGTCGCTCAATAGTCGGGTGTCTTCTTTCTCATTCCAAGCCTGCGGCAAACGGGAAATCCGGAAAAATTTTTCTTGCACTAAATTGCTTTAAATTTGACTATCAACAATAAAGTTTATTAAGAAAAAATAATACAAATTTTCATCACTAAATAATGTTGACAAGCCTCGGAGTGTCCATTGCAATAATACAATCAATCAGATTAAGCTGCAAAAGACACGGTGTAAAGCCTGACAACTGGATTCCAGAATTTATTATTATAGCATTGTTAAATCCTTCCAAGGCAGCTCAAGCGCACTGACCAACAAAAAGGTGGCAGTTTAGGAGCTGGCTTGGTACACACCAATGCAAATCTAACGGTGATTAGAAAAACAAACGGATTCATAGGGATATCCCTACATAAAGGCTTACAGCCTATTTACAATGAGGCCTATAGGTCATCATTACAAGGGCTTAAAAACAATTTATTTAAATGCTTACCGACTATTTTCTGACTGAAGGGTACAAAGGTGACTACTACGGGGCATTTCACATTGCCTGGATTTCATATACCCTAAAACAGAATTTGCAGGCCACTTCATAATCCCGAAATTTCCTTTACCCTAAACTTCACATCCGGTGAATGCGCGAGACTTCACAATCCCCTGAATGCACGAGACTTCACAATCCCCTGAATGCGCGAGACTTCACAATCCCCCGAATGCGCGAGACTTCACAATCCCCTGAATGCGCGAGACATCACAATCCCCTGAATGCGCGAGACTTCACAATCCCCTGAATGCGCGAGACTTCACAATCCCCTGAATGCGCGAGACTTCACAATCCCCTGAATGCACGAGACTTCACAATCCCCTGAATGCGCGAGACTTCACAATCCCCTGAATGCGCGAGACTTCACAATCCCCTGAATGCGCGAGACTTCACAATCCCCCGAATGCGCGAGACTTCACAATCCCCCGAATGCGCGAGACTTCACAATCCCCCGAATGCACGAGACTTCCCAATACCCAGAATGCGCGAGACTCATGCCTTATTGCAAGCTCTTTTACTACCCACTTAATGTTTGTAATCTTGTATTTTGCTTCTCAGGGGATGAGAAAGAAACCCACTACAGAACCGGTTTCCAGTTAACTTCCAATCCCTCAAAAGCGCAGCAAAACTCACCTGCAGGTAGGGCGGCATCTGCATAAAATGCTGATCCAACACCTCCGCCTTCTTCATGTGCTCCTGCAGCTGGGCTTCGGTCATTAGGCAAATTCGTTCCAACGATGCCGGACCATCGCCGGCGCTGACTTTGCCGTCAACGATGGCTCCGGCCAGTTCGCCTGGCAGCGGCTGACCAGCAGCGGCCGACGTGTGGTCGGTGGAAGCGGCTTTGGCGGCCCTCAGCATCACCCGCCTATCGGCTGGGTGGGAGACGGCCATGGCGCGAAGCAGCCGGTAGACATTCGGGTTGAAGAACAGGTCGTCTGCCGTTTTCCAGGCGATTGATTTGGCCATTCCGATGACAACTCGAGCTGGAAAGATTGGCAGATGGGCAGTAATGGCTGGGGTATTGAACTGGTTAGCTGATCATGTAAAATACTAGCTGTATTTATCTTGCCTGAGGATCTGGGAGGCTGGTGGATCAGCCTGAGGATCTGGGAGGCTGGTGGATCAGCCTGAGGATCTGGGAGGCTGGTGGATCAGCCTGAGGATCTGGGTGGCTGGTGGATCAGCCTGAGGATCTGGGTGGCTGGTGGATCAGCCTGAGGATCTGGGAGGCTGGTGGATTAGCCTGAGGATCTGGGAGGCTGGGGGATCAACCTGAGGATCTGGGAGGCTGGTGGATCAGCCTGAGGATCTGGGAGGCTGGTGGATCAGCCTGAGGATCTGGGAGGCTGGTGGATCAGCCTGAGGATCTGGGTGGCTGGTGGATCAGCCTGAGGATCTGGGTGGCTGGTGGATCAGCCTGAGGATCTGGGAGGCTGCTGGATTAGCCTGAGGATCTGAGAGGCTGGGGGATCAACCTGAGGATCTGGGAGGCTGGTGGATCAACCGTCAGCCTGAGGATCTAAGAGGCTGGTGGATCAACCTGAGGATCTGGGAGGCTGGTGGATCAGCCTGAGGATCTGGGTGGCTGGTGGATCAGCCTGAGGATCTGGGAGGCTGGTGGATCAGCCTGAGGATCTGGGAGGCTGGTGGATCAGCCTAAGGATCTGGGAGGCTGGTGGATCAGCCTGAGGATCTGGGAGGCTGGTGGATTAGCCTGAGGATCTGGGAGGTTGGCGGCCCCAGCAATTCAAGGATGCGGACCGGTTACGCAGTCTGCTTAAAAAATGATACAAACCAGTTTCAAAAGTATAAAAAAAGAATTTTTATTTAGTACTGAGAAAGCAGAAATCAGGCGTGATAAAACTTTCTTTTGCTCTGAAACAATTCGCTCAAAAGAAAAACAGTATTTACAGGCATGCGAGGTGACAAACAAGATTTTGTATCGAAGCTAGAGGAGCGAAGCGAAAATCCCTAACTAATATTGTGGCGCTAAACAAGCGGATTAACAAAGATTAACAAAGACGCATCGCACAGAAAAATGAACACATAGAATAATATATAAATATATACTGTGAGAAAACCCGATGCGAGTAGAGATTCAAGCGCAAGAAATATATAAAATTACATCTACTATGAGTAGTCATAACTAAAAATGGCAGCAATAAAAAATACAGGGGCTTAATCTAGAATTAACTAATCAATAATTTAGTGCAATACGCATTGGTCCATTTGAAATTACAAAAAAGACTTTTTTCCTACAAATGATGAAACTATAAAATATAAGCCACAATAGTTCAACAAATTAGAAACACAAATAAATTCATATATACGAACAATAAAAATTGCACCGTTTATATAATATAGTTACACAAACGATATTTCTAAAGCACAAAAATCTTTAGTTGAGTTATTTCCATACGCTTAATTAATAATAAATAATTCTAATGGCAAAAGGTTGCAGACTGACTAGACACTAACTATATAATGAAAGCAGAGGGATTCTAACAGTCTAATGCGTCATAGTCACATCGGTCTGGTGCATGAATTACAAAACAAATTGAAACAAAAATCAGCAGAATGAGGGAAGCGCTAAGTTTAACTCATTGGTTTTGGACATTGTGTTGTCCGCCAATAGCAACGGGGATAAAAATCAGTTGTTGAACATTGATTTAAGAAAAAAAGATTGTCACAATCAAAAACGGTGCAGCGAGCAGAGTAGAAAAGAACAAACAGTGTTAGCAAGGCACGGTCCGTTTGGTCCCCAAAGCTACGAGGGCGAAGATGAGCAGCAGATTTATTAATAAATCGAATCGAAAAATCGGCGATAAGTGAAATCCGGAAACTTCTCGTGCGGATTAATCCCGTCCTGGGCCAACTGTTCGGACGTGTCGTCGCCGTCGCTGTCGCCGTGGCCTCCCGGACGGCTGTCCTCTTCAACCGGATCGAAATTGGACGTGTCCAATTCGTCGCGAATCACAGGCACGTAGGGGGCCGGCCTGTGGAGCAGGGTGTCCCAGTTTACTGGCTCCGGGGTGGCGAAGAACGGATGAGCCTGCGCCAATGGGATTTTGGCAGAGAATTTGTGAAACTGAGGGCCAGCTGGGGCCATTTTTACTGCAATTTAGTGCCCTAATAAGTGTCTAAGTGTCTAAATTGTATTGACTTTGTGGACATCTGTAGCAGTCAAGAGGGCGGACATCTTAGCGGTCAAGAGGGCGGACATCTTAGCTACCAAGGCAGCGGACATCTTAGCTACCAAGGCAGCGGACATCTTAGCTACCAAGGCAGTGGACATCTTAGCGACCAAGGCAGCGGACATCTTAGCTACCAAGGCAGCGGACATCTTAGCTACCAAGGCAGCGGACATCTTAGCTACCAAGGCAGCGGACATCTTAGCTACCAAGGCAGCGGACATCTTAGCTACCAAAGCAGCATAGAAAACCCGTATAAAATTGGGACGGTCACATTTTGGCAATGTGACCGTTTTGTGACCGTCAATGAACGGTCACAGCTGTGACCCTTGAATGTGACCTTCCATGGACGGTCACAGCTCTGACCCTCTATTGTGACACTCAATGTGACCGTCCCCTAAACGGTCACAGAGGTGACCCTCGATGTGACCCTCAAATGTGACCGTCCCCTAAACGGTCACAGAGGTGACCCTCGATGTGACCCTCAAATGTGACCGTCCCCTAAACGGTCACAGAGGTGACCCTCGATGTGACCGTCAAATGTGACCGTCCCCTAAACGGTCACAGAGGTGACCCTCGATGTGACGAGTAGTAGTATTCTGGATTTCGTTCTGAATGTTGTTTTGTAATAAATAATTCAAATAGATCCTACGCCGTGCATTCCTTCGGCTTATTGTAAGCAAATTATTGTAATGATTACAATTATTGTAAGCAAATTACTCACTCGATTGAAACGCTTTCGGAATAAAATAAATTATTAGTAGTAGCTTAGTCAGGCCTTTCAAAACCAGATGAAATCGTTAGTTTTATATCTGAATATAAAAATGATAATCAAAGCCACTATTACTTTCGAAGATGGAAAAACGTTGTCATTAATAAATCACTGAAAGTCCAACGCACGCATAGCACTACCCACAGGCTCAAAGTTATTAGTTGAGAAAAATTATTAATGCATGTACAAACAAATCAGAAAACGGGACACTGACACAATGCAATGCAACTAACTGCGAACAAGGAAACAGAAAAATAATTAAAAAATGTTTAACAAACACACATCGTGAGCCGAAGGAATGCACGGCGTAGGATCTATTTGAATTATTTATTACAAAACAACATTTAGAACGAAATCCAGAATACTACTACTCGTCACATCGAGAGTCACCTCTGTGACCGTTTAGGGGACGGTCACATTGAGTGTCACATCGAGGGTCACCTCTGTGACCGTTTAGGGGACGGTCACATTTGACGGTCACATCGAGGGTCACAGACGGTCACATTTGAGAGTCACATCGACGGTCACATCGAGGGTTACCTCTGTGACCGTTTAGGGGACGGTCACATTTGAGGGTCACAGGCGGTCACATTTGAGGGTCACAGGCGGTCACATTTGAGGGTCACATCGAGGGTCACATATGTGACTATGGGGACGGTCACATTTGACGGTCACACAGCGTGACACCTCCGGTCACATCTCGATGGTCACAGCCAAAAAATGTGACCGTCCCAATTTTATACGGGAAAGGAGAAAGCCTCAGTAGCTTTACAATTCGGGAAAAATAGACAAACACAAGAAAAACCCCCTAAAGCTGACCTTAATATTAGCGGGGTCGGCCAATCGGTCACCGGGATCCGCGCACAATCGATAAATGATGTCGCTGGCCTCCGGGCGCAGTCGGGCAGCCGGAGGTACGTGCAGAAATTGGCGCCAATTAATCACTTTGTGCTGCGTCTCGGCCGGCGATCTGGCCAAGAATGGCGGATGGCCGACCATCATTTCGAATGCGATAACGCCCAGGCTCCACCAGTCGCAGCTTTTTGTATAGTGCCGACGCTGCAGTATCTCCGGGGCGATGTAATTCGGCGTGCCGACTAAGCTTTGGCACAGACGCCTGCGTCGCCGCTTCCGACGCTCCAACGGTTTCGAGGTGTAGTCGTTGGACAGATCGATCGAGTCCTCCGGAATGCCGCCGTTCCAGTAAGTTGAATTGTGCGACCACCTGGTTGTCGGACAGGTAAGGCTTTGCCTAATAAATCAATCCCCTATCACTTACTTTATTCAACAGACAGTCACCTGAATCCGGTGCACAGGCCGAAATCTGTCAGTTTGATGTGACCATTAGCGCACAGTAGGACATTGTCCGGCTTAATATCCCGGTGACAGAATCCCATTCGATGAACTGACTCGATTGCTAGGGTCATTTCGGCCATGTAGAATCTGGCCAGATTCTCCTCGAAGATGCCTTTCTTGATTAGTAGGGACATCAGATCGCCGCCGGGGATGTACTCCATGACGAAGTACAGGTTCTTCTCGTCCTGGGAGATGAGCATTTATGATGTGACTGACTGACTGACTGACTGACTGACTGACTGACTGACTGACTGACTGACTGATGATCACACTGACTGACTTATAATAACAAAAGAAGAAATCCGGACAAAAGCCCACCTGAAAGCTGTAATAGAGCTTTACAATCCATTCGTTATCGGCTTCGCCCAGAATGTCCCGCTCGGCGTTAACATGCGCGGCCTGATTACGCAACGCCACCTGGGATTTGCGCAGAGTTTTCATAGCGTACAATTGATCGTTGTCCTTCTTGCGCACCAGATGCACTTCGCCAAACGCGCCAACGCCTAACAGGGCGTGCTTGTGAAACATGCCTACGCTCAGTTTGCTTCGCTTCATACGCAGATGCCGGCTCTCCTTCATGCTGAGCAGTTGGCGCAGCTGCTCCTGGGCCTGCTCGCTCAGCTTCACCTGCAATTGGGGAGAGTTGTCAAGCTCAGCTGGTGGGAATCTCTCACTCTGTGCCTAACCCTGTATCCTACCTTGTTCATTTCTTCTTCAAGTTTCTGACGCCGTTCAATTCGTTCGTGATGATGCTTCATCAAATTCTCGAAATGATGCTCCAAATAGAATTTGCAAGCGGCGGCCGGCACGTGTCTAATAGTGCTAGCTGACCGCTGCTGCTGCTGCTGCTGCGACTGCGGCAGCTGGTGCAGGGCCACCTCGGACGGCGGCGATTGCGATCGACGCAGCGGCTGCACCGACGAAGCCGATTCAACTGGTCCGAGATCGTCGCCGCCAACCTGGCTGTCCGTGTCGGTGAGGCTGACGGCGCTGCCCAGCTGCTGCTGCTGCTGCTGCTTGCGAAGCCCGTCAACGCCTAGGCGTTGTTGAAAAGTCGCATTATCCGCCGCGGCAGCTTCGGCAGACGACGATGTCGACGTGTTCAAAGCGCCTAACGAGCTGCAGCGAACAATCATCGTGCCGGTGTCGCCGATGCCGCCTGGCGCCGACGGCAGCGTCGGTGAATAGAACAACGGCGACGGCCCAGGTCCGGCTGATGCTGTTGACGGCTGATTGCTTCCAATAAGCGAGCTTCGTCTGGCGTTGCTGCGCGGAGGCGGCGCCGGCGCGGCTCTGTAGGGCTGGAACTGCTGCTGCTGCTGCTGCTGCTGCTGCTGCTGCTGGCGGTACTGCATGAGAAGCTGCGCCGGCATCTGCTTTAACTGCTGCTGCTGGGGCGCCACGAGCTGCTGCTGCTGCTGCTGCTGCTGCACATAGCTAGGTAGGCAGGTTAGCGAGCTGGCCGAGACAACAGTGGCGGCAACAGGCGCGGCAGCGCTGGCGGCAAACCAAGCGGCAGCCGGATAAGCCGCTGTTCCAATCGCTGAATTTGGCGACGATGAAGAGGCAGCGGTGTTAGCGATTGATGCCGCATTGACAACCGACTGAGACGAGCCGACAGCAGCGGCGGCGGCTGCCGCAGCAACGGCCACAGAGGCGACAGGCTCGGCTCTGAAGGCCGTTGGCCGGGGTATCTCGCGGCTGCACACGGTGCGCAATACAACTGGCGGCCTGGTCTGAACAGCCGCCGCCAAGGCTGGACGAATTCGTCGGGGCGGCAGCGGCGGCGCCTGTGGCTGATTGCCGGTGGCGGCTGCCGCTGCTGCACCTTGGGCAGAATCGGTCTGCTGAAAGTTAAAGCATGAGAATCAATAGTTGGCAATTCAAACTGACAGGCGGTTTAAAGCTATCCAGTTAATGCTATGCTTAACTCAAATATTTATAACAGAATTTAGAAAACAACAACAACAAATAAATAATTGCGCAAAATATTTGAACGGTTAATACGTTTTGACAAATTTATTATTAATTAGATGGGACATTACGTGCAGACACACAGGCCGGTGCTAGCTTGAAAACTGTAGATAGTATTACTTAGATGACGCTTTAATAACAAGTTTTTTAAACCGAATTACGTAACACCCAAGCTTTAGTTAGGCATGGCACAAGCTTAGCCATTTATTGAAATGAACATGCAGACAGAGAGCCAGTCAGTCCATAAATAAACACGCAGCTCTGATTTCGTTAACATGAAACAACGCAAATAAAACCAATTTACTAAACTAACAGCCAGCAGGCTGCAATAACCACAACAATAATCGTTTTAGTGAGTGAAATAACGCGCCATTCTAAAATCGTCGGGCCGACGACACGTCGTAGCCTCCGTGGCCGCTAATCGATCCGCCAAGGAACATCGGGGCGGCCGAACTGCCAGCAGACGGTGGCATCGACGAAGATGGCGGCGGCGGCGGCGGCACGCCGCTCCGTCCCGTTGGCATGTAGGACGCCGCCGGATGCAGATGCTGGTGCTGATGGGCCGGCTGAGGCAGACTGGGCGGTTGAGTCGGCATCGGCGCTCCAATTAAGCTGCCGGCGGCGCCGCTGCCGCCAGTCCAGGCCAGGGTTGGCCCGCTGGGCGGCTGCTGATGATGGGCACTGAAGCCGGCCCGCTGCTGGCTCGAATAGTAGCTGTGCGGCGCCGCTGGCCGGCCCCGACTGCAGTGGGCGAGCGGATTGGCAAGTTAATAACTGACTGTGTAGCACTACGAGTACTTCAGGCTAAATACCAGTACAACTAACTAAACAAAGACTGAGAAATCTTATTCAGCTAGCTCTACACAGACTAAGCCGGTTAGCAACAAGATCAATCATGCAGGAACTCAAATCCACCGCTCGCCCGTTGCTGACAACTAAACTAACTCAGTAAAGAAGCCGAAAAAATGAAACTATCGTTATTGGCTGAAGGCCTTATCCAGTCAGCTGAGACGTCGCAGGCGCAGCAGAAGAAACCATCGTTGACAGTCAAGATGACACCAACCAAGCTGATAGTCCAAGTCTAAATAAATGCCTCTAAAAAATCATTGTGTTAACAAATCAATCAGCAACAATTTGAAAAGAAGGAATTTCACTGCGGCGGCGCCGACCCAGCCAGACGGACTGTTCAACCAAAATTTACAGAGGCGGGCATGTGAAATTCGCTTTGCAAACTGCGCCGCCCTTCGCATTACCTATGCTGCCGCTGAATGCCGCCGCCGCCGCCGCTGTTGTAGTCCCGATCCCTGTCCCGTTCACGGTCGCGGTCTCGTTCACGGTCACGTCGGTAACCGCCGCCGCCAGAGCTGCTTCGATCGCCGCCGCCGCCGCCACCGCCTCCTCTGGACGACTCGTAGGCGATCCGTTTCCGGTCGTCGCGCTCCCGGCTAGAATTTCGTTTCCTAGAGATTCGATCGCGTTGATCCCGCTCCTCGCGTTCCCGGCGTTCGCGAGCTTCGCGGTCACGACGATCGCGTTCTTCACGCTCGCGTTCGATTCGCTCCCGTACGACGCGTTCGCGCTCGCGAGCGGCGGCTGCGGCTGCGGCGGCGGCGGCTTCCCGTTCGCGTCGTTCGCGCTCCTCGCGGACTCGCCTGTCGCGTTCCCAACGTTCGCGAGCTTCGCGCTCGGCTCGTTCGCGCCGTTCTCGCTCCTCGCGCTGGCGCCGTTCGGCCTCGAGCTGCTCCTTCATCCGTCTGTACTCCTCTTTCTCGCGTTCTAGGCGTCGTTTCTCTTCAATCAGAGCGCGCTCCTGCTCCCGCTTCATCTGCAGCTTCTCGCGCTCTAAATCGGCCTTCTCCTTCTGCAATAGGTATTGCATTTGTTCGAATTTCTCCCTAGCTCGCGCCTCCTCCCGACGCTTCCATTCTTCTAGTTCGCGTCGCTCCCGTTCCAGCCGGTGTTTCTCGTCTTCGGCCGCTTTTTTAGCGTCGCGCGCCGCTAACAGATGGCGCAGATCGTCTTTGCGGACTCGAGCGGCGGCGATGGCGCTGCTGCCGCTTTTGTCGTTGCTTAGGAGAGAATTTCTGCCCATTCCGCCTGAAGACGTGGCGTCAGCGGCGGCTGTAGGCCGTCGGGTGCCGCCGTGGTCAGCCGAGGCGCGCCGATGCCGGTCCCGACTGCTGCTGCTAGTGCGCACCCGGACGTCGCCGCGCTCCCGACTAGATCCGGCTGTCCTACGTCGATCAGTCTGCAAAGCACTGGGGATTCTGCTGGCGCTGTTAACGCCGCCGATGCCAAGACTGCCGCCGCTGCGACGCCGATTCTCAGCGGCAGCGGACGACTGGCGCCGGCCTTTCGACCTGCTGCGACTGTCATTTCGGGCGCTGACAGGAGAGCGCGACCGGTTGCGCGATGTTCTGATTGGCGCCGCCGATTTTGCTGATGAATCCTTCGGATTAGCCGACGCAGACGTCGATGTTGGCAGTTTGATAACGCCTGGCTTCGTCGACGAGGCAGTCGAAGTCTTACTGTCAGTCTTTGTCGGAGCAGTTCCACTAGTAGCGTCGGTCTTTGTAGCCGAATTGGATGATTTAGGCGAAGCGCCAGTTGCGGCAGACGGTTTAGTCGCCGAGGAGGAGGAGGACTCGGATTTCTTAGTAGTTGAGGGCTCCGAGCTGGCCCGGTCAACGTAGATGGTGCGGCTGTGCAGGCTGGTCTTGTGCAGATTCTTCTGGCATTTCTCGACCTCCTCGGCTGTTGACATTTGAATTAGGCCGTAGCGCTTCTGACTAGTGCCTTTAGCGTTGACAACTATTTTAGCCGCCAACACTTTGCCGTGCTTGCTAAATAGCTGTTTGAGATCCACGGCCTTTGTACTGCTGTGGATGTTGCTAACCCACAGGCTTTTGCTGTCTGCAAGAACGAAGTTTTGTTTAATAAAAAAGCTTGCTCTAACTCTCTAAACTTGCTGCAGCTGTTGTTGTGCCTTGGGCAGTCCAGTTTTATATAGTAGGAGTAAAATGACGACAAAGACTCGATGACTAATACAAAGATACTTAATTAGGAGTGGATTAAAATGTCGACACCTACTAAATTGATGGTCGTAAAGTACTAGAACCGAGATCGACCAGATGGCCTGTGGACTAATTGAATAGCTTGGCTCATAAAACAAAGACTGAATACGGCGCCAATCGTCTAGGCTTCTGATTTAAATCGATTCCTACCAACAAGGCGTTCACAAATGTTAACAGGAATGTCTTGATGAACTTGCTCAGCCAAAAAGTAAGAGACCGCATTCCAAGGTTTAAGTGTTCATAAGACTCTATAACGACGTTCATTCATGATCTTGAGGCTTGCATTTCCGTTGACAGTCCGTAACTTGAAACCAGTTCAATCAGTAGCCGATTGTGAAAAATCGCGTAAGCAGAATCAAAAGTAGGCGTGTTCTGACGGCAAAGCTTTAGCCAGCGCAGTCCTCATGTTTATTTTTAGTTTCCCTAAATGTTCGCTCAATAAATTCAGATCAAATATCACTAATAACATAGACAAATCAAACAGGGGGAGGGCAGCACTTCCGGGATATATTAGACGTACCTTTAGCGGCGGAAACAGCACCGGACTTCGCGGCGGCAGTTTTACTAGCAGATGACGGAGCAGAAGAGGATCTGAGACGATTTTAATTGTTAATTTATGTTGATTTTGTGTTTCTATGAATCAAAACAAGTGTACTACAAAATTAACTTGAATTACAAACCCATTAGACTTGGTAGAATTTGCCGACTTATGAGCCTGCTGTTGGCTCTTTGCACTTTTAGTGCCAGATGACAAAGACCCGCGCTGCTGTTGCTTAGCCAGATCTTCGTCTAGATCGTCGGTTTGTTCAACGTGAACCTCTAGAGAGGCTTCCTCAGCAGTGGCGGTGGGGCCTGGAGCTGAGGACGAATTTTCTATCCCTGGCCTCGCCGAAGACTCGTCGTCCTCAGCGTCTGCTGCGTCGCCAGCGCCTTCAGTAACAACTGCAGCGGCTTGCTCTTCGCCATTGCTTTGAGTAGCATTTTCCATCCCTACCATTTGCTCATCTTCTTCGTCTGGCTTATTTGCTGCTTCTACATCCGGTAAATAGGCGTCATTTTCGTCCTGATCACCTTTATCGGCTTGCGTTGTAGTAGGCTGGGATAGATTTTCACCTGCAGAAATCAAAAAAATGTTCTAGCAACTCACACACTGGGGAAAGAGGGCGCTGCTGGCAACTCACACACTGGGGAAAGAGGGCGCTGCTGGCAACTCACACACTGGGGAAAGAGGGCGCTGCTGGCAACTCACACACTGGGGAAAGAGGGCGCTGCTGGCAACTCACACACTGGGGAAAGAGGGCGCTGCTGGCAACTCACACACTGGGGAAAGAGGGCGCTGCTGGCAACTCACACACTGGGGAAAGAGGGCGCTGCTGGCAACTCACACACTGGGGAAAGAGGGCGCTGCTGGCAACTCACACACTGGGGTGTTGATTACTAACTGGTCAATATAACTCTAACACTGAGAGGCGAAGAACCTCAAAAATGTAAAATAAAACCACTAAAACTTTACTCTTATTAGTTATTTCCATGCATAACTACAGTTAACTCACCAGTAGACTCGTCCTGAACGTCCTGTAAAAAATAAAAGTAAAAGAATTTTTTATTGCAGTACAAAATTTAGTTCCAGAACACGAAAAGTGAGAGCTTACATCAACATAGTCCACAACATCAGCGGAATAAATGTCAGATTCCATTTCGGCTCCTTTTTTTGCATCAACCAGGCGAATAGTATCGCCTTCTAAAATAAGTGAAAGCTGGTGAAAGTGAAAGGCAATACTTACTGATATGAGTAAACAATGTAGATGAATCACTTACCAAAAATTTCAAACAGATACTCATTTGGATTCTCGCCATTCTCATCCATGTTCTAAAAATGGTTTTAAAAAATCGGCAATTTTAAACTGGTTTACAGCAGATCATGATGCTTTCGAAAAGAAGTCTACAGTCTAAGTTAAAATTAATGAAAGATTGTTTAGAGTAGGCAAGGTTTCACAAACTTGATTCAAACTTTAACAAGCCAGATTACAATAGGCCTATAGCATTTTTGTCAATATTGAATTGTTTTAGCTTCATGTGCTATTTCAATAGGAAGGCAAAGATTTTTTTAATAAACTTAATGCCAAATGGGCAGCTTTAAACATTTTTTGTACCAAAGCTTTCAATTTTCATAGGAGGAATAAAGGGTCCTAAATCCAGCACTTTACTAATATGGTTTTTTGCAACTGTCAAAATAACTTCCTGGCAAATTTTATTTCAATATTTTAAGTAAATGCTTTACTTTTATTAAAATGATAGCTTTTATACTCTAACCAGATTAACAAAGTCTTAGTCCTTTTCTACTATCCAGAAAAAAAATAATAAATTGCCATTATACAAAAACATACCTTTTGACATAAAGTAACTATTATCTGAAATCTTTCTTTAATTATTTTTTAACATTCTTGGCAATAAAATATACTTAAGAATTAGGCACCCATTCAAAATTTAAATAATTCAGCTAATTAAACTAGCCAAAAATTTATCACTTTATATACTTTTGCCCATATTATGCAATAGCCCCATAGCAAGTGGCCATTTTTGAGTATTAGAACAACCAATCCCACAATTTATCTACTTTGAGACAAAAAATAGTTTTGCTAGTTTGGCATAATTGACAAAATACAATGACTTGAAAATTGACAAACATTATAGATTGATATTTCCTATGACATTTAATTGCATAATTATACTAAAAAATTAGTTAACACTTTTTGCATAACTTTATAATTTTTTTGACATTATATAACAACATAATTTTGACAATTTATTATTGGATGTTAGTGACAGATATGATTTTGAAAGAGGAAATAGGTCATATTTAGAAGGGCATAAAATATATATCTGATTTTTTATAAATAAAAAACATTAAAAAATACTGCAATTTTTTTATTTTTTTGGTAATAATTTGGTACATATATGTGCAACCTCCTAAATCTTACCTAGCCAGTGCGACATTGTTTTAGACAAAAAGTGCAACGTTGTTTAGTCTAAGTGCGACATTGCTTGCATCTGGTTGGCCGGAATGACTTAGTGAAAAGAAAATTTGCAACTTACTTTGGGTCAAAGTTGGAAGAACCAAAAAAAGGTCCCACAAACAAATTTCACCTAAAGCTTCCCAATTCTTCTCCATTTTGCTACATACCCCCTCCATTTTGCGACTTACATTGGCGATTTTGCAACTTACATTGGTGATTTTGCAATGTCCCTTGCTTGGCAGTCCTGTCACCCGGCCAGTTTGGCTGGGTTAGCCGGGTGTTGCGCATGTATGATTTGGTAGAACCCTATATACTGATATTTAAAATACTTGATATAGAAATCTAATACTAAATTTAAAGTTGCTGTGAATAGATAGATCTTTTATTGGACACCCCTCTTATAAAGGGGTGTTCCCTAAATACTTGATATTTTGAATATAAAAAATGTCATTTTAGCCTGAAAGCTTTTGTGGTAGGGCTCCTACTGCTACTGGTATCTTATTTCTAACTTGCAATGTTATTCTCCCTATAATATTACCAACTACATTACTAACATAGATCTGGTAGCATTCAACACAGTGCCGAGCAGCAAGCACTGATCTCCAGCCTGAAGGCATACCAGGGATCAGAGTCACAGCCTTTCACTCTATTATCACTCTACTGTCACTTGTCTTTACTTCTACTTTATGCACCTGATGTGCGGAATCTAAGTATCAATTCACAAATGCTTTCCAACACTCCTTCTTCTCAAGCCTCTGCTCAAATAATTAAGACTTTAGCTTGCCAAACTCTAGATAGATTTTGCTTGCAAAGTTTTTATTAAAGGGCTTATGCCTTTCTTGGCTGTCAAATTGCTTGTATTTATAGTATTTTTAGATTTTTGGTTTAATTGATACAATATAGTAATATTATTTATTAAATATTTATATTTACAATAATATGGTTGTATTTGATGCATTATAACAAAATATTACCATAATAATACAGCATTATTTTCACAGATTATAACAAATTCTCCATGCAGATTTGAATTTCACATTGACTATTATACTTTAGAATAAAAAACCAACTAGCCAATTCTAGCCAAAAAGTTAGTTATGCTATGATTATTTCGTTATCTTATTCTAAACACTGAGCTCATTAATTTTACTTATAGTCTTAGTCTACAACACTTATAGTCTTAGATTGAAATTGTTCCTAATATCTAAAAATATAGCAAACTTAGGCAAAATATTGATTGTAAATAGTATTTTTATATAGTGTAATGGGCCCTAATAAAAACGCGAAAAATAAATAAAAATGTTTGTTACTTTGAATCTGCACAAATTTGTTTAATTGCTTGCTATAAAAAAGAAATGTAATATTTTGTTCAAATGTTCGCTATAAAATTTTATAATATTTTTATATCACGTAGTATAACAAAGTGTAATAATTTTTAGTATAAAAGGAAGCGAATTTTGCGAGAGAAAAATATAAGTGTCTAGCGTTTTAAGCTTCTAGCGTTTACTGTCTAGTAAAAGGAGCCTTTGGAACACCTTTGTAAATTAATCAAAGAGGTTCTTGAAGAGACTTAGTGATTTACAGGCCATAGAGCCAGAGAGGGCCAGAGTGCCAGTGAGCCAAAGTGCTATTGGACCAGAGTGCCAGAAGGAGAGCCAGAGTGCTATTGGGCCAAAGTGCCAGAGAAGGCCAGAGTGCCAGAAGGAAGCCACAGTGCTATTGAGCCAGAGTGCTATTTGGGCCAAGCGCCAGTACATGCAGGATAGGGCTAGGAACTGAAATAATAGAAATAGGGCCTGAAGTCTAGAAATCTAGGGAACAAAAGCCGTGACCCTCTGATCCACGGAAACGCCTTTTAGACAAAACCAGTGCTTGCCGCTCGGCACTGTAGAACGCTACCCGGGAGATTAAATAAGATTAGAAGAGAGAGAGGAGGCCACTGGGACAATATTAAAATATTGAAGGACAAAAAATGCAATTATACTTAAGTATATTACTACTTGTACTACTTGTTTATTTACTTTCATAACATGAGAAAGTCCTAGGCACCCTCTATATACGACTAAAACAAAAATGGTATAGCCGTGTTTCATTTTTAGATACCTCATTAAGTTTACAATACTTTATCCTATTAAAAATGTAAATATTTTAATGCATGATGATAAATTTATACAATTGATATGCCTTCTTAGAATTTCTAATAGGATAGGAAAATTGCATAAATTTTTTTAAAAGAACTATTTATAAGATTTTTAACCTACCTAACATTAAAGTATCTTTACTTAATATTTTTAACTTACACATGGCCAGACTATTTTTCAATTAGCTGGTCATTTTATACCAGATTGATTCAAAAAAAGTATGAAATTTATAGTTGTAATAAAATAAATTTATTATACTTTAAATTATTATATGACATATTAATCCAACAAAATTTATTTTCCAAAAATAGAAAACCTACAGTATATATATTATATTGATCTTAGTCCCTTTCACAATTATCAACCAGTCCTAAAATTTGGTCACTTTGTCAACTAGCCACTGGGGCTGTCTAAAAATTTGGCCATTTTATCAACTTTTGTTTACAGGGACAATTTAAACCTTATGAGGTGTCCTAAATTCAAACTTTAATGAATTGGTTCATTTTGTTTTAATTGTTAAAAACAATATTTTTTGAAAACTGCAAGAGAGACTTACTTTAAAATCTTATAATTAAAACCCAAACAAAATATTCAAGCTAAAACAAAAGAATGTGAATATGGATTCTATCTTGAAAGTCTATTTTAATACTGTAAATATAGTCACTTTTGACTACTTAGTTAGCTTTAGCCAAAGATTTCCTTGTCTAATTATTTATTTAGGAGTGGTTAATTTTTTTCGAGTAATTATTAACTTTGGCTATTTTGTCTATTAACCTTTGATAAATAGCCTTTTAAAATCTGGTCACTTTGTCAACTTCAAATTAGTGCACCTGTTTACCCTGGTCACTTTGTCAACCAGTTGACAAAACTGCAATTGAAAAAGTGACCAGCACCCCATTTACTTATGCCATGTCAACTTACGAAGTTTAAATTTGTGCCACAATACAATCATTCCCACAATTTCAAAAATGCACTTAACATAATTTACTAAATGGAAGTAAACCTGTCCCAATTATTGCACTAACTCTTTAAATTGCATCCTGAAATTAAGAATAGAATAGAAAATTTCATCCAGCAACCAGCAAAAAACAGAAAAATCAGATTCTTTGCATATAACTTTTCTAATAGGGCCTTTAAAATTAGAAAATAGATTAAAAAATTACTTATTAAAATAATCAAAATTAAAAATTATGATTCTTTACTTTCTGTTAGGTTCCAAATGTAGTAAATTTATATACAGCAAAGACAAAAATCAAAAGTGAGGCGATGTACCTTCTTTAGACGTTCAACAAGCTCAGCTTTATTTCCTGATACATCCAGTTTTCGAAGAGCTAATTGATCTTTTAATTCGACAACCTTAAGCTGTTTTAATAATTTCGAGGGCATCGCAAATTAGCAAAAAAAAGGTTAACGTACAATAGCTTTAGAACGTCGACAGAGGGGAAGCTTATGTCAACAGTGTCAGTATTTTATACTTTGATTTCTTTTACTACTACGCCCTAGGGGTAGGCGTAATTCGATAGGGTCAGTACAAGAAAAGTGCCTCCCTGACTGCGATTTGTACAATGAAAAAACTAACTTCTCAGCCTGCTCTGAACGTCAATTTGAAAAAAAGCTGGTCGCTGACTCTGAGTACATAGGATTAGGATAAAGCTGCTGAGGGTTTTGAATCAAATTACACTAAACTTGTAAGTTAAACATAGACATGGTTTGATCTGATCAAAATATGTGTTAAAATAAAACAAAAATTTGTATATTTCTCTTCGAAAACTAACTTTCCAGCTACACAAATCCACTAGCAGCATTTTTATGACACTAACTGGCCGCATTTAATTTTATAGTTTAAGATAAGTTATGTCAGCTGACTACCATTGGCATTCAAGCTGTAAATTTCTCATGCATCAGTCGTTCGTTAAAACAGTTCGTAGATAGTGTATTATCGGCAGCCTTTGCAACGAATGGTGCAATGTTTTTGTGCGATAACATCCCGAATCTCTGAATCGCATCCTGAAATTTAATCTGGAATGCTATTTTGCGTTCAGATTTTTTAAACAATAATTTAGCATATAGCAACAGAATTTCATAAAAGCCTTTTGTAAAGCATAGTCAGGAAAGGACTTTCCTTGTATTTATCCCTTGCTTTCTCATTGTCTTTGTTGTATATGATGTAGACAGTAGGCTAGGCCCTGTTTTAAGGAATAAAGACTATAAATTTATTTTTGACAATGGCTTTTGTAGCTGTTGTAAACCTATGTAAGTTCAGCTTTTCACTAGAATCTATTTGTATTTTTGTTATTCAAGTGTAAGTTTTCTAAAAGCCAACTAATGGTGTAACTTTTTCTCTTAAAAATTGCTATAATTTATTAGTATAACAAATAAATATGCTCCAAAAACACAAATCCTGGCTTTGTCCCTGCTTATTGGTATATACTATTTAGTTTAGTACTGCAGTAATAGTTTATAAATCATCTTTTTATATTTTCACTTTTATTGATAGTAATTAATTTAGAATTTTTACAGGATACAGAAGGATTGCCAATAATTGGTTACCATTATTGTTCATTTTTTCATTTTACTATTATTTTTAAGCAAAAATAATTATATTATAAGTGAAAATAAGATATGGCATACATATCCAAAGCATTTATTGCAATTTGTACTTTTTTGGTTATATTCTAGTCATATTATTATAGTTTAACAAATTTATATTGATTACTTTTTTACATTACTTTTTTTTCCACCTGACAGTATATATTGTTGTTGTTTTTTTTACATGAAACTTTATTTCTGATATACAATTTCAAATTCTATCATTGTTAGATATTCCTTTAATCATATTCTAACTAATAGTTGAAATTGCAATTACTTAGCTCAATAAGGGCAAAATTATAATAAATATTGTCACCAGTTGTCATTTATTTTAATCAAATATACCACTTGGCACTTATATCATACATGTGCAACACCTGGCCAAATCAGCCGGGTGACAGGCCTGCCAAGCAAGGGACATCGCAAAATTGGCAATGCAAGTCGAAAAATCGCCAATGTAAGTCACAAAATTGGTGAAAAACACAAGGGGGTAAGTCGCAAAATGGAGAAGAATTGGGAAGATTCAGGCAAGAATCGTTCGCGGGACCTTTTTTTTTTTTGGTCCTTCGAAATTTTTGTGGCCAACTAAGTCACAAATTTTTCCACTGACAACCTATGTCGCACTTACACTGAACAACGTCGCACTTTTGGTCAGAAACAATGTCGCACTTACACTAAACAACGTCGCACTGGCCGGGTAAGATTCAGGAGGTTGCGCATGTATGACTTATATTAAAAAATAATAATATATCTTAATTTCTTTAAAAAATTTCCAATTTACAAACTTCTTAACAAACATATTCTTGATTCCTAGCCAAATCTTTGAGGTAGTCTCCAGTTGAAAATTTTAGGCAAAAAATAATTTTATAGATTTTTAAGAGCAAATTGTTTCAAAAAGTATTGCTTCAGTAAACAAATAGTTTTTTTTCTATTATTTTCATGAAATATTGCAGAATAGATCTTCCTAAAAATGAATAACCCTCACCATAATATTTCCTATTTTCAGGTTTATTTTTTTGTAACTAATTTTTGTTGTCATTAGAGTTAAAGCAAACATTTTTGTTTAAATTATTTTGCATATGGTCAAGGCACTTTATCTATAAGTCTTGACTTCAGTTGCAATCTAACTAATTTTGCACACGTGTTTGTTTTGGTAACAATAAATATCTTATAGAATACAATAGCAATTTATTATTCAAGAGTTAAAAGATGGTTGCAATGGTTGTTTTGCTCTTCAGTGAATTGAAAACTAATACAGAAAGACAGTTGCCTGAATCATGCTATCAAGTGTGAAAAACTGGTGGGGTGCCACCGCCTCAGCCCCAACTCAAACTGGTCAGCAAGGTGCCAAATCTGATTCTAATGATAGCCAGCCGCCATTGAAAGACGAGGAGCAGTCGAAATTGGGTGCCGAAAATTCGCCTGCCGGTAAAGAATCTGAGGTGAGCGGTAATTTCCATTGTTGATAAGATTTCTCTTTTCCGAGATTTGATCCAATCACCCACTTTCACACACTGAAACCCCGGCGGCAGCACTCGTCCAAGGAGCTTCTGCACGCGGCCAAGGACATCGGCTCCTACATCTACACATTCGGCAAGCGGGCCACCACCAGCGTCACCAGCCAGGCCAGGCGGCTGGCCGCCGCTCCCGGCATCGTAGAAGATTTCGAGCGTCAGCAGCGCGAGTTCGCCAGCAGCCAGTCGGAGCGGCGGGCCAGAGCCGAGGCCGCCGTGCCGCCCTGGGTTGGCTACGAGAACGAGGACCAGCTGCGCGACCAAATCCTGGCGCTAAGCAGGGATACTAGAAATTTTTTGCGCAGCCCACCGCAGGGTGCCAATTTTGCTTTCGATCTGGAGTCCTGCTCTCCCGTAGCTATGGCGACGCTAGAGGTTGACGAGAATTTGCGCAAAATGCGATTCGATTTAGTCCCGAAGCGGGTCAAAGAGGACGAGTTCTGGCGCAACTATTTCTACAGGGTGAGCATTTGCTGTCAGATGTCACTCCCTCCCACCTGTTGCTGCCCTGTCAGATGTCACTCCCACCTGTTGCTGCCCTGTCAGATGTCACTCCCACCTGCTGCTGTCAGATGTCACTCCCACCTGCTGCTGTCAGATGTCACTCTCACCTGCAGCTGTCAGATGTCACTCTCACCTGCTGCTGTCAGATGTCACTCCCACCTGTTGCTGCCCTGTCAGATGTCACTCCCACCTGCTGCTGTCAGATGTCACTCCCACATGCTGCTGTCAGATGTCACTCTCACCTGCAGCTGTCAGATGTCACTCTCACCTGCTGCTGTCAGATGTCACTCCCACCTGTTGCTGCCCTGTCAGATGTCACTCCCACCTGTTGCTGCCCTGTCAGATGTCACTCCCACCACCAAGCACCCTTGCAACCAGCCCTGCAACCCCCGTCCCTGCGCCCACTCAGGTCAGCCTCATCCGCCAGTCAGCGCAGCTGTCGGCTCTGGCCAGAACGAACGCCGCCGCCGCTGATTCAGCTTCGACATCGAGCGACGCTGGGTACGAGAAGGTCTCGCCGCCGCCGCTGTCATCTTCGGCCGCACATCAGCCGCAGCAGCAGTTGAAGTCTTCGCCCGTCGCTGGCGGCTCCTCCCGAGACTCGCCGGCTGCCGCAGCCGCCACCGTCGATGAAATTGACGATGACGGAGCCGACTGCGGCGACTTCGCCAGCTCGGAGCTGGCCAATCAGCAGCCGGCGGGCCTGTCTGCGCTGGAGCGCCAGCGCATCGGCGGCGGCGGCGGTGGCCCAGTTGACGCCAAAGCTGACGACTGGGACGGGGACGGCGAGCTGCAGCGCGAGATCAAAGAGTTCGAACTGGTCAGCTCCGAGCAGCTGAAATCCGCCGACGCCGCCGGCGAGGAGAGCGTGGAAGACGAAGAATTGGAGCGCGAGATTATGGCCGAGCTGGCCAACCAAAAGGATTGACAGTCGCTGACTGGACTGCTGGGGATCAAGGACCTCTGTTGGGTTATGAGAACTTGGCCATGTTCAGGCGTGCACAGCAGCAACAAGCTTGCAGGCACCTGTGTACTTGAAGATGCATCTGTGTACTTGAAATCGCTTTATCGTATTTTTTCGTCATTTTCTTTTGTTGTATATTGATATGACAATATTGATTCCTTTGATATATTCTTCTGGTTTCTTGGTATTAACATAGCTTGCCTAATTGATGGTAACTTTGTGGAATTCCTCAGCAAAGATCTTTGTTATCCGCGATAAATTTTATTTATCACAATGCTTCTGGATCGTTTCTTTGCCGATTTATTCGTTCTTTAAAACCATATAAATTTGTTTCCTACAAGTAGCTCGAATATCGGTGTGGATTCAGTTTTATTGAATAGGCTTTCCTTTCCCCTTGTAAATCTTCTATCGTGTATATTTCCCTTGTAAGTAAAGTATTCTGACTGCAAAGCAAGATTATAACTATTGTGAATTTCTGTTGCGTCATTTCAATGTTTACGCCTCCTGAATTGTTATTTTTGTCGCTTACTACTACTTACTATTTGAAACATTAATAGGCCTAACAGTAAATTGTGTTGCCTGATTCCTGGCTGAGGTAAAGAGAGCATCCTGAGTACTGATAGGAAAAAGCTCCCAGTAACTCTGACTGCTACACAACGTATAATGCTATAATATCAAGTTTATCCTTCACTTTTTATTCTGCTCCTCCTACTTTTCAATAAAGGTTTTTCCCGCGTAATACATATGACTTCGCGGCCGCAATTGGCGGTTGCCGTCACCAATGCAGTCAGTTGTGCTGCATACCATAAAAATGTTGATTGTATTTTTTAATCATCATCTGCCTGATGGTAATTCTTACCGCTAGCACACTATCAACCTAGAATTTTAAGGGCCCTGCAGCAAAGTCTACGAGCCCTTATCGCTCGTAGCATCTTTCACTCTATTATCACCTCTTTAGCGTATCTTTAAGTCGAGTAGTACAATTAATTATATTTTGTTTAAGTCTTTGCAGGGTTAAGTAGCTAGAATAGAAGAGTCTGTCCAAAAGCAAAGTAGAAAACTATATATGATAAATGGATTGGCATAAAAACCTTTGCTTAAAAGGCTGGAATCACAAGTGCCATCTCTTCTATCATGGAAGCAGAAGGCGTGACAATGGCGACGACGAAAATCGGCGTGTTCAGCGTCAAGCATCCTGAATGTGGACTCGAGCAGCTGTTCATCTTCAATAAAATTACGAATGAAGCCATCAAGCAAGCAACATTGATCACAGCAATCGGTGATTTCTGTTACGCACTGCTGCGAGATCTGGTTTTACTTCAGAAGCCCAACGAGTTGACATGGAATACGCTCGTAAGCTAACGGAATCATTTCTCACCAAAGCAGAAACTGGTTGTGGAAAGTTAAATTTTCTACAACTGCGTTCAGAACGAAGGCGATGTTAGCGCCTGCTTGGCAAGCCTGAGGAAGCTCGCATCAACTTAGAGTTATAAAAATTCCCGGACAAGGCCCTCCGAGATCGGTTTCAGATTTCAATCGCGACTTCAGTCCGCGATTCACGTATAGATATTATGACCCTGCTTGGCCGCTATCAGATGCGGCCTGGAGGCAATCGGCGCGTTGTGGTCTTTCTAAACAGAGACCTCGGCTTCCGGCACCGTTGCATAGGCCTCCAGCAAATCAGGCTCCACGGCCTTCAGCGCCGTGCAGTGCCGTCGACATGTCGCTTCGCCACGCTGGAGTTGCTTTCCACCTTCGTCACGGTCCATGGCTCGCATTTGAATGGCGTTTGGCATTTCAGTGGATTGACGCACTTTAGCAAAACTCGGTCGCCGACTGCTTAGCTGTGGTTTCTCGGTCGACGGGCAGCGTCCGCGTGATGCTTCATGGCCAGTTTCTGATTGTTGTCGTGCTCTCGCAAGCTCTTGTCAAGGCGCGCCCCACAAGTAATTCTGCCGGCGCGGATCCTGTGGTGGGTTGCGGCGCTGTTCTGGATGCCAACAGCCACTATTCTAGAGCCTCGCGCCAGTCTCGACCTTCCGCAATGGCAGCCCTGATGAGCTTGTTGATCAACCTGTTCAGGCGTTCTGTCATGCCATTGGCGGCAGGGAAGAGTGCTGTGATGTCTCGATGCCAGATACCGAAGCTTTTCAAATACTCTTTGAAGACGAGAATGGAAGCCCGTTGTCTGTTACAATCTCCTTGGGGATTCTCGCAAACGTGGAATGATGGTCTCCGCGGTGGTGGACTCCATGACTTGTACCTCTGGGTAACGTGATAAGTGGTCCGGGAAACAAAGCACCGTTCGGGATTTTCGATGGTTGTAGCGGATTGGCGCTGATTTTTAGCTTGTGAAATGCCTCAATGCAGCTCCGATAACTGCGCACGGTTTTCTCGGCGTCGTTCCTCTTTGGCCACCATACTTTGCTGTTCAGCCGGTCCAGAGTCTTCTGCGGTCCCAGGTGTCCGGCATGCGCGAGACGCAGCATCGTCCGCCTGTGGGTGCTGCGGACCACGACCCTGTTCTAACGTAGCGGCACCCCATCTTCTGTTGTGGGCTCATCTTTCAGAGCGTAAAGGTATAGCATTTCTGGACTGCTGAGATCCCACCTTGCTCCTTGGATGGCAGTGATTGCAGCCCATATCATCTGGTCGGCTCGCGAATGATGCTTGATATCATCTAGAGTGAGCGCTCTGGGCACCGCTGACTGCAGCCCTGCGTTGACGTAGCCTGCTGGCAGAGCTCCTCTGGTGCGTTGGTCGATGAGACACTCTGCTTTGTCCACCGTGTGCACCTCTATCGATGTCTTGCTTGTTGTGGGGCCGATGCGAAGAATCTCCATCTCGCTAGCGGTTTTTCTGCTGAGAACTGTCGCGCCTTTGCCATCTAGTACGAAGAATGGTGCGTCTCGAGTTGCTCCAAACACTTTGACTGGCAGCGTTGGTTTTCCGACATGTATGGGTGCGACCTTGGGAATCACTCGGCCGTTTCCATTGGCAACACACACATGTAAGTCGCGATTGGTTGATTGCTGTCACGTGGTGGCAATTTCGTCCAATAGCGACTTAACCGTGTGTGTAACTATTAGAAACGGCCGGGTGATTCCAATAGTTGCGCATATGTGTTTTCCGAGCAGTCTTAGCGGTTGATTACTGTTGTATGCGAATAGTCGGCTGCTGGCTGGCTGGAGGGTGGTCGGTGAGGCAGGCTGCTGTAACTGTTGGCTTCCATGATGTTGCAGCCGGCTCCGCTATCGATAAGGACTTTGATTGGAGCTCCTGCGATCTCGGCTATCGCCCTCGCTGACGATGGGTCGCTAGCGATGTGAAATATGGCCTCGTTGTCAAGATAGGCGTCTCCATCGACCAGGTAGGTCACGCTGTCCCCTTTGTCGGGAATGACGTTTAGATTTGCAGCCTTGCTGGATGTGCAAGCGCAGGCGAAGTGGCCCACTTTGCCGCAGTTCATGCAGGTCTTGCCCCTGGCGATTTCGCATTCTGCATGGCCTCGTTGGCCCGTAGCTGCTACTGCTGTTAGCTTCTCCTTTCATTGTTTCTGACGCTGTTGCTCCTGATTGCTGCGACGCTGTCTGCCGTCGTGCAACTACTGAGCTCCATGGCCTGTGCTTGTTACTCGGCCGCCTCTGTGGCACGAATCCTGTTCAGTGGGTCAGCCCGGCTGATGTCACCCGCCTGCAGCAATTCACCTTGACTGGTACAACAACAACAACAACAACAAAATACGCGCCCCAGAGTCGCAAAAGCGCAATAGTGAGAGGCACGTCAGATGGCGCGTCTCAGGGCCAGCGCGCGGACAAAGTCCGGGCCATTGGCGGTGTCGGGCGCTCCGGCGTCGCTCAGAATGCAGTCCACGTACCTCCGGGTCCGGGCTTGGCCTCGCCTGAGCGGACCCTGCGTGGTGAGCAGCAGGACGTCCTGGACAGGCTCGGGGCAGTAGCTCTCGGCCCGGATCACGTGGCTTCCGCCAGCTTCAGTCTCCGCAGGCGCAGAATGGTGGACGGGCGTTGCAGCTGGGCCCTCTGATACAGGGCATCGGTCCCGACGCTCTCGTCAGCTTGGAAGGCTGCACGGAGCAACCCCGAGTGCGCCGAGTCCAGCTGCCGCTCCAGCGTTGCCGTCAGCGTCCACGTCTCGGCGTTGTACAGCAGGACGGTCTCGACCACCGCCTGCCATAGCCGAGCTCTCTGGCGGTCGGGCAGCGCCTTGGACTGGAGAACGTCTCGTATCGACCGGTAGGCCGCCCACGCAAGTCCTCTGCGCCGCCGGATGTCCTCTTCAACGGAGGGCACCAGGCCGCCGAGGTAGGTGAAACGCTGGCAGCGTGCGAGCGTGGTCGGCTGCCCGTCTGCGCCGCGGCATGTCAGCTCCGCTGGGAGATCGGCCGGCACGGTCAGCACCCCAGTCTTCAGCGTGTTGACGACTAGACCGACGCTTGACGCTACCTCGACCAGCCTGTCAATCTGGCGCTGTACAGCTTCAACAGACGAGGACAGGAGGGCGAGGTCGTCGGCGTAGCCCAGCACGCTCAGGCGCTTCTCGTTGTGGCGACGGCCGATGCGTCTGCGCAGCAAGAAGCCGTCGTCGGCTGAGGGGAGGGCGGTCCGGAGCACCCAGTCCAGGAGGAGCACGAAAAGGAACGGCGCTAACGTGTCCCCTTGTAGGACTCCTGATGAGGTGTCGAACAAGTCCGACAGGCCGTCCGCCGTCACAACAGCTGCGCGCGTGTCGCGATACAGCGACATGATGGCGTCAACCAGCTGCTGCGGGACCCGATAAGCTCTCAGGACGAATGGGAGCGCGGCTCTCAAAACCGAGTCGAACGCCTTTCGAAAATCAATGAAGACGATGATCAGCGTCAACTGGCGAGTGCGCGCCTCCTCGATGACACGGCGGAGTGCGAGGATCTGGGTCACTGTACCGCGGCGGGGGCGGAAGCCATTCTGCTCGTACCGCAGGAACGGATCCAGCACGGACTGCAGGCGGTCGAGGAGCAGTCGGTTAAACAGCTTCGCGGTGCAGGACATCAGCGAGATCCCGCGGTGGTCTTCTTTCCGCGTAGTCCCGGCCTTTTTCGGGATCGGCACGATGTGCGAGACCGTCCACTCGGGGGGCGCTGGGGCGCCGGCAAGCACGCGGTTCATGACGCCTGTGACTTGGGAAGCCACACAGCGGAGCCGCAGCGCCTCGACCGGAACCTCATCGGGGCCGAGCGCCTTGCCACCTGGAGTTCTCCGAGCGAATTGCACAACGTCCTCCGTGGTCACTGGGCTGGTGCGAAGATCCTCCTCAGCAGGCAGCGGGGTTTCAGCCGGCAGGGCGAAACTTGCAGGCAGCGGGCGGGCGGGCGCGTTCACAATGCCGGCGAAGAAGTCGCGCAATTCATTCCTGCGCTCCTCCGGTGTGTCGCCGGCCAGATTCAGCGCCACTCGCCTCTTGCGTCCCGTCAAAGTCCGGACGGCCGTCCACACAGCGCGGCTCTTTACGTCGGGGCCAGCTGCTGCGATGGATTGGATGGCGTCGTCAACTGCAGCCTGTTGACGCTCGTCCAGGAGACGCGCGAAGTCTTCTTCCGCTTCGCGCGTGGGCCGCCGGTTTCTCCGCAGGCGCTCGATATTCTGCCGCGCCTGCCTGATGGTCGGATCGCTCTGCCAGACTGGAAGCGATCGCTGCGCCGGTCGCATCAGCGGAACCGTCTTCTCAGCAGCGGCTCTCACGGCTGTGCAAATGTCGGCGTACTCCGTCTCGTGCTGGTAGCCAATCGCACTAGCAAAGGCGCTTGAGAACTGGCGCTTCGCACGGGGGTCCAGCAGTGCACGATAGTAACGCCGTGGGCGCTGCTTTGGGGGTCGGTAGAGCGGATCGTTTAGCCGCAGCTCACAGAGCAGGAGTCGGTGGTCAGACCGCAGTGCGAGCGGCGCCATGGTGTCTCAGTTGATGACGCGGCGGCGCTCGCGAGCACGAACCAGCGCGTGATCGAGTTGCGCTAGCCGCCTCGTGGCATTCCGGCCGCGTGCATTCCGCCGCCTCCTCTTGCAGCCCGCGAAGGTGGCCAAGCGGGCCGGGGGCTTGCGGAACAGCGTGTTCGCCGACACCAGGTCCAGCCGCTCCAGCATGTCCTCCAGCGCATCCGAGTTGCCGTTGTCGCGTCCCGTGACAAACGGTGATCGCTCGGACCTGCGCGGAACTGCGTTCAGGTCTCCGAGCACCACCAGCGTGTCGCGGTTCGGCACCTCCTCCAGCTGCCCGGCCAGAGAGTCGAAGAAAACGCGAGCCTCCTCCGGGTGGGCGGCTGTGGGCGCGTAGGCGCAGAACAGGCGGATGCAGCGAGCGCGCAGGTGCAGGTCGACCCGCAACAGGCGCGGGGACAGCGAGGCGCAGTGCACGCTCTGCCGAAGGCGCGGTCCAATCAGCACGCCGACGCCGCCGCGGCCGCGGCCGTCTGCCGACGTATACAGGAAGGTCCACCCGGCGCCGAGGTCCTCCGTCTGAAGGCCTGGTTCTGCCACGATGGACACCTCCTGCAACATGATAAGGTCCAGCCGTAGGTCGTGTGCCAGCTGGACGAGCAGAGTGCGACGCCAGGGGGCCTTCAGGGTCCGGCAGTTCAGCGTGCCGAGTCTGAGGCGGCCACCTGGTACGGCTAGGGCCCGATGGAGTTGGGCCTCACGGTCCCCGGCGCCACCCGGCAGATCCGGGCCAGGAGCTGCAGAGGCCGGGGGCGACTGGCGCCTGAGAGCACCGAGGAGTCGCCCGCGCCGGTTGCGCTCGCGCCGTCGCTCAATGCGACGTTGTCTGCTGCGCTGTCCTCTGCGGGTCCTTGGCATGCCACCTTCAGCAGCCGCAGCACCATGGCGCGGCTCTCCGTGAAAACCTGGGCAAGCGCTGGACAGTTCAGCGTCACCCGGAGGCGGCGGCATATTTGCACAGGTGTGCAAATATAAATTCACCGCAAATATAAATTCACTGCAAATATAAATTCACTGCAAATATAAATTCACTGCAAATATAAATTCACATGCAAATATAAATTCACTGCAAATATAAATTCACTGCAAATATAAATTCACTGCAAATATAAATTCACTGCAAATATAAATTCACTGCAAATATAAATTCACTGCAAATATAAATTCACTGCAAATATAAATTCACTGCAAATATAAATTCACTGCAAATATAAATTCACTGCAAATATAAATTCACTGCAAATATAAATTCACTGCAAATATAAATTCACTGCAAATATAAATTCACTGCAAATATAAATTCACTGCAAATATAAATTCACTGCAAATATAAATTCACTGCAAATATAAATTCACAAATATAAATTGACTGGTAGTAGGCCACAATCTTGTCTCGAATCAGAGTCTTTTAATCTTCCGAACTGGGATGGCTCCGCGAGCTGCTTAAGTCGGCAGTACCACGTGTCTTTGCCCTCGCCCTCTTGCTGCCGGCAAGTCTGAAACATGTACCGTAAGAATACGACGTTTTTTATCTAGGTTGGCCTGACTGTTAGCACTAAGTTCTCTAGCAGTCCTGCCTCGTTGGATGTCATTGTCGTCGACAAGTGCATTAATTTATTCGCCTGCAAAGTACAAAATTTGTTGGGCCTGCTTCTCGTCCTTGGTTCCTGAGGCTTGACGGCCTGCGTCCCGCTTCGCTCGGCACAGCAAATTGGGCCCTGGCGCTTCGCTCACATGCAAGAAGTGACCTGCCTTTCCACACTTGTGACAGGCGGCTCGCATGGCATGACATTCAGCTGGCCTCACGCGTGATGGCATCTCACAACGCAGACATTACTGCGAAATTAAGCTACTCTGTCTTTGCTTCTCCAGAGCATTCAAGCCTGCTCTGCTTCTCAGGGCGTCTGGGTCGCTCTTCGGCAGCTGGACAGCGAAGCAGCCTGGGGGGTGTTTCATAGATTTGACAAGCTACAAGTGAATAGTGACAAATGACAAGTTTAAAAGTACAAGTGCGTCAGATTTTTGTTTCATAGCCTGATTTGTAAATGTTGTGACAAGTTTGCAAGCTGACTGAGTAGTGAACTAGATATCTATGGGCCAAACATCGGGTCAGTCCCGTGAGCAGCCACTGCCAACTCTCGTTGGACCCTGGGTATGATCTAGTTCTGTATAGAGGAAAGACGACATTTACAAATATTGAAATATAATCTTTGGTATATATTTCTATCTTACACGTTTGGTCCACTACATGCGTAAGAATACCTCTCACGGTTGAAAACAAGCTAAATTTGCTCAAGTGGGGTGCTGCAGGCGATGTCCTATCAAAGTAAACACTGCATTCACGTCCTCCTCCGTCAGTCGAAATTGTGACTGATGATGATCGGCGCGATCCTCAAATTGAAAGTTTATTCGTGGTTTAAAAATTATGGGTCTCTTTGCCAATGCAACGTGGCCAGTAGCTTCGTCCAAAGAGTCCGAATCAGATCGAACATGTAGCCGTGTAAAACAAAATATGATAGTTACAAGTATGACAAATCTCGCGGGACTGTTCAAGCTTGTCGAAAATTAAACGCTGCTCACTCTTCAAAAAGCGATGTCTATGAAACAAACCGCTTGTAACTAGCACTTGTCAGTACTCACTTGTCACTTGTCAGAACTTGTCACTTGTCACTTGTCACTTTTAATTCCATGAAACGGAAATCGCTACTCACTCCTCACTTGTCACACTTGTAACCCTGACAAGTTGTCTATGAAACACCCCCCTGGTGTACGGAGGAGTCCACCTGCGCCAAAGCCGCAGCAGCTAGAGGCCCACAGGAAAATTTGCTGACCATGAGCAGCTGTTGAACGTACGAGTATTAGCACAAACTGGCACAAACTTGTCTATTTAAGTGCGGGACAGGAAGGAAAACAGTGGCACCGGTTGGCATAAAGAAAGCCTTTATGGCTTAAGTAAGTAAAAGCAGCGAAAAACTATTTATTTTATTTCAAATCATGATAAATACAAAATTATAACAAAAGAGAACGAAAAAACCAACAGCAAAAGAGAAATAAAATAAAAAATTAAAGCGGCTTGAAGGCGGGACGGAAATAGCCACAGGGCCGCAACCCTGATAAAAAGGGCAACGCAACTACTTAAACTTCCCTAACACACATTAAAGCCGCGCAAACCAACCTGCCCGCAGTCTAACCGTTGACCACGGAGCGGCAAGGTAAACAATAAGCTGTGACAGGAGGGAAAAATAAGGCGTTGGGTGGCACGAGGAAAATCTCCAAACCCTCCAAAAACGAACAGAAAAAAGGGGAAAACAACAGGAGGGAGAGGGGAATCAGAAAGCAACGCAGCTGCACAATCACAAAAAATTGTCACATCTAATCAGGGCAGGTCCGACGCGCCGGGCGGCAGTCGTCCGCCTGTTCCTGACGCCCGGCATAGAGGTGGATGGCGTCGCCCCACCAGTCGCCGATGGCTTTGTGCTGCCTTTCGCGATGCCGGCATTCCTGTGAAGATGGCGCCTCCAGGGTGAAGGCTGTGCATTGAGTTTGCGCCTACAGCTCCTACAGACTCCTATAGCTTCCACCAGCCTTCTTGACTGAAAACAGGAGCAGCGATGGCGGAGTACGGCGAAGTGAGTTTAGATTCAGGTTTTTTTCCATAGGCATAGAGAGGGCATAGCGGAGCAGTATCACTTCTGCAGATGCAGGACAAAATGACACCGTAATTGTGCTCTCTGAACAGGTTGCTTTTAGACTAAAATCTTAGCCTCTCTGACACCATCTTGTAGGTCGCTGATCAGCACTGCTGCGCCGGCTTGACTAGTTCGGGCTAATCGGCCTCATCTTTGTGTCTTAGCCAGAAAACCGGCTAAGGTACTTAAAGCAATTTTAAGCATGTGGGCTTTTGCGCTTGCAGTTTATCAACCTGGTGACCACCTCGACAATGGCATGGACTAGTGCTGTTCTTCTTCAGCTACCACTCAGAAAATGTTGGTAGTGTGGTGAGCCTCGCCGCAGTTAGCGCAGTCCGGATGTTCCTGGTTGGGGCAGCTTTTCCAGTGGTGTCTTTCGCTGCAGATTCGACAGCGTTGTTCGTCCTGACATTTCCTGGTTCCATGACCAAAACGCTGACAGTTTTGACATTGAAGCGCACGAACAAGCTCTGGTGTCCGGCTTGGCTCGCACGGGAACACAGTAAAGTTAGCGCGATGCCTTCCTTGATGCAGCGGTTTGCAAGCATCTCGCATTCCGTGAACGCTCGCAACATCTGAGTCGGCTGGCCAGTCATGCGGGATCTAACACGGCGAACTGAACTTATGTTAAGAAGCAATTCATCTTGTAGAAGCTTCAGAAAGTCACTTTCTTTAGTGGCAACTGGTACGTCACTGATAATGAAAGTGAACAGCTTCGGCCGAGTAGTCTTGGCTCCGTTCGCGTCGGGACCCGAATTGTTGTCGAGAGGACGACTACGAGGAAGTCTCCTTGTGACTTCTTTGTCATGCAACAGCAGATTTCTAAGCGTTTGATGCAGGAGCACTTGATGATCTTTGTGAGTGGCCGGGACAACCAAATATCCTGGTGCAGTTGTAAGCGGCTTAGTCAGGATAGCCCGTGCGGAGCCTTGAAAGTTGCTGTTAAGCCACGTCAGGAAACCTAGCTGGTCACCGGCCGCTGACTTGTCGACCTCAAAAACTACCGGCATCACATCGGATTGTGAGCGGCGAGGTAAATTTTGGCCACCAGCTGCTGCGGCGTAGGACATTGCCATTGGGTTTGATCTATTTGCAGGGGCAACTTGATGATTCAGAGAGTTTGGAGGCTGGAATCCGCCTCTTCCGCCCCCTCCTCGACCTTGAGCAGAGCCAGCGCCGCGACCACCTCGGCCACCGCGACCTCTCACAGAGCCGCCAAGGCCGACTCCGACTCCTCTCGGCAGCTCAGCGCGGTTGGACACAGCGGGGCCGGAGACCGGAGATTTGTCGTCGATCGGAAGGTCAGGGAGATCCTGATCTCTTCTTGCATCCGTGCAGCTGGTACACTATGCTCGCGGCGCTGCTGGCATTGGCCGGCCATGATGATTACAGAGCCCGGCAAGGTTTTGAAGCTGGAGACGACATTGTGCGTCTTTTGTGGCGGATGATGAATCGCCTCTCAGCTCCAAATGAAACTGTCGCGATATAGGGATTTAGGCCTAGTTCCGGCTCGTTGTCTGTGTGGTAGGGAATGCAGTCATCGGCTGATTCATAGAAGTTTACTAGGCAGCTGTTAAAGGTTGGAGAGTCAAGAGCTGCATCATTCTCCAGGTAGTCCTGGATGTCCGCCAGCACCGGGTGCCACTCATGCTTAGGCAGGAGCGCAACCCCAGAGTAGCTGTATCTGGGTCCTACCCAGAAGACGCGCCTGCGTTCATGAGGCCGATGCCGATGCGTAGGCATCTACAGCAATGTCCTTTAGCATGTAAGGGTAGTATTCAATCCTTGAGTACACCTCGTGGTCAATGATTTGAGATGCTTCTTTTATAGGCTCATCTGGGAAGCTAAGTCGGTGCTCCTCTGGACCAGAGTCACCTTCAGCAGAAACAGCAGCATCATTGGCTTCAGATGGAGGGCAGCGCTCCCGAGAAGAACGAGTGTCGCGCCTCTTGGCAGTAGGCTGTTTTGTTCAATGACTTCCATGTTTCTATAAGGTATTTACTACTAAAAAGTCCAATGAAAAATATTTTGCAGGAAATTTAATTATAGGACTCTACAATAAAAAGCTAGGCTGACCATTAAGAAAAGACAGATTCAGATTAATTAAAAAGAATTAATAGCAAAAGAATTAAAACAAGTAAGAAGAATAGCAAAAATTAAATGAAGAACCCTTTGCAGCAAAAATTAATAAAATTACAATAAAACTTCACAATACCACTTACACTTGATTAGGTTACACAAAAACAGTCATTAAAAAGAATAATCGGACAATAAATATTTATAAAATTAATAAGACTTTAAAGAGAAAAAATTTTCACATTTAGAAATTACAAATATAATTTAATTATAAATTAAAATATATACAATTAAAACACTATAAACCTTATATAAATATATACACACAGTACATAAAGTAAACTAATTAAAACTTTAAAGCAAAAACAAGTCGATAAACGAGTTTACATGTGTCGCTAAAAAGTGAGGGTTTAAAGCTGCGCCTCAGGCCATCGCATTGGCCGGATCCATGGCCGAAACGCTGGCAATTTTGGCACTGAATGGCGCGGACCGGTTCCGGTGTCCGGCTAGGCTCACAGGGGAACACGGTGAAGTTCAGTGCAATGCCTTCCCGGATGCAGCGGTTAGCGAGCGACTCGCTATTTGTGAAAGCTCGCAGCATCTGGGTCGGCTGGCCTGTTGTGCGGGATCGAACTCGGCGAACTGTTGAGATGTTCAGCTCAAGGTCCTCTTTCAGCAACTTCAGGAAGTCACTCTCTTTCGTGGACACCGGCACATCACGGATGATGAAAGTTGACAGCGCCGGCTGCGACCTCCTGACTCCATCAACATCAGTTCTGGAGTTGTTGTCAAGTGGGCGATTTCGAGGCAACCTCCTATTAACTGGCTTGTCTCGTAGCAGCGGATTTCGGAGTTGGAGATGCAGAAGCACATCATGGTCCTTGAAAGTGGCCGGTACCACCAGATAGCCGGAGCCAGTGGTCAACGGCTTTGTCAGCACGGCCCTTGCAGATCCTTGGAAATTGCTGTTGAGCCACGTCAGAAAGCCCAACTGGTCACCTGCTGCTGACTCGTCGACCTCAAAGATGACAGGCATCACGTCGGATCGGCGAGATCTGGCTTGGCTAGAAGTAGCGGCTGCTGCTGCATAGGATGAAGGAGGGTTGTTAGAGCCAGTCGCCGGGACTCCTGGTTGACGCTGGTAGTTTGCAGGCTGAGTGCCGCCTCTCCCGCCGCGACCAGCACTTCCTCCTCGGCCTCGAGTTGAGCCCGCGCCTCGGCCACCGCGGCCTCTTGGGACTGTGAGGCTGCCAGGAGCATTCGCAGCTCCAACTGACAGCTCTTTGTTGCCGCTAGAGCCGACTGCACTCGACAAGCCGCCAGGGGCGCCAAGGCCGGTGACCGCCTCGGCTCCTCCCGGCAGCTCGGAACAGCTGGACACAGCAGGGCCGGTGTACACCCCACCACAGTCTGGCCGCTGACGCGAGTTCGACCTTGTCGATGCAGCTGCCGTTGCTGCCGTTGATCGGAAGGTCAGCGAGATTCGGATTCCTTCTTGCATCTGGGCGGCTGGGACACTGTGTTCACAGCGCTGCTGGCATTGGCCGGCCATGATAATAACTGAGCCCGGCAGGGTTTCAAATCTGGAGACTACGTTGTGAGTCTTTTTGTCACGGACAACAAAGTTTCGCTCGGCGCCAAACGAGACCGTCGCGATGTAGGGATTTACGCCGAGCTCCGGTTCATTGTCCGCATGGTATGGAATGCTGTCATCGGCTGACTCATAAAAGTTGATTAGGCAGCTATTAAATGTTGGCGAGTCGAGATCTGCGTCGTTTTCCAGGTAGTCGCGGATGTCGGCCAGCACCGGGTGCCACTCATGGTTGGGCTGGAGGGCGACACCAGAATAGCTATATCTGGGCCCGACCCAGAAGACACGCCGACGCTCTTGTGGTCGATGCTTGAAAGCCAGCGGTAGCAGATCTCTGATTAGTCTGGCGTAGGCGTCGTCAGCAATCTGCTTGAGCATGTAGGGATAATACTCGAGCCTTGAATGAATCTCATGGTCGATGATTTGTGAGGCGCTTTTGTCTGGCTCGTCCGGGAAGCGTAGTGGGTGCTCTTCCATTTGGCAGTCACTGTCAGCAGAAGGCTCAGCAGCCTCAGTGGCTTCAGGAGGACAGCGATCCAGGGAGGATCGGGTATCACGCTTTTTGCTTGAACTTTCTTTAATATCAGGGCTTTTTTCCTTAGTGCTTTCCATCTTACTACAAGATAAATACTAAATGACTAAATAAAAATGAGATAAAACTAGATAAATGCAATTAAAATGTTTATGCAACAATAAAACAAACAATTCTATTTAATACTATTCTACAATATTATTTTAGCAGATGCAGAGCAAAAGTAATGAAGTAAAGAGCCAGGAGAGATGGAAAATATAAAAGTTAAAACAGAAATTTAGATATAAATGAAAAGATTTTTTTTGTGTTTTTTACAAAATAATTTTACAATACAACTTCAAACTGGTTAAGGCAACCCAAAAGCTATTAATTAGGAAGAAAAATTGGTCAATAAATATTTAAACAGTTAACAAGACTTTACAGCAGTAACATATTTCAGATTTAAAAGTTGAAAATATAAGTAATTTATGAATGAAAAATAAATACAATTAAAGAACTATAAAACTTGAATAAATAAATATACACACTACAAAAAATAAATTATTTAAAACTTTCAAGCAAACTCAAGCAGCAAAAGAGAGGAGGAGTTTAGGAGTTTACACCATACGGCCATACCACGTTGAAAACACCGGTTCTCGTCCGATCACCGAAGTTAAGCAACGTTGGGTTTGGTTAGTACTTGGATGGTGACCGCCTGGGAATACCAAATGCTGTTGTCTTTTTTGCATCTTTATAGCCCCATCCCAGCCAGCATAGTAAGCTTAATTCAGCAATCATCCAACAATTACTTTTGGCCACATGCTGAGCGCGCACTAATTTTTTCATTGCATCCAAATTTCTAAAATTGCTTTCGAAACATTTGCTGCACTGACCTGCTTGGCGTACTTTAAGTAGGCAAACTCAAGCAAAAACCCATTTTACACTGTTTCTGTCTACAAACTGCAACAGTGCACAGATTGGCCAAATTAATAACTTAGCTACTCTTTGCCGTTGTTGACGGTCTCTTATCCCGAAGAATCTTATTCTTTGCATGGTAAGACACCTCGTGGATCCGATTCCTAGTAGTGGATCGCGATCTACTCTGATTTTTGACAAGCCGCGCCTGCGGCTGCCCTAAAAGTCTATTATAAAATTACTGCACTGCACGCTTAGCATGCGCAGCCACGACGCATAGCTATAGCTATAGCTGTCTGTTGGTCTTAGCACAATCGCCAATAGCTATAGTTGCATTCTTATAAACTGCTAATAATGCTAAGCCCCTGGCCAGCTTTGTACCACCTATATTAATCTACTACGCCGGCCTGCATGCTTGGCTGTCTATGCGTAGCTGCAAAAGTCTCTTATTTATTATATTGACGGATATTTATTTATTAGGCCCTAGCTTAGCCCATCTAAAATAGCTCACTAGATTGGATAGCCGGCCAGCTGGCACATTGAAATCAGAGTACCCTATTAAGGCTTAATTTCCTATTATTACAATTAATTATAGGTACGATTTTTAGTTTGATTTCATAAACTTGCCATTTGATTTCGACAATAGAAATTGGCAGCGCAGCCATATAGGACCTATCTATGGCTGTAAAATGCTCTGTTTGCCACTTGATTTCGACTATGGGAGGCCAAACCTGCCATATATGGGAATAAAATAGCATTTACATGAACGTGTCAGCTTCTAGGGCAACTGCAGTTACATTCCTTGTTTGCATTAAAATGGCTACATTCGCGTCTATTGGAAACAACAGGAGAAATCTGGTGATTGAAGCAATTGTTAGGGTGAGAAAGTGACGGCGAAATCAAGTGGCAAAGTTATGAATTCAAGTGGCAAACAGAGCAGTTTACAGCCATAGATAGGTCCTATATGGCTGCGCTGCCAGTTGCTATTGTCGAAATGAAATGACAATTTTATGAAATCAAGCGAAAAATCCTATAATTAGCATATACGCACGCATATTGTGCTATAGTGGTGCTTGCTTACTGGCTTTAAAAGGAGTTTACACCCTAGAAGCCAGTGGCAACGGCCATACCACGTTGAAAACACCGGTTCTCGTCCGATCACCGAAGTTAAGCAACGTTGGGTTTGGTTAGTACTTGGATGGGTGACCGCCTGGGAATACCAAATGCTGTTGTCTTTTTTGCATCTTTATAGCCCCATCCCAGCCAGCATAGTAAGCTTAATTCAGCAATCATCCAACAATAACTTTTGGCCACATGCTGAGCGCGCACTAATTTTTTCATTGCATCCAAATTTCTAAAATTGCTTTCGAAACATTTGCTGCACTGACCTGCTTGGCGTACTTTAAGTAGGCAAACTCAAGCAAAAACCCATTTTACACTGTTTCTGTCTACAAACTGCAACAGTGCACAGATTGGCCAAATTAATAACTTAGCTACTCTTTGCCGTTGTTGACGGTCTCTTATCCCGAAGAATCTTATTCTTTGCATGGTAAGACACCTCGTGGATCCGATTCCTAGTAGTGGATCGCGATCTACTCTGATTTTTGACAAGCCGCGCCTGCGGCTGCCCCAAAAGTCTATTATAAAATTACTGCACTGCACGCTTAGCATGCGCAGCCACGACGCATAGCTATAGCTATAGCTGTCTGTTGGTCTTAGCACAATCGCCAATAGCTATAGTTGCATTCTTATAAACTGCTAATAATGCTAAGCCCCTGGCCAGCTTTGTACCACCTATATTAATCTACTACGCCGGCCTGCATGCTTGGCTGTCTATGCGTAGCTGCAAAAGTCTCTTATTTATTATATTGACGGATATTTATTTATTAGGCCCTAGCTTAGCCCATCTAAAATAGCTCACTAGATTGGATAGCCGGCCAGCTGGCACATTGAAATCAGAGTACCCTATTAAGGCTTAATTTCCTATTATTACAATTAATTATAGGTACGATTTTTAGTTTGATTTCATAAACTTGCCATTTGATTTCGACAATAGAAATTGGCAGCGCAGCCATATAGGACCTATCTATGGCTGTAAAATGCTCTGTTTGCCACTTGATTTCGACTATGGGAGGCCAAACCTGCCATATATGGGAATAAAATAGCATTTACATGAACGTGTCAGCTTCTAGGGCAACTGCAGTTACATTCCTTGTTTGCATTAAAATGGCTACATTCGCGTCTATTGGAAACAACAGGAGAAATCTGGTGATTGAAGCAATTGTTAGGGTGAGAAAGTGACGGCGAAATCAAGTGGCAAAGTTATGAATTCAAGTGGCAAACAGAGCAGTTTACAGCCATAGATAGGTCCTATATGGCTGCGCTGCCAGTTGCTATTGTCGAAATGAAATGACAATTTTATGAAATCAAGCGAAAAATCCTATAATTAGCATATACGCACGCATATTGTGCTATAGTGGTGCTTGCTTACTGGCTTTAAAAGGAGTTTACACCCTAGAAGCCAGTGGCAACGGCCATACCACGTTGAAAACACCGGTTCTCGTCCGATCACCGAAGTTAAGCAACGTTGGGTTTGGTTAGTACTTGGATGGGTGACCGCCTGGGAATACCAAATGCTGTTGTCTTTTTTGCATCTTTATAGCCCCATCCCAGCCAGCATAGTAAGCTTAATTCAGCAATCATCCAACAATAACTTTTGGCCACATGCTGAGCGCGCACTAATTTTTTCATTGCATCCAAATTTCTAAAATTGCTTTCGAAACATTTGCTGCACTGACCTGCTTGGCGTACTTTAAGTAGGCAAACTCAAGCAAAAACCCATTTTACACTGTTTCTGTCTACAAACTGCAACAGTGCACAGATTGGCCAAATTAATAACTTAGCTACTCTTTGCCGTTGTTGACGGTCTCTTATCCCGAAGAATCTTATTCTTTGCATGGTAAGACACCTCGTGGATCCGATTCCTAGTAGTGGATCGCGATCTACTCTGATTTTTGACAAGCCGCGCCTGCGGCTGCCCTAAAAGTCTATTATAAAATTACTGCACTGCACGCTTAGCATGCGCAGCCACGACGCATAGCTATAGCTATAGCTGTCTGTTGGTCTTAGCACAATCGCCAATAGCTATAGTTGCATTCTTATAAACTGCTAATAATGCTAAGCCCCTGGCCAGCTTTGTACCACCTATATTAATCTACTACGCCGGCCTGCATGCTTGGCTGTCTATGCGTAGCTGCAAAAGTCTCTTATTTATTATATTGACGGATATTTATTTATTAGGCCCTAGCTTAGCCCATCTAAAATAGCTCACTAGATTGGATAGCCGGCCAGCTGGCACATTGAAATCAGAGTACCCTATTAAGGCTTAATTTCCAATTATTACAATAGTAGAATGCAAGACGGGGCTTCTAGGACAGAACTTTTCACGTCCATCATAATCTACATTCTTTAAATTTATTATGCCCGCACAGTTGGAAAAAATAGGGGGATCGACTTCATGGAAAAACATCCATCATAATCTAGATTCTTTTAACTTATTATGCCTACATAAAAAATGAAAATTAGGGGTTGACTTTCACGGATAACCATTCAACGTAATCTAGATTCTTTAAATTTAGTTAATCCCAAAGAAATCGAAAAAAATCACCTTAAAAATCTTTGAAAAAAAAAATCATAATCCATAATCCATTACTTTTTACATCCTAGCGAGTTCTATGCACCTCCTGCTTTCATCCGGAGACACTGAACCTAAGCCTCATTCTAGCAACTTAAAGACATTCAAGCAACAACTCAGGGTACTCACCCCGAAAAAAAAATTTAACATTCTCAATAAAAATGCTTCCAATCGTCTCTCCAAGTTCTTACTACAAACCGCATGAACCCAATTACAAATCTAAGTACCAATGCAAGAAGGAATGTACAGATTATATGAAAAAATTCTGGCCTAACATTGAACCAACCATCCTGAATCTTAATCAAGCGGTTAAGACTCACTGGCATTATTTACATGGGGTAACTATTAAAGATTACGACAGCTACTATAACTTTGCAGAAATTATTAAGCAACTGTAAAGCATAGCTGCAACTCTACTACTATTATTAGCAACTGTAAGTCATGGAAAATTAGGCCAAAAACGGAGGCCGAGGCCAACTTTTTGAAAAATAAATTCGCAAATCTGGCCTCGGTTCTGGCCTCGTTTTGTGGCCGCGTACTTTCTCTCCACGCGCGCCGCTAAAAATAACTTCTATACTGGGCGAATTTCTCTACCCCTTTTTTTAGCAGTCTTCCCAATTCCTTACTTAGAGAAACGACCAAAGGGAAGAAAAGGGCGAGCAATGTGAGCCGAGATTGCTGACTCAGGCTTTAGGGGAAGAGCAGTGAGCTTCTCTCCCTGTCTATCCGAATAGCTACTTTTCTTTCCCACAAGCTCGGGCGTATAGTCTACGTAGTCCACACATCTTTCACACACAGTGTACACTGAGTTTCCATGGTGTATTTCCACGGTGTATTTATTGATCCTCCCTTCCGTCACATACCAAAGAACAGCTAGCTTCGCTCGTATTCAGCAAAGTTTAAACTCAAATTTATCAAAACACTTGACAATGGCAGCGCGTACTGGAATCTCGGATGAGCTCGCAGCTCTTTCGGCAACTTCAACTCTAACTATTTCGTCACAAGAAGAGCTAGAGCTTCTCGACGAGACGCAACAGACGCAAAAGACGCAACAAAAGGAAACACTAGATGAGGCGCTAAAGCTTTTTAACGACATGTTTAACAATCTACCAACCAAGAAAAAAGAGCAATGGAAGGAGAAAAAAGACAATATCGTTTTAAAACTCAAAGCGGCTTTTGAGGACGAGACTGAGGATGATGAGGAGGAAGATTTAACGGAGGAAGAGAAGCAGAAAATCAAAGCTGAAAAGAAAAAAGAGCTGGTAAATCAACTCAAGGACGAGTTAAAGGCCAAAGTTATTAAAGGCTCTCTTGTACACTCAACTGAAATCTATGGGTGTACATACACGAAAAGAGAGTCACTCAAGACTGCTCGTGACCATCTTGCCGAAATCAACCGACGCATCGACCAAAACCACAAAAATATAATCTACTTTGCTGTTCTGGCCGGCCAAGTCGTCAATACTGTTCGAGAGAAATATAAGGGAAAAAGAAAGTTGTTTCTGAACTGGTTGGCGACGAACGAAAAGGTGATAATGATGAAGAAGTCAAAGGCATACTTTTACATGAAACTGGCGACCGTGGCTGAGAGATTTCCTACAATCCAGCAACTCTCTCTGCCTTTAAGGAAAATGCAGTCAATTTTGCCTCTACTGCCGGAAATTTGCTTTCACGACGAAACGTTTTGGACGAATCTTCAATAAACTTCATTCATTCTAAGAATTTTTGCTATCAAATTATTCTACGCCTGTATAAATGATTTAACTCCCGCTGCTACGGTAGTATATTTTTACTGCTAGAATACGTTAGGACCTTTTTTCCAACGCCGTTGGAATTTTTTGAGTCGCCACTGTGAACATAATAAATCAGAAGACCAGAATGACATAAGAAGGTCATTTGATTCCAACGCCGTTGGAATTTTTTGGCTAGCCTGTTTAATCATTAAAGCATGAGTTACTATTGCATAGCCTTCTGTATTCCGATTTCTTTTAGGAGTCTTCCCATTTCCTTATTTGGCGCGTGCAATACGAAACCAGCGGACTCACTACCCAAGCAGCCGCCAACCCCCAGCCCTAGCTTAGTCTTTCCAAAAATGATTCCTTTAACTAACTTACGCGCAATACTTTCTCTTAACCCGCTCGATGCTCCCATATTGTCTAGCCTTTTAAGCATCTCTTTATCCCATCGGTGTTTTTCATTTGGGAAGTCGCGATACTTTATATCGTGTTCCATACACACCTCGTCAAGTTCATCTACAGGCTCATGACCTGGATTAGGCACATTGTTAGAATCTAATTGTATTTCAAGAGGGTTCAAAGGTCCGCAATACTTATATCCAGGGATTGTCCAACCTTTGCTTGGCTTCGGAAGCTTTTCGATTATTCCGTGAATGTCTGGCATTTTTATTTAAAATAAAATAATAAAAAAATAATGACTGAGAACAAATTACAAGCAATTTATTACCGGGACGGCGGTTATTTTATCGGAAATAATGCCGTCTCCAAATTAACAGAACTTAGTAAAGAACCAAAACAAATAGTAGAAAAATGGCTGTCTAAACAGGCTGTTTATCAAGTCTATTTCCCACCTGTTAAATTTACAAGACCCCACTTCAACATCTATAAGCCTAACGAGGCGCACCAAGCTGATCTTCTGTTTCTGCCAAACGATTCTGGGTATAAGTACGCTCTTACAGTTATTGATGTAGCTTCGCGTTATAAAGAAGCAAGACCGCTGAAAACAAAGAAGTCAGAAGTTGTAGCAACTGCCTTTCAAGATATTTATAAAAATTCACCTTTAACCTTCCCAGAAACATTGATGACCGATCCGGGTAAAGAATTCATGGGTCGAGTTAAAACTCTAATGCAAAAAAATAATAAAAAAATTCGTTACGGTAGAACCGAGCTTCACAGAGATCAAGCCTTCGTCGAAAGATTTAATCTAACTTTAGCCAAGCGACTTTTTACTAAGCAGACAGCAGAGGAGCTCAAACTGAAGAGCGGACAATACTACACCAAATGGAAAGACCAACTCCCAGTAGTAATCAGTCAGCTTAACAATGAAGTTTCTCGCATGACAGGCCTAAAACCTTCAATTGCAATTAAACAAGACAAAGTTCAGCTTAAATCTCCCAATCCACAACAAAAAAATTATCCAAAGCTCCCAGGAGTTTATTCTCCGGAAATTCTCACAAATTCTGAGTTTGTTCGATTCCTTTACCTGCCGGGAGAATTAGAAAAGGACACAAAGAGAAGAGCAACTGACCCCCATTTCAGTCTAGATGTACATAAAATAGACAGGCACTTTACAACAGCAACCGGTGAGTATTACTTTCTTTCTCAAGCCTTTAATCCTAAATCCCCTACAAGATCATTTGCCAGAGCAGAACTTCTCGTCATTCCAAGTGACACAGAAATAAATTGAAAAAATAAATTTAAAATAAAAATGTACAAAAAATGATCGAAACCAGAACAGTTAATAAAATTAGCAAAATCATCGACTCTAAACAACCAGGTTTCGTAACTATTAAGGGCATGAAAGTGAAAGTCGATCCGTTACAGCAGCAAATCCATTGTAAAGATTGCAATAACCACACCCACAACCCCCGCAGCATTACAGATGAAAAGACAGGTGGAATCCTGCCTCTCGCTGCACTGATTCCAATCATTGCGGGTGCAGTTAGTGCAGCAGGTGGTGTTGCTGGAGGTGTTGCAACGGCTGTGAAAGCGGGCAATGACAGGGCTCACCAGTTAGAGATGCAGAAAATCGCGAGAGAAAAGGGAGTCACAATTAAGGCGGGTGAAGGCTGCCCCTTGGAAACCTTCGCAACTAATCCTAATACTAATCCCTGGGAAAACGAAAAAATTTCAAAATCCGACGTCATAAAAGCTATAATGACATTGCATAAAGCAGGATTTACAATGCTCCGGATGTGAAAAGATAAAAGCAGGGATCTGATCAGTAATACTCAAATTAATCAAAAGTTGTTAGTCCAGAGAAGTTCAAGCAAAAGCTGAGGGTGACCACCCAAAAATTTTTTTTTAAACTTATATAAAAAAATGCCGAAAGCAAATCCAGCAAAAGATTCTGTAAACTCTTATTTTTCCCAAAGCCAAAATCTTTCATTTCAGGACAAAAGCAAATATCTTCAAGAACTTTGTAAGCAAAAGTTCAATACAGACCCAGGATACCTAGGCAGCTATGAGAAACAATTAGAAGTAATAAAGCAACTACAGTCATCAGATCAGTACACCCCAGTAAAAAACCCAGCAGCTGAACACCAACAGAAGAGCCGCAACCTAGTTAACAAGTACCAAACTCTCACAGGGCAAAATGTACCTAAATACCCACAGAATAAACAGGAACAGGATGACCTGGAAAGAACAATCCACCAAATTGAGTCAGAGATGAACCAAGAAGACATTCAATTTGCAAAGAGAACTTTTACAGACCACTACATAGAGTACACCATTCCCGCCAAACACAACACAGCAACATCCACAACAACATCCAACACAACAACGACACCTGACATAAATGACTTTAGAGATGACATTCAATCAGTTATTAATCACACACTGAAAACACGCAAAACCTTCAAGCTTCAGCTCTCGTTTTTATTAGAATTTTATATGCCTACGAAACCTACTGAACATCTTGAATATTACATGACCAGTAAGGCATCACCCTTTAGTCCAACCGATTCACCAGACCCTTTTCTACAAGAAGTTAGTAAAAAGATTGACGCCTTTACATCAAGAGGTTCTGGTTGGGTTGTTACTGGAATTCGAAAAGTTTCAGCTATGATTTTCAAATTCGATCCCCTTAAAGCTTCTTCTTACCTGGAGCTGCCAACAAAGCTCGCCAATAAAAAGGCCTGTATCAACGTGAAGAACTATGACAACTGCTGCGCTTTATGGGCGGTTTTGTCAGCATTATTGTACGACAAGGATAGAGCCCATCCTGAAAGAACTTCACATTATAAGACGTACTTTGACAAGTATTTTACCAAGTGTATCAGCAAAGGAATATTATTTGAGAAAGGAGGTTTAGCAGTCTCTCAAATCCCCAAACTAGAGGAAGTGTTTAATAATAAAATCAGAATCACCGTCTTCGAGTGGAATGAAAGCAAAGAGAAAGTTGAAATTGTTAGGAGTAGCAAGAATATTCTAGACGAAGACCCGACCCGACACCCAGCAGCCAGGCGCACTGATGTCGATCTTCTAATAATTGGAAACTTACAGTCTGAAGCCCATTATGTTTGGATTAAAGATCTTTCCAAGCTAATTCACAAGCAAATGACCAACCACAAAGAAGCCGTATCTATCTGCAGATTGTGTCTGAAGTATTATTGTGGTGGTAAAGAAACTCGGGAGGCAAAACTCACAGAGCATGAACTCACCTGTGAGGACCATCCAACTAACTGCTCTCTTCCTTTCGGTAACCGGAAGTATTTACGGTTTAAAAATTATCACAAGATGGAGAAACTTCCCTTTATTGTATTTGCCGACTTTGAATGTTCAATTCTCGAAAATAGAACCACAAAGACCCCCGATGCCCCCACAAAGCACGTCCCAAATTCAGTAGCATACGTTTGCATTGGAAATCTTGGACATCTAGGAAATTCTGATATCATAGAGTATAACCACTTCTTTGGGGAAGACTGTGTTAAACAGTTTATATTTAGAATGCTAGAGTTACGTAGAAAGTTTAGCTCAATCCCACCTGTGCCAATCAATATGACCGATCAGGATGAGATCAATTTTCAATCGGCAACCCATTGCTACATATGCAGAAAACCATTTGAAGACAGTTTAAAGAATCCGAAAGTTAGAGACCATTCACACATTCAAGGAAATTTCAGAGGTGCCGCACACAACACCTGCAACTTAAAGCTAAAAAATAACATCCACGATTTAAATATTTTTCTACATAACGCTCGCTCATACGACCTGCACCTAATTGTTGAAAGAATAGGTGAAATAGAGGGCATTCACCTCGACTGCATAGCTGAGAACAAGGAAAAGTTTAAATGCCTCAATATCAAAGAGGTGGGGGCGTCCGGTTCACTAAGTGGTTCTTCTGGTTTGGTTAAAATCAAGGATTCTTATCAGTTCCTAGCAGCCAGTCTAGACGCATTAAGTAAAAATCTAACAGATGAGCAATGCACTTATACAAAAATCCTGGCCAAAATATTAGCAAACCAAGATCCCGTGTCTTTCAAGCTACTCAGAAAGAAAGGCTTCTACCCTTATGAGTATGTGACCGGTTCGCACGCTTTTGAAAAGCACGTCTTTGAAGGCGAACTTCCACCAAAAGAAAAGTTCTTCTCTCAGCTAACAAACTCAGGAATTTCTGACAATGACTATGAGCACGCACAAGCAGTCTACAAACATTTCAAATGTCAAAACTTTTTTCAATACCATTTGATTTATCTTTACACTGATGTTTTTCTTTTGGCCGATGTGTTTCAAACCTTCAGAAACACCTGGTACACAGCATATGGTCTTGATCCCGCACATTATGTAAGTTTACCTGCCACCAGCTGGGAATCTCTACTTAAAATGAAATGGGATGAAAACCCAGACTGGTATGTTGAACTTCTAACCGACATTGACATGTACAATTTTATAGACACAGCGAAAAGAGGCGGCATATCAATTTGCGTGAACAGATATGGAAAGGCAAACAATCCATATCTCGAATCATATGACCCAACGAAACCCTCAAATTATATAGTTTACTTAGACGCCAACAATCTCTATGGCTGGGCAATGAGTCAAGACTTACCGGTGAGAGACTTCCAGTGGCTCCCCGTATCACAAATAAACCCAGCGTTTTCGATACCTGCGATTTACGAGGTTGACGTAGAAATTCCCAATGAACTCCATGATCATTTCTCTGACTTTGCGCCATTCCCGGAGAATATTAACTGCCCGAAGATTATCGAGCACCCAGATGGCTCGTGGAACCTGTCAACAGAAAACGAACACACAGCTAAACTTACCCAAAACCTACACAACAAGACTCGCTACAAAATTCATTATAAGCTGCTACAGTACTTCATATCCTTAGGCTGTAGGGTCACAAATGTACATAGGGCCCTCAAATTTACAGAAGAAGCGTGGATGAAACCCTACATAGAAAAGAACACCCAGTTCAGGGCCAAAGCAACCAACAACTTTGACAAGGATCTGTTCAAGCTGGCAAACAACTCTGTATACGGCAAGACTCTTGAAAATGAGCGCAACCGCACAAATCTAAAACTCGTCACCGTTCATGAGCGTGACATCATTCAGAGAAATATTTCTAAACCGACTTTTAAGGAACTTCACGTCTTCAACGATTACTTAGGGGCTGTTCTATTCTATAAGACAAAAGCAACACTTTGCAAACCTATATTTACAGGTGTCACTGTGCTTGATGAATCGAAGCGTCTTATGTACAGTTTCTTCTATGACATGAAACGACAATACGGGGATCGGTTAAAACTTCTTTACACTGACACTGACTCCCTAATTCTAGACATTCAGACTGGGGACATCTATCAGGACATGCTTGAACAAAAAGACCTTTATGATTTGTCAGAGTACATAGAATCATTTAAAACTTTGAAAGGTGATCAAGTGTTCGACCCATCCAATAAAAAAGTAATTGGTAAAATGAAAGATGAAAAGGCAGGTGATGTTATCTCCGAGTTTATTGGTTTGAGATCAAAATCCTATTTTGTAAAATGCGGTGAAAGCGATGAAAGCGATGAATCAGGAAAAATAATTAAGAAGTCCAAGGGAATTCCAAAGCATGTAGTTAAGAACTCTCTACATGAAGAAGCCTACAGAGACGCCCTGTTACATAATAAGAAAACTTTACACGAGTTTGTAAAAATTCAGTCTAAGAACCATGATGTTTTTACAATAACCCAGAAAAAAATAGGTCTGTCAGGCGCAGATAACAAGAGGGTTGTCTTTCAAGACAATGTTACAAGTCTTCCATTTGGGCACTGGAGATTAAAAACGTAGACTGAATTTAAAAAATTTGACAAAAAAAATAATGACGACAAATATTTTTCTAGAACAGTTGGCAAAAGAACTAGAAATCCCAAACTTTAGAGGCGTCTTTATGAAGGATACATTACCTGAATCCCGCGCACTGAAAGAATGTGGCATCATGAACTTTGACACTGCTGAGAAACCAGGGTCTCACTGGGTTTGCTGGGTGATTGATCCAAACAGAAAGCATAAGTACTACTACTTTGATAGCTATGGGACGGCTGTTCCTGATGAGCTAAGGGAATATATGGAAGCTCGGTCGACACTCGGAAATAACAAGGAACCTCCAAAAATCTACCGCTCAGACTTTATGCTGCAGGGGCTTAGAAGTGATATTTGTGGAGAGCTGTGTATGACTGTTTTATATGCAATGACTAAGACTCGAAAAAGCTACAGGGAAATCATTTTAAGTTTAAATGTTTGAATTCAGTTTTTTTTTATTTTTTTTAGTTTTTCTTCGAAGCGTGTTTGATTGCATAGTTTTTGAAGACAGTTTCGATATCATTTCTCAATTGGCTCATATCATCAATGCTATTTAGATGTAAATGTTGCTCATTGTGCTGCTCATAAAGTTTTTGAATGCTTTGAAACTCGTCTTCTGAAATGAACTTGTCTTCTATTGCTTTTGAAATATACCCGGTGATAGAAGACTGGATGCTTTTCTGTTTTGCTTGCATTTCCTGCAGATGCTTTAGCTTCTGGCGTCTGCTTCGAGTTAGAGCTCCTGTAACCGCTGAAATGAGACCACACGAGGCCCCAATAATTCCAAGTGGAATAGCGATTGGTGCGGTGATAATAGGAAGTGTAGAAACAGCAGCTGCAGATCCGCTTAGAATTGACACTGACCCGAGAACAATATTAATATACTCGAAAGCTTGACACTGGCTGTTGAAGCGTTTCAGTTTTTTAGAGTTTTTCATAAGGGCGGTTTCAATGTCATTTCGCATTTTCTGAATCTCTACAAGTCGGAACTGTTGAGAGTTGCAGGTAAAAGTATTGATTGTAGGATAGAGATTTTGTACGATGGGTTGGTTCAATTGCTGATTTGATTGGTATTGTTGACTTTTCGAATACTGGGGTGCACTAGGTGTTACAGGTGCCATATTTGGTGCCATATTTGGTGCCATATTTGGTGCCATAGGCGGGTCATACAGAGAATCATTTTCGGCCATTTTTTATAGGTAAAAAAAATAATTTTTCTATTTTACGATGCCCTCTGCACTTATGTTGCTTTTCGTACAATCTCCTCTGAAGTGTTAGCTCGCCGCCTAGCCAATAGGGCGTCTTCAATGTCAATGTCAGGGAGATTGTGCTGTCGTTCCAGGCGACTAATTCGTCTCAAAGTTTTCCCCCACTTGTTATAAATTCTATCCAGATAGAGCGTATGCGTGGCAACATCTCTTTCTATCTTTTTTATTTTTGCAACATTTTGATTAATGGTTGTTCTCCAAGTGGTAAATAAGGCATCAGTCTCTGCTTGTGAATAGGAATCAAGGATGTCTCGCTTTTTATTAATCGCTGTTCTTATAGCAATGTCTTTTGCATTGATTTCCGATCTGAGAGTTTGAGCTAGAGTCTCAACGATGGCGGTCAGCTTTGCTATTTTTGCCCGCAAGTCTTCAATGTTTATTTGATGATGGTGTGCTGACCGTTCCAATGGTTTTAAGCGGCCTTTGATTGGTCCGATCTCCGGGATTTTTTCGTCAACGTTAATGTAGCGCCTGTCAAGGAAAGCAAGCGAGTGTGCAGTGGAGCCACTAGTAGATTCACCAGCAAAGTTTATGGACATTTTTGTTTGTTTTTTTTGTTTTATTTTTGAAAAAGAATTACGCTACTGTTCTTTTCTCTTTGTTAATCATCACGAACTGATAAGGTTTATTCCACTTCTCAAAGCATAGGTTAACAAATTCTTCCTGCGATACCTTGTGTGCTACCTTTCGACCATCGTCCTTTCGATCAAATGGAGGCTTAGTAAAATGGGCTGGAGCAATCACCTCGTTACTTAACCTCTTCAGTCGGTCTTGCGGTATGGTTGGAAACAAGAGGATCAGATTGCAGTTCCCACGAATAGTTTTATTTGGCAACTCAAACCAGTTTTGGGTAATATAGATTACATTACAGTTGTTGTGACGACCCCTGGTGAAATAGTTTTCAATTTGCTTCTGGGGCCCTGTCATGCAGTCATCAAAGACAATCAAGTGCTTCCTTCCCTTTTCCAGTTCATCAGGCTGAGGGAGAAGTTTAGTTTTAGGATCAATTTGCGGGTCCCCATATGTAAACACTTTAATGTCGTGCCACTTTTCATTATCTGGGATATGGCTAGCATATTCTCTGGCGACAATTTCTGGATCACTGGGCAGCTTGGATTGGTTGTTAAAGCACTGAATGATATGCTCCTTTGTAAGTTTGTTCTGTAGACCTGCAATCAACATCTTATACTCATCTTGATACAGAGTGGGTGAGTAGATGTGCAGTGTGTCATAGTCAAGAAATCCTGGTCTCAGAAGCATGTTGAAGATTCTAAATGTCTTCCCTGAGCCTGATTCTCCAACAACAATACATCTGAAATGACTAGGAATTGCCTCGTTATGATTAAATTTGATTTGGTTCCGAGTCCAATGAGGGTTGAAATCATTTGAAAAATCCATTTTTATACGATAAAAAATTTTTGCATAATTATTTTGCAATCTAACTTTGCAATTATTGATGTGGGGATGTGTGTCTTTTTCGGGGGCTTGTGTGTCTTTTTCGGGGCCTGTGTGTCTTTTTTCGGGGGCCAGTGTGTCTTTTTGCTATTAGTCTTGTACCCCCACATGTCTTGTACCCCCGGAAAGCACCTTAGTCATATTTAAAACCGCTGCCCTTTTTAAGATCAGCTCTCATCTTAGCATAAACAGATGGATCAATGCTATCAGCGCTTGGTGCCAATGAATTTGGTGCCAATGAATTTGGTGCGAGTGGTTGAACATTTTGTTGACCATCTGGTTTGCTTTGTTTAGGGGTTTTGGGGTCGCGGGTTTCAGTTATGGTGTCCTTGATCTTCTTCGCAGCTGTGACTACACTTCCCGCCGCCTCGGCAGCATTTTTTATATTTTCTTTGTTCTCACTGATGACTTTGAAAATCTTTGCCCCCTGGGCGATCAAATCAGCAATACCGTTACCCGATCGCTCTTTTCTTGGATAATGACCTGCTGGAAAAAGTCCAGATCCTCTTTTAATGAGCTTTAATTCATTCTCATCGTAGTATTTAGGGACGTCTTTTTCGAAGATTAGTGGCATTTTTTATGTGAAAAAAAATTATTTTTTATTGAACCTTGAAAGTAAAAGTTCTCTTGCTCTTTTATCGATGTACTTCTTTTCTAACATTTTATCAAGAATATGAACAAACTCTTTTCTATTCTCATCCTTTAAACCTGTCTTTGCTGCTCCTAGGAGAACAACTAGCCGCTTGTAGACTTCAGGCATCCCGGTGCCGGTTTTCCCGGTATTTGTGGAGCTTCCGGATTGAAATGAATCTTCTGTTGTAGTTGTTGTCTCTGGTGATGTCTCTGGTGATGTTTCTGGTGTTCTTATGTCTTGCCTTGGTGTGAAAACTCTGTTTGAAATTCGCTGCATTCTATCTGGTGAGAATTGCTCTAGATGCCTCCATACTTGTGGATTTGCCGTTTTGTAATTAGCTACTTGAGTAGGATCTGCTGTCTCAAGTCGAGAGAGTACATCTTCTTCTGTTAATTTTTGAGGGCTTTGTTGCTGTTGAGGGGTCTCTTGATGCTGCTGAGGGGTCTCTTGTTGCTGTTGAGGGGTCTCTTGTTGCTGAGTGAGTTGCTTTTGCTGTTCCAGGTAATTTATGACTTCTAGCTGATCTGGCAGGTCAAACCATTGTTTAAAGTGCTTATACTTTCTAAAGCTGTTTAGGTTTACCCCATTGTCATGTAAAAATTTGAGTATATCAGGGACTTTAAGGATGTCTATGTCTCTTTGTAAAGCAAAAGTTACCAGTTCTTTATAATTTTTTAGCTGTTTCGCAGAAATAGTTTCTTGATTTTTAGTTATGAAGTTGAGCAATACTTGGGTGAAAGCAACCTTCTTTGAGGTGTTTTCTCCGACCCCGGCCGCGCCTTCTTTGATGACTCCAATACTTTCTTTCGTTATCTCAAGATGATAATCCACAGGATCAGTAGAAATATTTTTACGCCAGACACTAACACCAAAGACGCGTTTGCCTTCATATTCTACTGGCCCAAAGAAGTTATCTGTTACTTTTAATTTTTGCTGAGATGTTTCTTGCAAAGCCTGAGAATCTTGTGAGGCCGGTGGAATTTTATTCAGCGTATTCTGAAACTGGCTCTCTTGAATCTCATCAACAGCTTCCTTAACTGTTTCAATGGATTTCTTTGCTTCGGTGTATCCTGGTTTGTGAAACTCAGTGGCGGCTTGGATAAACTCATTGTAGGACTGCTGCTCTTTGTTAATTAACCCAGTGACTCGTTTTTCAGCTTCTGCGAGCTTCTCTAAGTCAGAGATGTAATGAGAATTTTTTCGCTTCATTTTTTTTTATTTTAATTTTTAAACTAAAAAAATGAACGATCCTCTGACGCCAGTTTTCTATAAAATCAACAAGCCTATCTTGAGTGATGACAGCACAATCAAAGCGACTCAAGTAAGAGTCCCCAGTCATGAAAATCAGAATGAAACTAATTTGGGCCCCGGTCAAACGCTAACATTCACTTACACTGGGTGTTCATCTCTGGTCAGCGTTCACAGTCTAAGGAGCGGGTTTTACATGACATTCCAATACAAGACTAAAGGTGGTACAAATGCTGCTGGTGCTAATACTGACAAGCATGACGCTGATGTCACACTAATCAGCAACTTCTGGGCATACATGTTTAAGGAGTTAAGCGTGTCAAACGGGAGTACAGAGCTGGAGAGAATTGCCAACTTTGGTGTAGTGTATGACACTCATTGTCTCATTGAAAACCCAGATTTTATTCAACTTGGTAGCGGCGCTGGCTTCATCCCTAATGAGGAGAAAGGAGACGTAAATGATTCAGGTTATACAAAGAGAAAAGGGAGATATAACTATGCATTGACGGGTGCTGATGATGGTGCAAAGAATCCTCAGTATAGACATGTAGATATATTTGTACCTTTGAGATTCATGAGCGGGTTCTGCAATACTTTTAATCGCTTGACCAGCAACTTTAGTTACACATTTAGGCTTACCAGGGACGATCGCAACAGGAGTGTTTGGACAGGAGCTGAGCATACTAGAATGGAAGTTAAGCTAGCAGGAGTTGAGTTGTACTTGGAAATCATTGAACCAAAGACAGCACTGAAAGCTGAATATTTGAAGGCTATTGAAAAAGACATTGATGTTGCTTACACAGCTTACATGTGCAGGGATGAACGTAATGAAAGAAGGCAACAGATTTGTATTAAGGAGGGTTCTTGCAGCAACCCAAGGTACATTATTGTCAGTTTGAGAGATCCATTAACTATAAGTCGTTATGAACATGGAAATGTGCGAACAATTCAGCATGAAATCAGTGATAATCTTTACCCGGCAATGCCACAGAATGGAGATTTTGCAACAAACAAAATTAGCAAATTTTACTGCGAGCTGGTTGACTTGGCTGTTAAGGAAAACAACGGAATCGTTATTACGGCATGGCAGTTCAAGACTCTTTTCCCCATTTTCGGTGCAGACGTGTCGGCCAGGCAAATGCCTACTGACAACAGTCCGGTGAATATTGTGACCAATATCGACAGAAGTGAGGCTACACCCGTTGACCTTTTTATCATTTATGCATTTGAGAGGAAAATTAAGCTGAACATGATTAATAATTCTTCGAGTAAGGTTTAAAATATTTTTTTTTGTAAAAAAATGGAAGCGATTGCTGAAAGACTAAACAATATTGTGTCGCATTCGAAGGAAAGTATCCCAGTTACAATAACTGGTCGACTTACAGATTCAAGTGGAACTTTTATTGAAAAACTTGAGCAACCCATTCGTCTGGACCCAGAGGCAAACTACCATGTTTATCTCAATGACTTTACTGGCTGGTCAAATGTCCCCAACGTGACAGAAAAGAATAACATGTTTTATTACAAATGGAAACAAATTGGAGGCGAAGTGAAAGAATTTCCGGTTAAATTCCCTGTGAGCACACAGAGCGTGGATACTTATAATTACTTTCTGGAGAACGTTTTTACCAAAAGGGGGCATTTTGAAACTCCTGATACTAGCAAACCCGAGAATAAACTATTTCCTGTTAAATTGTCCTATGATCTCACTGTAATGAGAGTGGTTATGCAAGTTCATAAAGACGCAGAGGTGGAGTTTAAAGATGGCACCTGGTATCGAGAGTTGGGATTTGAAAAGAAAGTTTACAAGGCGGAAACCGCAGCACCACCCGCAACTCCTTCGCCGGGGGCAGTTATGTTGAGCCGCCAGCCAGCTCGCGGTTTATTCATGGCTGAAAATATCGCGGATATTGTTAAAAGTTTGAACATTTTGATCCGAAGCAATCTCAGTCTGGACTGGGTCTTCAAGGGAAAGCGAACAAATATTTTGTACAACATTTCTAACTCAGTTGCTGGTGGACAGATGATTGTTGAAAAACCCAATCCAGTAAAAAGAGTTGTGCTCTGTAACAAAGAAATTAATGAAATATTGCTACAGTTTGAGACAGAGGACGGAGAAGCTGTTGATTTTAACGGTGAAGAGTTTGCAATGACAATTATTATTGAAAGAATGTGAATTGTCATTAGTACAGCGGTGGCAGGGACAAGCAAAGAAATGACTGGAAAAGAGGCAGGGAAAGCTCCAAACCAGGAATTGGGAAGACTGCTAAAAAAGGGGTAGAGAAATTCGCCCAGTATAGAAGTTATTTTTAGCGGCGCGCGTGGAGAGAAAGTACGCGGCCACAAAACGAGGCCAGAACCGAGGCCAGATTTGCGAATTTATTTTTCAAAAAGTTGGCCTCGGCCTCCGTTTTTGGCCAATTTTTCCATGACTCACAGTTGCTACTAATAGCAGTAGAGTTGCAGCTATGCTTTACAGTTGCTTAATAATTTCTGCAAAGTTATAGTAGCTGTCGTAATCTTTAATAGTTACCCCATGTAAATAACGCCAGTGAGTCTTAACCGCTTGATTAAGATTCAGGATGGTTGGTTCAATGTTAGGCCAGAATTTTTTCATATAATCTGTACATTCCTTCTTGCATTGGTACTTAGATTTGTAATTGGGTTCATGCGGTTTGTAGTAAGAACTTGGAGAGACGATTGGAAGCATTTTTATTGAGAATGTTAAATTTTTTTTTCGGGGTGAGTACCCTGAGTTGTTGCTTGAATGTCTTTAAGTTGCTAGAATGAGGCTTAGGTTCAGTGTCTCCGGATGAAAGCAGGAGGTGCATAGAACTCGCTAGGATGTAAAAAGTAATGGATTATGGATTATGATTTTTTTTTTCAAAGATTTTTAAGGTAATTTTTTTCGATTTCTTTGGGATTAACTAAATTTAAAGAATCTAGATTACGTTGAATGGTTATCCATGAAAGTCAACCCCTAATTTTCATTTTTTATGTAGGCATAATAAGTTAAAAGAATCTAGATTATGATGGATGTTTTTCCATGAAGTCGATCCCCCTATTTTTTCTAACTGTGCGGGCATAATAAATTTAAAGAATGTAGATTATGATGGACGTGAAAAGTTCTGTCCTAGAAGCCCCGTCTTGCATTCTACTTACAATTAATTATAGGTACGATTTTTAGTTTGATTTCATAAACTTGCCATTTGATTTCGACAATAGAAATTGGCAGCGCAGCCATATAGGACCTATCTATGGCTGTAAAATGCTCTGTTTGCCACTTGATTTCGACTATGGGAGGCCAAACCTGCCATATATGGGAATAAAATAGCATTTACATGAACGTGTCAGCTTCTAGGGCAACTGCAGTTACATTCCTTGTTTGCATTAAAATGGCTACATTCGCGTCTATTGGAAACAACAGGAGAAATCTGGTGATTGAAGCAATTGTTAGGGTGAGAAAGTGACGGCGAAATCAAGTGGCAAAGTTATGAATTCAAGTGGCAAACAGAGCAGTTTACAGCCATAGATAGGTCCTATATGGCTGCGCTGCCAGTTGCTATTGTCGAAATGAAATGACAATTTTATGAAATCAAGCGAAAAATCCTATAATTAGCATATACACACGCATATTGTGCTATAGTGGTGCTTGCTTACTGGCTTTAAAAGGAGTTTACACCCTAGAAGCCAGTGGCAACGGCCATACCACGTTGAAAACACCGGTTCTCGTCCGATCACCGAAGTTAAGCAACGTTGGGTTTGGTTAGTACTTGGATGGGTGACCGCCTGGGAATACCAAATGCTGTTGTCTTTTTTGCATCTTTATAGCCCCATCCCAGCCAGCATAGTAAGCTTAATTCAGCAATCATCCAACAATAACTTTTGGCCACATGCTGAGCGCGCACTAATTTTTTCATTGCATCCAAATTTCTAAAATTGCTTTCGAAACATTTGCTGCACTGACCTGCTTGGCGTACTTTAAGTAGCCAAACTCAAGCAAAAACCCATTTTACACTGTTTCTGTCTACAAACTGCAACAGTGCACAGATTGGCCAAATTAATAACTTAGCTACTCTTTGCCGTTGTTGACGGTCTCTTATCCCGAAGAATCTTATTCTTTGCATGGTAAGACACCTCGTGGATCCGATTCCTAGTAGTGGATCGCGATCTACTCTGATTTTTGACAAGCCGCGCCTGCGGCTGCCCTAAAAGTCTATTATAAAATTACTGCACTGCACGCTTAGCATGCGCAGCCACGACGCATAGCTATAGCTATAGCTGTCTGTTGGTCTTAGCACAATCGCCAATAGCTATAGTTGCATTCTTATAAACTGCTAATAATGCTAAGCCCCTGGCCAGCTTTGTACCACCTATATTAATCTACTACGCCGGCCTGCATGCTTGGCTGTCTATGCGTAGCTGCAAAAGTCTCTTATTTATTATATTGACGGATATTTATTTATTAGGCCCTAGCTTAGCCCATCTAAAATAGCTCACTAGATTGGATAGCCGGCCAGCTGGCACATTGAAATCAGAGTACCCTATTAAGGCTTAATTTCCTATTATTACAATTAATTATGGGTACGATTTTTTGTTTGATTTCATAAACTTGCCATTTGATTTCGACAATAGAAATTGGCAGCGCAGCCATATAGGACCTATCTATGGCTGCCATATATGGGAATAAAATAGCATTTACATGAACGTGTCAGCTTCTAGGGCAACTGCAGTTACATTCCTTGTTTGCATTAAAATGGCTACATTCGCGTCTATTGGAAACAACAGAAGAAATCTGGTGATTGAAGCAATTGTTAGGGTGAGAAAGTGACGGCGAAATCAAGTGGCAAAGTTATGAATTCAAGTGGCAAACAGAGCAGTTTACAGCCATAGATAGGTCCTATATGGCTGCGCTGCCAGTTGCTATTGTCGAAATGAAATGACAATTTTATGAAATCAAGCGAAAAATCCTATAATTAGCATATACACACGCATATTGTGCTATAGTGGTGCTTGCTTACTGGCTTTAAAAGGAGTTTACACCCTAGAAGCCAGTGGCAACGGCCATACCACGTTGAAAACACCGGTTCTCGTCCGATCACCGAAGTTAAGCAACGTTGGGTTTGGTTAGTACTTGGATGGGTGACCGCCTGGGAATACCAAATGCTGTTGTCTTTTTTGCATCTTTATAGCCCCATCCCAGCCAGCATAACGTAAGCTTAATTCAGCAATCATCCAACAATAACTTTTGGCCACATGCTGAGCGCGCACTAATTTTTTCATTGCATCCAAATTTCTAAAATTGCTTTCGAAACATTTGCTGCACTGACCTGCTTGGCGTACTTTAAGTAGGCAAACTCAAGCAAAAACCCATTTTACACTGTTTCTGTCTACAAACTGCAACAGTGCACAGATTGGCCAAATTAATAACTTAGCTACTCTTTGCCGTTGTTGACGGTCTCTTATCCCGAAGAATCTTATTCTTTGCATGGTAAGACACCTCGTGGATCCGATTCCTAGTAGTGGATCGCGATCTACTCTGATTTTTGACAAGCCGCGCCTGCGGCTGCCCTAAAAGTCTATTATAAAATTACTGCACTGCACGCTTAGCATGCGCAGCCACGACGCATAGCTATAGCTATAGCTGTCTGTTGGTCTTAGCACAATCGCCAATAGCTATAGTTGCATTCTTATAAACTGCTAATAATGCTAAGCCCCTGGCCAGCTTTGTACCACCTATATTAATCTACTACGCCGGCCTGCATGCTTGGCTGTCTATGCGTAGCTGCAAAAGTCTCTTATTTATTATATTGACGGATATTTATTTATTAGGCCCTAGCTTAGCCCATCTAAAATAGCTCACTAGATTGGATAGCCGGCCAGCTGGCACATTGAAATCAGAGTACCCTATTAAGGCTTAATTTCCAATTATTACAATTAATTATAGGTACGATTTTTAGTTTGATTTCATAAACTTGCCATTTGATTTCGACAATAGAAATTGGCAGCGCAGCCATATAGGACCTATCTATGGCTGTAAAATGCTCTGTTTGCCACTTGATTTCGACCATGGGAGGCCAAACCTGCCATATATGGGAATAAAATAGCATTTACATGAACGTGTCAGCTTCTAGGGCAACTGCAGTTACATTCCTTGTTTGCATTAAAATGGCTACATTCGCGTCTATTGGAAACAACAGAAGAAATCTGGTGATTGAAGCAATTGTTAGGGTGAGAAAGTGACGGCGAAATCAAGTGGCAAAGTTATGAATTCAAGTGGCAAACAGAGCAGTTTACAGCCATAGATAGGTCCTATATGGCTGCGCTGCCAGTTGCTATTGTCGAAATGAAATGACAATTTTATGAAATCAAGCGAAAAATCCTATAATTAGCATATACGCACGCATATTGTGCTATAGTGGTGCTTGCTTACTGGCTTTAAAAGGAGTTTACACCCTAGAAGCCAGTGGCAACGGCCATACCACGTTGAAAACACCGGTTCTCGTCCGATCACCGAAGTTAAGCAACGTTGGGTTTGGTTAGTACTTGGATGGGTGACCGCCTGGGAATACCAAATGCTGTTGTCTTTTTTGCATCTTTATAGCCCCATCCCAGCCAGCATAGTAAGCTTAATTCAGCAATCATCCAACAATAACTTTTGGCCACATGCTGAGCGCGCACTAATTTTTTCATTGCATCCAAATTTCTAAAATTGCTTTCGAAACATTTGCTGCACTGACCTGCTTGGCGTACTTTAAGTAGGCAAACTCAAGCAAAAACCCATTTTACACTGTTTCTGTCTACAAACTGCAACAGTGCACAGATTGGCCAAATTAATAACTTAGCTACTCTTTGCCGTTGTTGACGGTCTCTTATCCCGAAGAATCTTATTCTTTGCATGGTAAGACACCTCGTGGATCCGATTCCTAGTAGTGGATCGCGATCTACTCTGATTTTTGACAAGCCGCGCCTGCGGCTGCCCTAAAAGTCTATTATAAAATTACTGCACTGCACGCTTAGCATGCGCAGCCACGACGCATAGCTATAGCTATAGCTGTCTGTTGGTCTTAGCACAATCGCCAATAGCTATAGTTGCATTCTTATAAACTGCTAATAATGCTAAGCCCCTGGCCAGCTTTGTACCACCTATATTAATCTACTACGCCGGCCTGCATGCTTGGCTGTCTATGCGTAGCTGCAAAAGTCTCTTATTTATTATATTGACGGATATTTATTTATTAGGCCCTAGCTTAGCCCATCTAAAATAGCTCACTAGATTGGATAGCCGGCCAGCTGGCACATTGAAATCAGAGTACCCTATTAAGGCTTAATTTCCAATTATTACAATTAATTATAGGTACGATTTTTAGTTTGATTTCATAAACTTGCCATTTGATTTCGACAATAGAAATTGGCAGCGCAGCCATATAGGACCTATCTATGGCTGTAAAATGCTCTGTTTGCCACTTGATTTCGACCATGGGAGGCCAAACCTGCCATATATGGGAATAAAATAGCATTTACATGAACGTGTCAGCTTCTAGGGCAACTGCAGTTACATTCCTTGTTTGCATTAAAATGGCTACATTCGCGTCTATTGGAAACAACAGAAGAAATCTGGTGATTGAAGCAATTGTTAGGGTGAGAAAGTGACGGCGAAATCAAGTGGCAAAGTTATGAATTCAAGTGGCAAACAGAGCAGTTTACAGCCATAGATAGGTCCTATATGGCTGCGCTGCCAGTTGCTATTGTCGAAATGAAATGACAATTTTATGAAATCAAGCGAAAAATCCTATAATTAGCATATACGCACGCATATTGTGCTATAGTGGTGCTTGCTTACTGGCTTTAAAAGGAGTTTACACCCTAGAAGCCAGTGGCAACGGCCATACCACGTTGAAAACACCGGTTCTCGTCCGATCACCGAAGTTAAGCAACGTTGGGTTTGGTTAGTACTTGGATGGGTGACCGCCTGGGAATACCAAATGCTGTTGTCTTTTTTGCATCTTTATAGCCCCATCCCAGCCAGCATAGTAAGCTTAATTCAGCAATCATCCAACAATAACTTTTGGCCACATGCTGAGCGCGCACTAATTTTTTCATTGCATCCAAATTTCTAAAATTGCTTTCGAAACATTTGCTGCACTGACCTGCTTGGCGTACTTTAAGTAGGCAAACTCAAGCAAAAACCCATTTTACACTGTTTCTGTCTACAAACTGCAACAGTGCACAGATTGGCCAAATTAATAACTTAGCTACTCTTTGCCGTTGTTGACGGTCTCTTATCCCGAAGAATCTTATTCTTTGCATGGTAAGACACCTCGTGGATCCGATTCCTAGTAGTGGATCGCGATCTACTCTGATTTTTGACAAGCCGCGCCTGCGGCTGCCCTAAAAGTCTATTATAAAATTACTGCACTGCACGCTTAGCATGCGCAGCCACGACGCATAGCTATAGCTATAGCTGTCTGTTGGTCTTAGCACAATCGCCAATAGCTATAGTTGCATTCTTATAAACTGCTAATAATGCTAAGCCCCTGGCCAGCTTTGTACCACCTATATTAATCTACTACGCCGGCCTGCATGCTTGGCTGTCTATGCGTAGCTGCAAAAGTCTCTTATTTATTATATTGACGGATATTTATTTATTAGGCCCTAGCTTAGCCCATCTAAAATAGCTCACTAGATTGGATAGCCGGCCAGCTGGCACATTGAAATCAGAGTACCCTATTAAGGCTTAATTTCCAATTATTACAATTAATTATAGGTACGATTTTTTGTTTGATTTCATAAACTTGCCATTTGATTTCGACAATAGAAATTGGCAGCGCAGCCATATAGGACCTATCTATGGCTGTAAAATGCTCTGTTTGCCACTTGATTTCGACCATGGGAGGCCAAACCTGCCATATATGGGAATAAAATAGCATTTACATGAACGTGTCAGCTTCTAGGGCAACTGCAGTTACATTCCTTGTTTGCATTAAAATGGCTACATTCGCGTCTATTGGAAACAACAGAAGAAATCTGGTGATTGAAGCAATTGTTAGGGTGAGAAAGTGACGGCGAAATCAAGTGGCAAAGTTATGAATTCAAGTGGCAAACAGAGCAGTTTACAGCCATAGATAGGTCCTATATGGCTGCGCTGCCAGTTGCTATTGTCGAAATGAAATGACAATTTTATGAAATCAAGCGAAAAATCCTATAATTAGCATATACGCACGCATATTGTGCTATAGTGGTGCTTGCTTACTGGCTTTAAAAGGAGTTTACACCCTAGAAGCCAGTGGCAACGGCCATACCACGTTGAAAACACCGGTTCTCGTCCGATCACCGAAGTTAAGCAACGTTGGGTTTGGTTAGTACTTGGATGGGTGACCGCCTGGGAATACCAAATGCTGTTGTCTTTTTTGCATCTTTATAGCCCCATCCCAGCCAGCATAGTAAGCTTAATTCAGCAATCATCCAACAATAACTTTTGGCCACATGCTGAGCGCGCACTAATTTTTTCATTGCATCCAAATTTCTAAAATTGCTTTCGAAACATTTGCTGCACTGACCTGCTTGGCGTACTTTAAGTAGGCAAACTCAAGCAAAAACCCATTTTACACTGTTTCTGTCTACAAACTGCAACAGTGCACAGATTGGCCAAATTAATAACTTAGCTACTCTTTGCCGTTGTTGACGGTCTCTTATCCCGAAGAATCTTATTCTTTGCATGGTAAGACACCTCGTGGATCCGATTCCTAGTAGTGGATCGCGATCTACTCTGATTTTTGACAAGCCGCGCCTGCGGCTGCCCTAAAAGTCTATTATAAAATTACTGCACTGCACGCTTAGCATGCGCAGCCACGACGCATAGCTATAGCTATAGCTGTCTGTTGGTCTTAGCACAATCGCCAATAGCTATAGTTGCATTCTTATAAACTGCTAATAATGCTAAGCCCCTGGCCAGCTTTGTACCACCTATATTAATCTACTACGCCGGCCTGCATGCTTGGCTGTCTATGCGTAGCTGCAAAAGTCTCTTATTTATTATATTGACGGATATTTATTTATTAGGCCCTAGCTTAGCCCATCTAAAATAGCTCACTAGATTGGATAGCCGGCCAGCTGGCACATTGAAATCAGAGTACCCTATTAAGGCTTAATTTCCAATTATTACAATTAATTATAGGTACGATTTTTTGTTTGATTTCATAAACTTGCCATTTGATTTCGACAATAGAAATTGGCAGCGCAGCCATATAGGACCTATCTATGGCTGTAAAATGCTCTGTTTGCCACTTGATTTCGACTATGGGAGGCCAAACCTGCCATATATGGGAATAAAATAGCATTTACATGAACGTGTCAGCTTCTAGGGCAACTGCAGTTACATTCCTTGTTTGCATTAAAATGGCTACATTCGCGTCTATTGGAAACAACAGAAGAAATCTGGTGATTGAAGCAATTGTTAGGGTGAGAAAGTGACGGCGAAATCAAGTGGCAAAGTTATGAATTCAAGTGGCAAACAGAGCAGTTTACAGCCATAGATAGGTCCTATATGGCTGCGCTGCCAGTTGCTATTGTCGAAATGAAATGACAATTTTATGAAATCAAGCGAAAAATCCTATAATTAGCATATACACACGCATATTGTGCTATAGTGGTGCTTGCTTACTGGCTTTAAAAGGAGTTTACACCCTAGAAGCCAGTGGCAACGGCCATACCACGTTGAAAACACCGGTTCTCGTCCGATCACCGAAGTTAAGCAACGTTGGGTTTGGTTAGTACTTGGATGGGTGACCGCCTGGGAATACCAAATGCTGTTGTCTTTTTTGCATCTTTATAGCCCCATCCCAGCCAGCATAGTAAGCTTAATTCAGCAATCATCCAACAATAACTTTTGGCCACATGCTGAGCGCGCACTAATTTTTTCATTGCATCCAAATTTCTAAAATTGCTTTCGAAACATTTGCTGCACTGACCTGCTTGGCGTACTTTAAGTAGGCAAACTCAAGCAAAAACCCATTTTACACTGTTTCTGTCTACAAACTGCAACAGTGCACAGATTGGCCAAATTAATAACTTAGCTACTCTTTGCCGTTGTTGACGGTCTCTTATCCCGAAGAATCTTATTCTTTGCATGGTAAGACACCTCGTGGATCCGATTCCTAGTAGTGGATCGCGATCTACTCTGATTTTTGACAAGCCGCGCCTGCGGCTGCCCTAAAAGTCTATTATAAAATTACTGCACTGCACGCTTAGCATGCGCAGCCACGACGCATAGCTATAGCTATAGCTGTCTGTTGGTCTTAGCACAATCGCCAATAGCTATAGTTGCATTCTTATAAACTGCTAATAATGCTAAGCCCCTGGCCAGCTTTGTACCACCTATATTAATCTACTACGCCGGCCTGCATGCTTGGCTGTCTATGCGTAGCTGCAAAAGTCTCTTATTTATTATATTGACGGATATTTATTTATTAGGCCCTAGCTTAGCCCATCTAAAATAGCTCACTAGATTGGATAGCCGGCCAGCTGGCACATTGAAATCAGAGTACCCTATTAAGGCTTAATTTCCTATTATTACAATTAATTATGGGTACGATTTTTTGTTTGATTTCATAAACTTGCCATTTGATTTCGACAATAGAAATTGGCAGCGCAGCCATATAGGACCTATCTATGGCTGTAAAATGCTCTGTTTGCCACTTGATTTCGACCATGGGAGGCCAAACCTGCCATATATGGGAATAAAATAGCATTTACATGAACGTGTCAGCTTCTAGGGCAACTGCAGTTACATTCCTTGTTTGCATTAAAATGGCTACATTCGCGTCTATTGGAAACAACAGAAGAAATCTGGTGATTGAAGCAATTGTTAGGGTGAGAAAGTGACGGCGAAATCAAGTGGCAAAGTTATGAATTCAAGTGGCAAACAGAGCAGTTTACAGCCATAGATAGGTCCTATATGGCTGCGCTGCCAGTTGCTATTGTCGAAATGAAATGACAATTTTATGAAATCAAGCGAAAAATCCTATAATTAGCATATACGCACGCATATTGTGCTATAGTGGTGCTTGCTTACTGGCTTTAAAAGGAGTTTACACCCTAGAAGCCAGTGGCAACGGCCATACCACGTTGAAAACACCGGTTCTCGTCCGATCACCGAAGTTAAGCAACGTTGGGTTTGGTTAGTACTTGGATGGGTGACCGCCTGGGAATACCAAATGCTGTTGTCTTTTTTGCATCTTTATAGCCCCATCCCAGCCAGCATAGTAAGCTTAATTCAGCAATCATCCAACAATAACTTTTGGCCACATGCTGAGCGCGCACTAATTTTTTCATTGCATCCAAATTTCTAAAATTGCTTTCGAAACATTTGCTGCACTGACCTGCTTGGCGTACTTTAAGTAGGCAAACTCAAGCAAAAACCCATTTTACACTGTTTCTGTCTACAAACTGCAACAGTGCACAGATTGGCCAAATTAATAACTTAGCTACTCTTTGCCGTTGTTGACGGTCTCTTATCCCGAAGAATCTTATTCTTTGCATGGTAAGACACCTCGTGGATCCGATTCCTAGTAGTGGATCGCGATCTACTCTGATTTTTGACAAGCCGCGCCTGCGGCTGCCCTAAAAGTCTATTATAAAATTACTGCACTGCACGCTTAGCATGCGCAGCCACGACGCATAGCTATAGCTATAGCTGTCTGTTGGTCTTAGCACAATCGCCAATAGCTATAGTTGCATTCTTATAAACTGCTAATAATGCTAAGCCCCTGGCCAGCTTTGTACCACCTATATTAATCTACTACGCCGGCCTGCATGCTTGGCTGTCTATGCGTAGCTGCAAAAGTCTCTTATTTATTATATTGACGGATATTTATTTATTAGGCCCTAGCTTAGCCCATCTAAAATAGCTCACTAGATTGGATAGCCGGCCAGCTGGCACATTGAAATCAGAGTACCCTATTAAGGCTTAATTTCCTATTATTACAATTAATTATGGGTACGATTTTTTGTTTGATTTCATAAACTTGCCATTTGATTTCGACAATAGAAATTGGCAGCGCAGCCATATAGGACCTATCTATGGCTGCCATATATGGGAATAAAATAGCATTTACATGAACGTGTCAGCTTCTAGGGCAACTGCAGTTACATTCCTTGTTTGCATTAAAATGGCTACATTCGCGTCTATTGGAAACAACAGAAGAAATCTGGTGATTGAAGCAATTGTTAGGGTGAGAAAGTGACGGCGAAATCAAGTGGCAAAGTTATGAATTCAAGTGGCAAACAGAGCAGTTTACAGCCATAGATAGGTCCTATATGGCTGCGCTGCCAGTTGCTATTGTCGAAATGAAATGACAATTTTATGAAATCAAGCGAAAAATCCTATAATTAGCATATACGCACGCATATTGTGCTATAGTGGTGCTTGCTTACTGGCTTTAAAAGGAGTTTACACCCTAGAAGCCAGTGGCAACGGCCATACCACGTTGAAAACACCGGTTCTCGTCCGATCACCGAAGTTAAGCAACGTTGGGTTTGGTTAGTACTTGGATGGGTGACCGCCTGGGAATACCAAATGCTGTTGTCTTTTTTGCATCTTTATAGCCCCATCCCAGCCAGCATAACGTAAGCTTAATTCAGCAATCATCCAACAATAACTTTTGGCCACATGCTGAGCGCGCACTAATTTTTTCATTGCATCCAAATTTCTAAAATTGCTTTCGAAACATTTGCTGCACTGACCTGCTTGGCGTACTTTAAGTAGGCAAACTCAAGCAAAAACCCATTTTACACTGTTTCTGTCTACAAACTGCAACAGTGCACAGATTGGCCAAATTAATAACTTAGCTACTCTTTGCCGTTGTTGACGGTCTCTTATCCCGAAGAATCTTATTCTTTGCATGGTAAGACACCTCGTGGATCCGATTCCTAGTAGTGGATCGCGATCTACTCTGATTTTTGACAAGCCGCGCCTGCGGCTGCCCTAAAAGTCTATTATAAAATTACTGCACTGCACGCTTAGCATGCGCAGCCACGACGCATAGCTATAGCTATAGCTGTCTGTTGGTCTTAGCACAATCGCCAATAGCTATAGTTGCATTCTTATAAACTGCTAATAATGCTAAGCCCCTGGCCAGCTTTGTACCACCTATATTAATCTACTACGCCGGCCTGCATGCTTGGCTGTCTATGCGTAGCTGCAAAAGTCTCTTATTTATTATATTGACGGATATTTATTTATTAGGCCCTAGCTTAGCCCATCTAAAATAGCTCACTAGATTGGATAGCCGGCCAGCTGGCACATTGAAATCAGAGTACCCTATTAAGGCTTAATTTCCTATTATTACAATTAATTATGGGTACGATTTTTTGTTTGATTTCATAAACTTGCCATTTGATTTCGACAATAGAAATTGGCAGCGCAGCCATATAGGACCTATCTATGGCTGTAAAATGCTCTGTTTGCCACTTGATTTCGACTATGGGAGGCCAAACCTGCCATATATGGGAATAAAATAGCATTTACATGAACGTGTCAGCTTCTAGGGCAACTGCAGTTACATTCCTTGTTTGCATTAAAATGGCTACATTCGCGTCTATTGGAAACAACAGAAGAAATCTGGTGATTGAAGCAATTGTTAGGGTGAGAAAGTGACGGCGAAATCAAGTGGCAAAGTTATGAATTCAAGTGGCAAACAGAGCAGTTTACAGCCATAGATAGGTCCTATATGGCTGCGCTGCCAGTTGCTATTGTCGAAATGAAATGACAATTTTATGAAATCAAGCGAAAAATCCTATAATTAGCATATACGCACGCATATTGTGCTATAGTGGTGCTTGCTTACTGGCTTTAAAAGGAGTTTACACCCTAGAAGCCAGTGGCAACGGCCATACCACGTTGAAAACACCGGTTCTCGTCCGATCACCGAAGTTAAGCAACGTTGGGTTTGGTTAGTACTTGGATGGGTGACCGCCTGGGAATACCAAATGCTGTTGTCTTTTTTGCATCTTTATAGCCCCATCCCAGCCAGCATAACGTAAGCTTAATTCAGCAATCATCCAACAATAACTTTTGGCCACATGCTGAGCGCGCACTAATTTTTTCATTGCATCCAAATTTCTAAAATTGCTTTCGAAACATTTGCTGCACTGACCTGCTTGGCGTACTTTAAGTAGGCAAACTCAAGCAAAAACCCATTTTACACTGTTTCTGTCTACAAACTGCAACAGTGCACAGATTGGCCAAATTAATAACTTAGCTACTCTTTGCCGTTGTTGACGGTCTCTTATCCCGAAGAATCTTATTCTTTGCATGGTAAGACACCTCGTGGATCCGATTCCTAGTAGTGGATCGCGATCTACTCTGATTTTTGACAAGCCGCGCCTGCGGCTGCCCTAAAAGTCTATTATAAAATTACTGCACTGCACGCTTAGCATGCGCAGCCACGACGCATAGCTATAGCTATAGCTGTCTGTTGGTCTTAGCACAATCGCCAATAGCTATAGTTGCATTCTTATAAACTGCTAATAATGCTAAGCCCCTGGCCAGCTTTGTACCACCTATATTAATCTACTACGCCGGCCTGCATGCTTGGCTGTCTATGCGTAGCTGCAAAAGTCTCTTATTTATTATATTGACGGATATTTATTTATTAGGCCCTAGCTTAGCCCATCTAAAATAGCTCACTAGATTGGATAGCCGGCCAGCTGGCACATTGAAATCAGAGTACCCTATTAAGGCTTAATTTCCTATTATTACAATTAATTATGGGTACGATTTTTTGTTTGATTTCATAAACTTGCCATTTGATTTCGACAATAGAAATTGGCAGCGCAGCCATATAGGACCTATCTATGGCTGTAAAATGCTCTGTTTGCCACTTGATTTCGACTATGGGAGGCCAAACCTGCCATATATGGGAATAAAATAGCATTTACATGAACGTGTCAGCTTCTAGGGCAACTGCAGTTACATTCCTTGTTTGCATTAAAATGGCTACATTCGCGTCTATTGGAAACAACAGAAGAAATCTGGTGATTGAAGCAATTGTTAGGGTGAGAAAGTGACGGCGAAATCAAGTGGCAAAGTTATGAATTCAAGTGGCAAACAGAGCAGTTTACAGCCATAGATAGGTCCTATATGGCTGCGCTGCCAGTTGCTATTGTCGAAATGAAATGACAATTTTATGAAATCAAGCGAAAAATCCTATAATTAGCATATACGCACGCATATTGTGCTATAGTGGTGCTTGCTTACTGGCTTTAAAAGGAGTTTACACCCTAGAAGCCAGTGGCAACGGCCATACCACGTTGAAAACACCGGTTCTCGTCCGATCACCGAAGTTAAGCAACGTTGGGTTTGGTTAGTACTTGGATGGGTGACCGCCTGGGAATACCAAATGCTGTTGTCTTTTTTGCATCTTTATAGCCCCATCCCAGCCAGCATAACGTAAGCTTAATTCAGCAATCATCCAACAATAACTTTTGGCCACATGCTGAGCGCGCACTAATTTTTTCATTGCATCCAAATTTCTAAAATTGCTTTCGAAACATTTGCTGCACTGACCTGCTTGGCGTACTTTAAGTAGGCAAACTCAAGCAAAAACCCATTTTACACTGTTTCTGTCTACAAACTGCAACAGTGCACAGATTGGCCAAATTAATAACTTAGCTACTCTTTGCCGTTGTTGACGGTCTCTTATCCCGAAGAATCTTATTCTTTGCATGGTAAGACACCTCGTGGATCCGATTCCTAGTAGTGGATCGCGATCTACTCTGATTTTTGACAAGCCGCGCCTGCGGCTGCCCTAAAAGTCTATTATAAAATTACTGCACTGCACGCTTAGCATGCGCAGCCACGACGCATAGCTATAGCTATAGCTGTCTGTTGGTCTTAGCACAATCGCCAATAGCTATAGTTGCATTCTTATAAACTGCTAATAATGCTAAGCCCCTGGCCAGCTTTGTACCACCTATATTAATCTACTACGCCGGCCTGCATGCTTGGCTGTCTATGCGTAGCTGCAAAAGTCTCTTATTTATTATATTGACGGATATTTATTTATTAGGCCCTAGCTTAGCCCATCTAAAATAGCTCACTAGATTGGATAGCCGGCCAGCTGGCACATTGAAATCAGAGTACCCTATTAAGGCTTAATTTCCTATTATTACAATTAATTATGGGTACGATTTTTTGTTTGATTTCATAAACTTGCCATTTGATTTCGACAATAGAAATTGGCAGCGCAGCCATATAGGACCTATCTATGGCTGCCATATATGGGAATAAAATAGCATTTACATGAACGTGTCAGCTTCTAGGGCAACTGCAGTTACATTCCTTGTTTGCATTAAAATGGCTACATTCGCGTCTATTGGAAACAACAGAAGAAATCTGGTGATTGAAGCAATTGTTAGGGTGAGAAAGTGACGGCGAAATCAAGTGGCAAAGTTATGAATTCAAGTGGCAAACAGAGCAGTTTACAGCCATAGATAGGTCCTATATGGCTGCGCTGCCAGTTGCTATTGTCGAAATGAAATGACAATTTTATGAAATCAAGCGAAAAATCCTATAATTAGCATATACACACGCATATTGTGCTATAGTGGTGCTTGCTTACTGGCTTTAAAAGGAGTTTACACCCTAGAAGCCAGTGGCAACGGCCATACCACGTTGAAAACACCGGTTCTCGTCCGATCACCGAAGTTAAGCAACGTTGGGTTTGGTTAGTACTTGGATGGGTGACCGCCTGGGAATACCAAATGCTGTTGTCTTTTTTGCATCTTTATAGCCCCATCCCAGCCAGCATAGTAAGCTTAATTCAGCAATCATCCAACAATAACTTTTGGCCACATGCTGAGCGCGCACTAATTTTTTCATTGCATCCAAATTTCTAAAATTGCTTTCGAAACATTTGCTGCACTGACCTGCTTGGCGTACTTTAAGTAGGCAAACTCAAGCAAAAACCCATTTTACACTGTTTCTGTCTACAAACTGCAACAGTGCACAGATTGGCCAAATTAATAACTTAGCTACTCTTTGCCGTTGTTGACGGTCTCTTATCCCGAAGAATCTTATTCTTTGCATGGTAAGACACCTCGTGGATCCGATTCCTAGTAGTGGATCGCGATCTACTCTGATTTTTGACAAGCCGCGCCTGCGGCTGCCCTAAAAGTCTATTATAAAATTACTGCACTGCACGCTTAGCATGCGCAGCCACGACGCATAGCTATAGCTATAGCTGTCTGTTGGTCTTAGCACAATCGCCAATAGCTATAGTTGCATTCTTATAAACTGCTAATAATGCTAAGCCCCTGGCCAGCTTTGTACCACCTATATTAATCTACTACGCCGGCCTGCATGCTTGGCTGTCTATGCGTAGCTGCAAAAGTCTCTTATTTATTATATTGACGGATATTTATTTATTAGGCCCTAGCTTAGCCCATCTAAAATAGCTCACTAGATTGGATAGCCGGCCAGCTGGCACATTGAAATCAGAGTACCCTATTAAGGCTTAATTTCCAATTATTACAATTAATTATAGGTACGATTTTTAGTTTGATTTCATAAACTTGCCATTTGATTTCGACAATAGAAATTGGCAGCGCAGCCATATAGGACCTATCTATGGCTGTAAAATGCTCTGTTTGCCACTTGATTTCGACCATGGGAGGCCAAACCTGCCATATATGGGAATAAAATAGCATTTACATGAACGTGTCAGCTTCTAGGGCAACTGCAGTTACATTCCTTGTTTGCATTCAAATGGCTACATTCGCGTCTATTGGAAACAACAGGAGAAATCTGGTGATTGAAGCAATTGTTAGGGTGAGAAAGTGACGGCGAAATCAAGTGGCAAAGTTATGAATTCAAGTGGCAAACAGAGCAGTTTACAGCCATAGATAGGTCCTATATGGCTGCGCTGCCAGTTGCTATTGTCGAAATGAAATGACAATTTTATGAAATCAAGCGAAAAATCCTATAATTAGCATATACACACGCATATTGTGCTATAGTGGTGCTTGCTTACTGGCTTTAAAAGGAGTTTACACCCTAGAAGCCAGTGGCAACGGCCATACCACGTTGAAAACACCGGTTCTCGTCCGATCACCGAAGTTAAGCAACGTTGGGTTTGGTTAGTACTTGGATGGGTGACCGCCTGGGAATACCAAATGCTGTTGTCTTTTTTGCATCTTTATAGCCCCATCCCAGCCAGCATAGTAAGCTTAATTCAGCAATCATCCAACAATAACTTTTGGCCACATGCTGAGCGCGCACTAATTTTTTCATTGCATCCAAATTTCTAAAATTGCTTTCGAAACATTTGCTGCACTGACCTGCTTGGCGTACTTTAAGTAGGCAAACTCAAGCAAAAACCCATTTTACACTGTTTCTGTCTACAAACTGCAACAGTGCACAGATTGGCCAAATTAATAACTTAGCTACTCTTTGCCGTTGTTGACGGTCTCTTATCCCGAAGAATCTTATTCTTTGCATGGTAAGACACCTCGTGGATCCGATTCCTAGTAGTGGATCGCGATCTACTCTGATTTTTGACAAGCCGCGCCTGCGGCTGCCCTAAAAGTCTATTATAAAATTACTGCACTGCACGCTTAGCATGCGCAGCCACGACGCATAGCTATAGCTATAGCTGTCTGTTGGTCTTAGCACAATCGCCAATAGCTATAGTTGCATTCTTATAAACTGCTAATAATGCTAAGCCCCTGGCCAGCTTTGTACCACCTATATTAATCTACTACGCCGGCCTGGATGCTTGGCTGTCTATGCGTAGCTGCAAAAGTCTCTTATTTATTATATTGACGGATATTTATTTATTAGGCCCTAGCTTAGCCCATCTAAAATAGCTCACTAGATTGGATAGCCGGCCAGCTGGCACATTGAAATCAGAGTACCCTATTAAGGCTTAATTTCCTATTATTACAATTAATTATGGGTACGATTTTTTGTTTGATTTCATAAACTTGCCATTTGATTTCGACAATAGAAATTGGCAGCGCAGCCATATAGGACCTATCTATGGCTGCCATATATGGGAATAAAATAGCATTTACATGAACGTGTCAGCTTCTAGGGCAACTGCAGTTACATTCCTTGTTTGCATTAAAATGGCTACATTCGCGTCTATTGGAAACAACAGAAGAAATCTGGTGATTGAAGCAATTGTTAGGGTGAGAAAGTGACGGCGAAATCAAGTGGCAAAGTTATGAATTCAAGTGGCAAACAGAGCAGTTTACAGCCATAGATAGGTCCTATATGGCTGCGCTGCCAGTTGCTATTGTCGAAATGAAATGACAATTTTATGAAATCAAGCGAAAAATCCTATAATTAGCATATACACACGCATATTGTGCTATAGTGGTGCTTGCTTACTGGCTTTAAAAGGAGTTTACACCCTAGAAGCCAGTGGCAACGGCCATACCACGTTGAAAACACCGGTTCTCGTCCGATCACCGAAGTTAAGCAACGTTGGGTTTGGTTAGTACTTGGATGGGTGACCGCCTGGGAATACCAAATGCTGTTGTCTTTTTTGCATCTTTATAGCCCCATCCCAGCCAGCATAACGTAAGCTTAATTCAGCAATCATCCAACAATAACTTTTGGCCACATGCTGAGCGCGCACTAATTTTTTCATTGCATCCAAATTTCTAAAATTGCTTTCGAAACATTTGCTGCACTGACCTGCTTGGCGTACTTTAAGTAGGCAAACTCAAGCAAAAACCCATTTTACACTGTTTCTGTCTACAAACTGCAACAGTGCACAGATTGGCCAAATTAATAACTTAGCTACTCTTTGCCGTTGTTGACGGTCTCTTATCCCGAAGAATCTTATTCTTTGCATGGTAAGACACCTCGTGGATCCGATTCCTAGTAGTGGATCGCGATCTACTCTGATTTTTGACAAGCCGCGCCTGCGGCTGCCCTAAAAGTCTATTATAAAATTACTGCACTGCACGCTTAGCATGCGCAGCCACGACGCATAGCTATAGCTATAGCTGTCTGTTGGTCTTAGCACAATCGCCAATAGCTATAGTTGCATTCTTATAAACTGCTAATAATGCTAAGCCCCTGGCCAGCTTTGTACCACCTATATTAATCTACTACGCCGGCCTGCATGCTTGGCTGTCTATGCGTAGCTGCAAAAGTCTCTTATTTATTATATTGACGGATATTTATTTATTAGGCCCTAGCTTAGCCCATCTAAAATAGCTCACTAGATTGGATAGCCGGCCAGCTGGCACATTGAAATCAGAGTACCCTATTAAGGCTTAATTTCCAATTATTACAATTAATTATAGGTACGATTTTTAGTTTGATTTCATAAACTTGCCATTTGATTTCGACAATAGAAATTGGCAGCGCAGCCATATAGGACCTATCTATGGCTGTAAAATGCTCTGTTTGCCACTTGATTTCGACCATGGGAGGCCAAACCTGCCATATATGGGAATAAAATAGCATTTACATGAACGTGTCAGCTTCTAGGGCAACTGCAGTTACATTCCTTGTTTGCATTCAAATGGCTACATTCGCGTCTATTGGAAACAACAGGAGAAATCTGGTGATTGAAGCAATTGTTAGGGTGAGAAAGTGACGGCGAAATCAAGTGGCAAAGTTATGAATTCAAGTGGCAAACAGAGCAGTTTACAGCCATAGATAGGTCCTATATGGCTGCGCTGCCAGTTGCTATTGTCGAAATGAAATGACAATTTTATGAAATCAAGCGAAAAATCCTATAATTAGCATATACACACGCATATTGTGCTATAGTGGTGCTTGCTTACTGGCTTTAAAAGGAGTTTACACCCTAGAAGCCAGTGGCAACGGCCATACCACGTTGAAAACACCGGTTCTCGTCCGATCACCGAAGTTAAGCAACGTTGGGTTTGGTTAGTACTTGGATGGGTGACCGCCTGGGAATACCAAATGCTGTTGTCTTTTTTGCATCTTTATAGCCCCATCCCAGCCAGCATAGTAAGCTTAATTCAGCAATCATCCAACAATAACTTTTGGCCACATGCTGAGCGCGCACTAATTTTTTCATTGCATCCAAATTTCTAAAATTGCTTTCGAAACATTTGCTGCACTGACCTGCTTGGCGTACTTTAAGTAGGCAAACTCAAGCAAAAACCCATTTTACACTGTTTCTGTCTACAAACTGCAACAGTGCACAGATTGGCCAAATTAATAACTTAGCTACTCTTTGCCGTTGTTGACGGTCTCTTATCCCGAAGAATCTTATTCTTTGCATGGTAAGACACCTCGTGGATCCGATTCCTAGTAGTGGATCGCGATCTACTCTGATTTTTGACAAGCCGCGCCTGCGGCTGCCCTAAAAGTCTATTATAAAATTACTGCACTGCACGCTTAGCATGCGCAGCCACGACGCATAGCTATAGCTATAGCTGTCTGTTGGTCTTAGCACAATCGCCAATAGCTATAGTTGCATTCTTATAAACTGCTAATAATGCTAAGCCCCTGGCCAGCTTTGTACCACCTATATTAATCTACTACGCCGGCCTGGATGCTTGGCTGTCTATGCGTAGCTGCAAAAGTCTCTTATTTATTATATTGACGGATATTTATTTATTAGGCCCTAGCTTAGCCCATCTAAAATAGCTCACTAGATTGGATAGCCGGCCAGCTGGCACATTGAAATCAGAGTACCCTATTAAGGCTTAATTTCCTATTATTACAATTAATTATGGGTACGATTTTTTGTTTGATTTCATAAACTTGCCATTTGATTTCGACAATAGAAATTGGCAGCGCAGCCATATAGGACCTATCTATGGCTGCCATATATGGGAATAAAATAGCATTTACATGAACGTGTCAGCTTCTAGGGCAACTGCAGTTACATTCCTTGTTTGCATTAAAATGGCTACATTCGCGTCTATTGGAAACAACAGAAGAAATCTGGTGATTGAAGCAATTGTTAGGGTGAGAAAGTGACGGCGAAATCAAGTGGCAAAGTTATGAATTCAAGTGGCAAACAGAGCAGTTTACAGCCATAGATAGGTCCTATATGGCTGCGCTGCCAGTTGCTATTGTCGAAATGAAATGACAATTTTATGAAATCAAGCGAAAAATCCTATAATTAGCATATACACACGCATATTGTGCTATAGTGGTGCTTGCTTACTGGCTTTAAAAGGAGTTTACACCCTAGAAGCCAGTGGCAACGGCCATACCACGTTGAAAACACCGGTTCTCGTCCGATCACCGAAGTTAAGCAACGTTGGGTTTGGTTAGTACTTGGATGGGTGACCGCCTGGGAATACCAAATGCTGTTGTCGTTTTTGCATCTTTATAGCCCCATCCCAGCCAGCATAACGTAAGCTTAATTCAGCAATCATCCAACAATAACTTTTGGCCACATGCTGAGCGCGCACTAATTTTTTCATTGCATCCAAATTTCTAAAATTGCTTTCGAAACATTTGCTGCACTGACCTGCTTGGCGTACTTTAAGTAGGCAAACTCAAGCAAAAACCCATTTTACACTGTTTCTGTCTACAAACTGCAACAGTGCACAGATTGGCCAAATTAATAACTTAGCTACTCTTTGCCGTTGTTGACGGTCTCTTATCCCGAAGAATCTTATTCTTTGCATGGTAAGACACCTCGTGGATCCGATTCCTAGTAGTGGATCGCGATCTACTCTGATTTTTGACAAGCCGCGCCTGCGGCTGCCCTAAAAGTCTATTATAAAATTACTGCACTGCACGCTTAGCATGCGCAGCCACGACGCATAGCTATAGCTATAGCTGTCTGTTGGTCTTAGCACAATCGCCAATAGCTATAGTTGCATTCTTATAAACTGCTAATAATGCTAAGCCCCTGGCCAGCTTTGTACCACCTATATTAATCTACTACGCCGGCCTGGATGCTTGGCTGTCTATGCGTAGCTGCAAAAGTCTCTTATTTATTATATTGACGGATATTTATTTATTAGGCCCTAGCTTAGCCCATCTAAAATAGCTCACTAGATTGGATAGCCGGCCAGCTGGCACATTGAAATCAGAGTACCCTATTAAGGCTTAATTTCCTATTATTACAATTAATTATGGGTACGATTTTTTGTTTGATTTCATAAACTTGCCATTTGATTTCGACAATAGAAATTGGCAGCGCAGCCATATAGGACCTATCTATGGCTGCCATATATGGGAATAAAATAGCATTTACATGAACGTGTCAGCTTCTAGGGCAACTGCAGTTACATTCCTTGTTTGCATTAAAATGGCTACATTCGCGTCTATTGGAAACAACAGAAGAAATCTGGTGATTGAAGCAATTGTTAGGGTGAGAAAGTGACGGCGAAATCAAGTGGCAAAGTTATGAATTCAAGTGGCAAACAGAGCAGTTTACAGCCATAGATAGGTCCTATATGGCTGCGCTGCCAGTTGCTATTGTCGAAATGAAATGACAATTTTATGAAATCAAGCGAAAAATCCTATAATTAGCATATACACACGCATATTGTGCTATAGTGGTGCTTGCTTACTGGCTTTAAAAGGAGTTTACACCCTAGAAGCCAGTGGCAACGGCCATACCACGTTGAAAACACCGGTTCTCGTCCGATCACCGAAGTTAAGCAACGTTGGGTTTGGTTAGTACTTGGATGGGTGACCGCCTGGGAATACCAAATGCTGTTGTCGTTTTTGCATCTTTATAGCCCCATCCCAGCCAGCATAACGTAAGCTTAATTCAGCAATCATCCAACAATAACTTTTGGCCACATGCTGAGCGCGCACTAATTTTTTCATTGCATCCAAATTTCTAAAATTGCTTTCGAAACATTTGCTGCACTGACCTGCTTGGCGTACTTTAAGTAGGCAAACTCAAGCAAAAACCCATTTTACACTGTTTCTGTCTACAAACTGCAACAGTGCACAGATTGGCCAAATTAATAACTTAGCTACTCTTTGCCGTTGTTGACGGTCTCTTATCCCGAAGAATCTTATTCTTTGCATGGTAAGACACCTCGTGGATCCGATTCCTAGTAGTGGATCGCGATCTACTCTGATTTTTGACAAGCCGCGCCTGCGGCTGCCCTAAAAGTCTATTATAAAATTACTGCACTGCACGCTTAGCATGCGCAGCCACGACGCATAGCTATAGCTATAGCTGTCTGTTGGTCTTAGCACAATCGCCAATAGCTATAGTTGCATTCTTATAAACTGCTAATAATGCTAAGCCCCTGGCCAGCTTTGTACCACCTATATTAATCTACTACGCCGGCCTGCATGCTTGGCTGTCTATGCGTAGCTGCAAAAGTCTCTTATTTATTATATTGACGGATATTTATTTATTAGGCCCTAGCTTAGCCCATCTAAAATAGCTCACTAGATTGGATAGCCGGCCAGCTGGCACATTGAAATCAGAGTACCCTATTAAGGCTTAATTTCCTATTATTACAATTAATTATGGGTACGATTTTTTGTTTGATTTCATAAACTTGCCATTTGATTTCGACAATAGAAATTGGCAGCGCAGCCATATAGGACCTATCTATGGCTGTAAAATGCTCTGTTTGCCACTTGATTTCGACTATGGGAGGCCAAACCTGCCATATATGGGAATAAAATAGCATTTACATGAACGTGTCAGCTTCTAGGGCAACTGCAGTTACATTCCTTGTTTGCATTAAAATGGCTACATTCGCGTCTATTGGAAACAACAGAAGAAATCTGGTGATTGAAGCAATTGTTAGGGTGAGAAAGTGACGGCGAAATCAAGTGGCAAAGTTATGAATTCAAGTGGCAAACAGAGCAGTTTACAGCCATAGATAGGTCCTATATGGCTGCGCTGCCAGTTGCTATTGTCGAAATGAAATGACAATTTTATGAAATCAAGCGAAAAATCCTATAATTAGCATATACGCACGCATATTGTGCTATAGTGGTGCTTGCTTACTGGCTTTAAAAGGAGTTTACACCCTAGAAGCCAGTGGCAACGGCCATACCACGTTGAAAACACCGGTTCTCGTCCGATCACCGAAGTTAAGCAACGTTGGGTTTGGTTAGTACTTGGATGGGTGACCGCCTGGGAATACCAAATGCTGTTGTCTTTTTTGCATCTTTATAGCCCCATCCCAGCCAGCATAGTAAGCTTAATTCAGCAATCATCCAACAATAACTTTTGGCCACATGCTGAGCGCGCACTAATTTTTTCATTGCATCCAAATTTCTAAAATTGCTTTCGAAACATTTGCTGCACTGACCTGCTTGGCGTACTTTAAGTAGGCAAACTCAAGCAAAAACCCATTTTACACTGTTTCTGTCTACAAACTGCAACAGTGCACAGATTGGCCAAATTAATAACTTAGCTACTCTTTGCCGTTGTTGACGGTCTCTTATCCCGAAGAATCTTATTCTTTGCATGGTAAGACACCTCGTGGATCCGATTCCTAGTAGTGGATCGCGATCTACTCTGATTTTTGACAAGCCGCGCCTGCGGCTGCCCTAAAAGTCTATTATAAAATTACTGCACTGCACGCTTAGCATGCGCAGCCACGACGCATAGCTATAGCTATAGCTGTCTGTTGGTCTTAGCACAATCGCCAATAGCTATAGTTGCATTCTTATAAACTGCTAATAATGCTAAGCCCCTGGCCAGCTTTGTACCACCTATATTAATCTACTACGCCGGCCTGCATGCTTGGCTGTCTATGCGTAGCTGCAAAAGTCTCTTATTTATTATATTGACGGATATTTATTTATTAGGCCCTAGCTTAGCCCATCTAAAATAGCTCACTAGATTGGATAGCCGGCCAGCTGGCACATTGAAATCAGAGTACCCTATTAAGGCTTAATTTCCAATTATTACAATTAATTATAGGTACGATTTTTAGTTTGATTTCATAAACTTGCCATTTGATTTCGACAATAGAAATTGGCAGCGCAGCCATATAGGACCTATCTATGGCTGTAAAATGCTCTGTTTGCCACTTGATTTCGACCATGGGAGGCCAAACCTGCCATATATGGGAATAAAATAGCATTTACATGAACGTGTCAGCTTCTAGGGCAACTGCAGTTACATTCCTTGTTTGCATTCAAATGGCTACATTCGCGTCTATTGGAAACAACAGGAGAAATCTGGTGATTGAAGCAATTGTTAGGGTGAGAAAGTGACGGCGAAATCAAGTGGCAAAGTTATGAATTCAAGTGGCAAACAGAGCAGTTTACAGCCATAGATAGGTCCTATATGGCTGCGCTGCCAGTTGCTATTGTCGAAATGAAATGACAATTTTATGAAATCAAGCGAAAAATCCTATAATTAGCATATACACACGCATATTGTGCTATAGTGGTGCTTGCTTACTGGCTTTAAAAGGAGTTTACACCCTAGAAGCCAGTGGCAACGGCCATACCACGTTGAAAACACCGGTTCTCGTCCGATCACCGAAGTTAAGCAACGTTGGGTTTGGTTAGTACTTGGATGGGTGACCGCCTGGGAATACCAAATGCTGTTGTCTTTTTTGCATCTTTATAGCCCCATCCCAGCCAGCATAGTAAGCTTAATTCAGCAATCATCCAACAATAACTTTTGGCCACATGCTGAGCGCGCACTAATTTTTTCATTGCATCCAAATTTCTAAAATTGCTTTCGAAACATTTGCTGCACTGACCTGCTTGGCGTACTTTAAGTAGGCAAACTCAAGCAAAAACCCATTTTACACTGTTTCTGTCTACAAACTGCAACAGTGCACAGATTGGCCAAATTAATAACTTAGCTACTCTTTGCCGTTGTTGACGGTCTCTTATCCCGAAGAATCTTATTCTTTGCATGGTAAGACACCTCGTGGATCCGATTCCTAGTAGTGGATCGCGATCTACTCTGATTTTTGACAAGCCGCGCCTGCGGCTGCCCTAAAAGTCTATTATAAAATTACTGCACTGCACGCTTAGCATGCGCAGCCACGACGCATAGCTATAGCTATAGCTGTCTGTTGGTCTTAGCACAATCGCCAATAGCTATAGTTGCATTCTTATAAACTGCTAATAATGCTAAGCCCCTGGCCAGCTTTGTACCACCTATATTAATCTACTACGCCGGCCTGGCATGCTTGGCTGTCTATGCGTAGCTGCAAAAGTCTCTTATTTATTATATTGACGGATATTTATTTATTAGGCCCTAGCTTAGCCCATCTAAAATAGCTCACTAGATTGGATAGCCGGCCAGCTGGCACATTGAAATCAGAGTACCCTATTAAGGCTTAATTTCCTATTATTACAATTAATTATGGGTACGATTTTTTGTTTGATTTCATAAACTTGCCATTTGATTTCGACAATAGAAATTGGCAGCGCAGCCATATAGGACCTATCTATGGCTGTAAAATGCTCTGTTTGCCACTTGATTTCGACTATGGGAGGCCAAACCTGCCATATATGGGAATAAAATAGCATTTACATGAACGTGTCAGCTTCTAGGGCAACTGCAGTTACATTCCTTGTTTGCATTAAAATGGCTACATTCGCGTCTATTGGAAACAACAGAAGAAATCTGGTGATTGAAGCAATTGTTAGGGTGAGAAAGTGACGGCGAAATCAAGTGGCAAAGTTATGAATTCAAGTGGCAAACAGAGCAGTTTACAGCCATAGATAGGTCCTATATGGCTGCGCTGCCAGTTGCTATTGTCGAAATGAAATGACAATTTTATGAAATCAAGCGAAAAATCCTATAATTAGCATATACACACGCATATTGTGCTATAGTGGTGCTTGCTTACTGGCTTTAAAAGGAGTTTACACCCTAGAAGCCAGTGGCAACGGCCATACCACGTTGAAAACACCGGTTCTCGTCCGATCACCGAAGTTAAGCAACGTTGGGTTTGGTTAGTACTTGGATGGGTGACCGCCTGGGAATACCAAATGCTGTTGTCTTTTTTAGCATCTTTATAGCCCCATCCCAGCCAGCATAACGTAAGCTTAATTCAGCAATCATCCAACAATAACTTTTGGCCACATGCTGAGCGCGCACTAATTTTTTCATTGCATCCAAATTTCTAAAATTGCTTTCGAAACATTTGCTGCACTGACCTGCTTGGCGTACTTTAAGTAGGCAAACTCAAGCAAAAACCCATTTTACACTGTTTCTGTCTACAAACTGCAACAGTGCACAGATTGGCCAAATTAATAACTTAGCTACTCTTTGCCGTTGTTGACGGTCTCTTATCCCGAAGAATCTTATTCTTTGCATGGTAAGACACCTCGTGGATCCGATTCCTAGTAGTGGATCGCGATCTACTCTGATTTTTGACAAGCCGCGCCTGCGGCTGCCCTAAAAGTCTATTATAAAATTACTGCACTGCACGCTTAGCATGCGCAGCCACGACGCATAGCTATAGCTATAGCTGTCTGTTGGTCTTAGCACAATCGCCAATAGCTATAGTTGCATTCTTATAAACTGCTAATAATGCTAAGCCCCTGGCCAGCTTTGTACCACCTATATTAATCTACTACGCCGGCCTGCATGCTTGGCTGTCTATGCGTAGCTGCAAAAGTCTCTTATTTATTATATTGACGGATATTTATTTATTAGGCCCTAGCTTAGCCCATCTAAAATAGCTCACTAGATTGGATAGCCGGCCAGCTGGCACATTGAAATCAGAGTACCCTATTAAGGCTTAATTTCCTATTATTACAATTAATTATAGGTACGATTTTTTAGTTTGATTTCATAAACTTGCCATTTGATTTCGACAATAGAAATTGGCAGCGCAGCCATATAGGACCTATCTATGGCTGTAAAATGCTCTGTTTGCCACTTGATTTCGACTATGGGAGGCCAAACCTGCCATATATGGGAATAAAATAGCATTTACATGAACGTGTCAGCTTCTAGGGCAACTGCAGTTACATTCCTTGTTTGCATTAAAATGGCTACATTCGCGTCTATTGGAAACAACAGGAAGAAATCTGGTGATTGAAGCAATTGTTAGGGTGAGAAAGTGACGGCGAAATCAAGTGGCAAAGTTATGAATTCAAGTGGCAAACAGAGCAGTTTACAGCCATAGATAGGTCCTATATGGCTGCGCTGCCAGTTGCTATTGTCGAAATGAAATGACAATTTTATGAAATCAAGCGAAAAATCCTATAATTAGCATATACGCACGCATATTGTGCTATAGTGGTGCTTGCTTACTGGCTTTAAAAGGAGTTTACACCCTAGAAGCCAGTGGCAACGGCCATACCACGTTGAAAACACCGGTTCTCGTCCGATCACCGAAGTTAAGCAACGTTGGGTTTGGTTAGTACTTGGATGGGTGACCGCCTGGGAATACCAAATGCTGTTGTCTTTTTTGCATCTTTATAGCCCCATCCCAGCCAGCATAGTAAGCTTAATTCAGCAATCATCCAACAATAACTTTTGGCCACATGCTGAGCGCGCACTAATTTTTTCATTGCATCCAAATTTCTAAAATTGCTTTCGAAACATTTGCTGCACTGACCTGCTTGGCGTACTTTAAGTAGGCAAACTCAAGCAAAAACCCATTTTACACTGTTTCTGTCTACAAACTGCAACAGTGCACAGATTGGCCAAATTAATAACTTAGCTACTCTTTGCCGTTGTTGACGGTCTCTTATCCCGAAGAATCTTATTCTTTGCATGGTAAGACACCTCGTGGATCCGATTCCTAGTAGTGGATCGCGATCTACTCTGATTTTTGACAAGCCGCGCCTGCGGCTGCCCTAAAAGTCTATTATAAAATTACTGCACTGCACGCTTAGCATGCGCAGCCACGACGCATAGCTATAGCTATAGCTGTCTGTTGGTCTTAGCACAATCGCCAATAGCTATAGTTGCATTCTTATAAACTGCTAATAATGCTAAGCCCCTGGCCAGCTTTGTACCACCTATATTAATCTACTACGCCGGCCTGCATGCTTGGCTGTCTATGCGTAGCTGCAAAAGTCTCTTATTTATTATATTGACGGATATTTATTTATTAGGCCCTAGCTTAGCCCATCTAAAATAGCTCACTAGATTGGATAGCCGGCCAGCTGGCACATTGAAATCAGAGTACCCTATTAAGGCTTAATTTCCAATTATTACAATTAATTATAGGTACGATTTTTAGTTTGATTTCATAAACTTGCCATTTGATTTCGACAATAGAAATTGGCAGCGCAGCCATATAGGACCTATCTATGGCTGTAAAATGCTCTGTTTGCCACTTGATTTCGACCATGGGAGGCCAAACCTGCCATATATGGGAATAAAATAGCATTTACATGAACGTGTCAGCTTCTAGGGCAACTGCAGTTACATTCCTTGTTTGCATTCAAATGGCTACATTCGCGTCTATTGGAAACAACAGGAGAAATCTGGTGATTGAAGCAATTGTTAGGGTGAGAAAGTGACGGCGAAATCAAGTGGCAAAGTTATGAATTCAAGTGGCAAACAGAGCAGTTTACAGCCATAGATAGGTCCTATATGGCTGCGCTGCCAGTTGCTATTGTCGAAATGAAATGACAATTTTATGAAATCAAGCGAAAAATCCTATAATTAGCATATACACACGCATATTGTGCTATAGTGGTGCTTGCTTACTGGCTTTAAAAGGAGTTTACACCCTAGAAGCCAGTGGCAACGGCCATACCACGTTGAAAACACCGGTTCTCGTCCGATCACCGAAGTTAAGCAACGTTGGGTTTGGTTAGTACTTGGATGGGTGACCGCCTGGGAATACCAAATGCTGTTGTCTTTTTTGCATCTTTATAGCCCCATCCCAGCCAGCATACGTAAGCTTAATTCAGCAATCATCCAACAATAACTTTTGGCCACATGCTGAGCGCGCACTAATTTTTTCATTGCATCCAAATTTCTAAAATTGCTTTCGAAACATTTGCTGCACTGACCTGCTTGGCGTACTTTAAGTAGGCAAACTCAAGCAAAAACCCATTTTACACTGTTTCTGTCTACAAACTGCAACAGTGCACAGATTGGCCAAATTAATAACTTAGCTACTCTTTGCCGTTGTTGACGGTCTCTTATCCCGAAGAATCTTATTCTTTGCATGGTAAGACACCTCGTGGATCCGATTCCTAGTAGTGGATCGCGATCTACTCTGATTTTTGACAAGCCGCGCCTGCGGCTGCCCTAAAAGTCTATTATAAAATTACTGCACTGCACGCTTAGCATGCGCAGCCACGACGCATAGCTATAGCTATAGCTGTCTGTTGGTCTTAGCACAATCGCCAATAGCTATAGTTGCATTCTTATAAACTGCTAATAATGCTAAGCCCCTGGCCAGCTTTGTACCACCTATATTAATCTACTACGCCGGCCTGCATGCTTGGCTGTCTATGCGTAGCTGCAAAAGTCTCTTATTTATTATATTGACGGATATTTATTTATTAGGCCCTAGCTTAGCCCATCTAAAATAGCTCACTAGATTGGATAGCCGGCCAGCTGGCACATTGAAATCAGAGTACCCTATTAAGGCTTAATTTCCTATTATTACAATTAATTATAGGTACGATTTTTAGTTTGATTTCATAAACTTGCCATTTGATTTCGACAATAGAAATTGGCAGCGCAGCCATATAGGACCTATCTATGGCTGTAAAATGCTCTGTTTGCCACTTGATTTCGACTATGGGAGGCCAAACCTGCCATATATGGGAATAAAATAGCATTTACATGAACGTGTCAGCTTCTAGGGCAACTGCAGTTACATTCCTTGTTTGCATTAAAATGGCTACATTCGCGTCTATTGGAAACAACAGAAGAAATCTGGTGATTGAAGCAATTGTTAGGGTGAGAAAGTGACGGCGAAATCAAGTGGCAAAGTTATGAATTCAAGTGGCAAACAGAGCAGTTTACAGCCATAGATAGGTCCTATATGGCTGCGCTGCCAGTTGCTATTGTCGAAATGAAATGACAATTTTATGAAATCAAGCGAAAAATCCTATAATTAGCATATACGCACGCATATTGTGCTATAGTGGTGCTTGCTTACTGGCTTTAAAAGGAGTTTACACCCTAGAAGCCAGTGGCAACGGCCATACCACGTTGAAAACACCGGTTCTCGTCCGATCACCGAAGTTAAGCAACGTTGGGTTTGGTTAGTACTTGGATGGGTGACCGCCTGGGAATACCAAATGCTGTTGTCTTTTTTGCATCTTTATAGCCCCATCCCAGCCAGCATAACGTAAGCTTAATTCAGCAATCATCCAACAATAACTTTTGGCCACATGCTGAGCGCGCACTAATTTTTTCATTGCATCCAAATTTCTAAAATTGCTTTCGAAACATTTGCTGCACTGACCTGCTTGGCGTACTTTAAGTAGGCCAAACTCAAGCAAAAACCCATTTTACACTGTTTCTGTCTACAAACTGCAACAGTGCACAGATTGGCCAAATTAATAACTTAGCTACTCTTTGCCGTTGTTGACGGTCTCTTATCCCGAAGAATCTTATTCTTTGCATGGTAAGACACCTCGTGGATCCGATTCCTAGTAGTGGATCGCGATCTACTCTGATTTTTGACAAGCCGCGCCTGCGGCTGCCCTAAAAGTCTATTATAAAATTACTGCACTGCACGCTTAGCATGCGCAGCCACGACGCATAGCTATAGCTATAGCTGTCTGTTGGTCTTAGCACAATCGCCAATAGCTATAGTTGCATTCTTATAAACTGCTAATAATGCTAAGCCCCTGGCCAGCTTTGTACCACCTATATTAATCTACTACGCCGGCCTGCATGCTTGGCTGTCTATGCGTAGCTGCAAAAGTCTCTTATTTATTATATTGACGGATATTTATTTATTAGGCCCTAGCTTAGCCCATCTAAAATAGCTCACTAGATTGGATAGCCGGCCAGCTGGCACATTGAAATCAGAGTACCCTATTAAGGCTTAATTTCCTATTATTACAATTAATTATAGGGTACGATTTTTAGTTTGATTTCATAAACTTGCCATTTGATTTCGACAATAGAAATTGGCAGCGCAGCCATATAGGACCTATCTATGGCTGTAAAATGCTCTGTTTGCCACTTGATTTCGACTATGGGAGGCCAAACCTGCCATATATGGGAATAAAATAGCATTTACATGAACGTGTCAGCTTCTAGGGCAACTGCAGTTACATTCCTTGTTTGCATTAAAATGGCTACATTCGCGTCTATTGGAAACAACAGAAGAAATCTGGTGATTGAAGCAATTGTTAGGGTGAGAAAGTGACGGCGAAATCAAGTGGCAAAGTTATGAATTCAAGTGGCAAACAGAGCAGTTTACAGCCATAGATAGGTCCTATATGGCTGCGCTGCCAGTTGCTATTGTCGAAATGAAATGACAATTTTATGAAATCAAGCGAAAAATCCTATAATTAGCATATACGCACGCATATTGTGCTATAGTGGTGCTTGCTTACTGGCTTTAAAAGGAGTTTACACCTGTGTTGTGTTGTTAAAAAGTGAGGCTTTAAAGCCGCGCCTCAGCCCATCGAAGGGCTCATACGCAAGTCTATTTAATTTTTTTTCGAATATAAAAATTTCGAATTGACAATTCATTTTGACAGGGTTCGAAAATAATATTATTGGTGAGCGAAAAATGCAGTGTAAAAAGCCAATATTAAGGTAAAACAATAAAAGGATTTCCGCAATTCGCTCTGGGCGACACTTAAATACCTGGATTTTTACAATGCTATTGATTCGCAGATAATTGGTCGCAAGGGAGTACTTACAGTAGCGATATGTGTAAAATGTAATAAATTTATAAAACGAAAATTTGAAAAATGCACTATTCGACAAAAAATAATTTAGGATTTAAAAAAAAAGAACGCGATTTAGTTGGAGTAAAATATTGTTTGCAGAAAAATACTGCGAGGTAAACATGAATTATTTGGCGCTAGGCGCTTAGTATATTCGATCTTAAAAGACACGTAGACTAAAAACAATATTTGCATATTTTTACAAAAATAATACTTGTGCATGCAAAGTCTGTGTGAACATCCCCCAGCATAGTCCGGCCAAGGAAATTCTCTTTAGGCTAATTTAGGTTTTAGTTATTTAAGTTTTATCTTAGAGCGGTCGGTTGGATTGGGAACTATGGGTTTAGGGAAGCAGTGACAGCGCGCTTGTTTGCTTCTCGTTGTTTAAGCGAGTCCCACAGGATGTTAAGGACGGGTGGTTTATTTCTGGCTCGCTGGAGTAGGTAAGGTTCAGTGTGAAACCCGTGGAGCTTGGCCTTTCGCACCTTGTCGAGCCAGTCTACACCCAGGGTTCGAATCCGGTCAGCAACCATGGGCATGCGAGCGAGCTCGTGTAGATATGAGATCTTTGTATACTGGGGAGCCCCGAAACAGATTCTGAGTGCGAGGTTTTGAATTTTTTGCAACTCATGCAGGCTGCCTTGTTGGATAATGCTCAGAATGGGGGCTCCATATGTCATGGTGCTTTCTACGTAGGCTCTGTATAGCATTCGGAGAGTCATGCTACTGAGTCCAGTGACATTGGCTATGCGGTAGATTGTCATAACAAGAGCCCGACATTTGTCGACCCTGGAGGAGACGTGGGATTTGAGCGAGAGTCGATAGTCCAGCTTGACGCCAAGAAATTTTACCTCGCTCTGGTATGCTAGGATTGTACTGCCTAGTTTGATCTCAGGTCTAATGTCCTGCTGTGGAGTCGGTGCATAATTAAAAGCGATGGCCTGTGTTTTACCAGTATTAATTTTGATACCTTGCCTACTACACCAGTCCCAGACTTTGTCTAGGTAGGGCTGCAGGTTGTATTTAATTTCGCCAAACGTGTCTCCCATGGCCCAGACGGCCATGTCGTCGGCGAATTGGCTTCTTTTGACCAGAGAGGTCTCGGGTTTGGGCATTGAACTGATGAATAGGATGTAAAGAAATGGGCTAAGTATGCCTCCCTGCGGCACGCCTGCTTGGAGGAGGTGAATTTGGCTTAGAGCTTCGTTGACTCGGACTTGCATCTGACGGTCAAGAAGATAGTTGGAGCAAATCCTAGTGAGAGCTTCCGGGAGCTTCATTTGGAGCATCTGGTACCTGAGAAAGTCATGCCAGACCGAGTCAAAGGCTGCCTCCACATCCAGAAAGAGAGCGAGGATCCGTCTCAGCTTGGCCTTGCTAACCATGATGTCCTGTACGAGTCTGACTAGATTGTCCAGTGTGGAATGAGTCTTTCTATAGGCGCATTGATCTTCTCCTAGAAGATTGTTTTCTTCAAGAAATCGCATCAGCCGTTTGGCTAGTAGTTTTTCAAAAACTTTACCTAAACAGGAAGTCAGGCTGATGGGTCTGTACGAGTTCGGGGACTCTGGTGGCTTGTTCGGCTTAGGAATCATGGTGATTACCGCTTGTTTCCATGCGGATGGAAAGATACCAGTTCTGTAACATGCATTGAATAGGTGAGTGATTCGGTTGATTGAGACGGTCTCGAGGCCGAGCTTCAGGGCGCAGTTTGGGATTTTGTCTAGACCGGGAGCACTGTCCGTCTTAAGGTGTTCTAGCTCCCAGATTGTATCAGCCACTGAAAAGGGGGCTTCGAGTGGATGGGATAGACGGGGATTTTCGCGCGGGGGGACAGGTTGGAAGAGAGGAAGCTTGACAGCAGCTGCCACCTCCTCCTTCAAGGCTTGACTAGTTGAGGGTATCGGCCTCATCTTCTTTTCAAGTGTCTTTGCCAGTAAGTCTGCTTTGTCTGCATCTGTGTGTGCAGATTCTTCGGCTGTATTCAGCGATGGGATGGGGTTTGTTTTGCTTTTTCCCATTAGTTTTTTTGCGTCTTGCCAAAAGTTTTTCACTTTGTGGTTCTGGCTCTTTTCAACAATGTTTGTACACAGCTTGGTAAACTTTTGTTTCTCAAAATGGTGAATTTCAGTTTTAATCTCGCTAGCTTTTCTGTTTGCTAAGATGCGGAAGTTATCATCCCTAGTAGTATTGAAGGCCCTCCTGAGTTTTCTCCTCTCTTTTATCAGTTCGATGATGCGAGGTGGGAGCTCTCTGCGGGCATTTTTAAAGGGCACTGTGTCTTCTATTGCCTTGTGGATTGCTGTGGTGATCAAGCTGACCTCATTGTCTATATCCTCAACAGTGTTGAGATTTTGGCTCACATCTGATGAGAGTTGATCTCTCATGCTAAGCTGGAAGGCTTCCCAGTTGGCTTTGGAGAAGTTTTTGCGCTTTTCAGGACCAGCCCAGGCTGGGGAGCGCGAGTTGAGGACGAGGATGATAGGGAGATGGTCACTTCCTAGATCTTCGCCTACTTGGAAATCATTGATCATCGAGATTAGCGAGCTAGAGGCTAGCCCGATGTCAAGCACATTCCCGGAGATTCTATCACCGTTTCGAGCTATTCTAGTGAGCTGACCAGGCTCATTCAGAACAATGGGAGGCGCAGGACCTTCAGTAAGCCAGCTATGAAGCTGAGTTCCAGCTCTGTTACTTTGACTATCCCCTTTCAGGAATGAATGACGGGCATTAAGGTCTCCTAGTAGCAGGCTATACTTGGGTGAGAGCAGACGCGATAGTAGTTCCGTGTCTAAGTTGTCTGGAGACGGGGATTTATAGACTAGTGAAAGTCTAAATGTTGGGCAGACTCCATTTACTGCATCTACATCACACGAGAGCACTTCGTGATTGATATTATCATAGGAGAGCTGAACATTTGAGATGCCAGCGCGCGGAGAGTGTACCAGTAGAAGTCCTCTCTTTGCAGAGGGACGGTCAAAGCGGACAACAGAGTAGCCCGGAAAAGAGCATTGTTGAGTTTTATTGAGAATAGTTTCAGAAAAGAGAGCTATGTCGATCTTCTGGTCCGAGATCCAGTGTCTTAATTCTTTAAGCTTTGGAATGATTCCCCTGCAGTTGAGGTGCGCAATCTTGAGACCTGACTGATGGGTAGTGGAGCTATCAGAATTTAAATTATTGAATTTAAATTAGAGTCCTAACTAAAAGCTAGGTCTGACCAGCAGTCTGCTGTTCAGAAACACCAGACTGCTGATCAAACCCCAGGTGGACATTCGGCATCCGTCCCAGCACTGCCGGCAATACCTGCCCAACAACCTCCAGCACTGTTTGACGAGCGCTGTCAGCTGTTAGGTGGCTTTCCCGCGTGCGGTCCATCAGCCTGGTGACCACCTCGACGATGGCCTGGACTAGTACCGGGATCAGCCCACTTACCAGTGCAGTGATGGAAGAAAAGTCAGCGGCAGGTGCTGTCACAGACTGTGGTGCAGGTGTGGGCTGTGCCGCCGGAGCTTGGGGCTGCTGCTGAGCAGGGGGCAGCAGCCAGGTTGTGTCGTCCATTGGGTCGAACACCGCTTGAGTAGTTGGCAGTGCAGTTGAGACCGAGTCGGCTGCTGCAGCCGCCGCTGGCGCAGCAGATGCTGATGCGGTTGCCGAGGCAGCGAGGTCAGCTGCTGCTCGCATGTCAGCCGCGATTGCGGCTTTTTCCGCCGCTGCTTTCAGCGTCGCTTGTTGGTGCTGCTCTCGGGCCACCTCACAGAGCCGGCTTGTGGTGCGGTGAGCCTCGCCGCAGTTGGCGCATATCGGATGCTTGTCATCGGGACAGTTCTTCCAGTGATGCCCTTCGCCACAGATGCGGCATCGCTGTTCCTGCTGACATTGCCGGGATCCATGGCCGAAACGCTGGCAATTTTGGCACTGAATGGCGCGGACCGGTTCCGGTGTCCGGCTAGGCTCGCAGGGGAACACGGTGAAGTTCAGTGCAATGCCTTCCCGGATGCAGCGGTTAGCGAGCGACTCGCTATTTGTGAAAGCTCGCAGCATCTGGGTCGGCTGGCCTGTTGTGCGGGATCGAACTCGGCGAACTGTTGAGATGTTCAGCTCAAGGTCCTCTTTCAGCAACTTCAGGAAGTCACTCTCTTTCGTGGACACCGGCACATCACGGATGATGAAAGTTGACAGCGCCGGCTGCGACCTCCTGACTCCATCAACATCAGTTCTGGAGTTGTTGTCAAGTGGGCGATTTCGTGGCAACCTCCTATTAACTGGCTTGTCTCGTAGCAGCGGATTTCGGAGTTGGAGATGCAGAAGCACATCATGGTCCTTGAAAGTGGCCGGTACCACCAGATAGCCGGAGCCAGTGGTCAACGGCTTTGTCAGCACGGCCCTTGCGGATCCTTGGAAATTGCTGTTGAGCCACGTCAGAAAGCCCAACTGGTCACCTGCTGCTGACTCGTCGACCTCAAAGATGACAGGCATCACGTCGGATCGGCGAGATCTGGCTTGGCTAGAAGTAGCGGCTGCTGCTGCATAGGATGAAGGAGGGTTGTTAGAGCCAGTCGCCGGGACTCCTGGTTGACGCTGGTAGTTTGCAGGCTGAGTGCCGCCTCTCCCGCCGCGACCAGCACTTCCTCCTCGGCCTCGAGTTGAGCCCGCGCCTCGGCCACCGCGGCCTCTTGGGACTGTGAGGCTGCCAGGAGCATTCGCAGCTCCAACTGACAGCTCTTTGTTGCCGCTAGAGCCGACTGCACTCGACAAGCCGCCAGGGGCGCCAAGGCCGGTGACCGCCTCGGCTCCTCCCGGCAGCTCGGAACAGCTGGACACAGCAGGGCCGGTGTACACCCCACCACAGTCTGGCCGCTGACGCGAGTTCGACCTTGTCGATGCAGCTGCCGTTGCTGCCGTTGATCGGAAGGTCAGCGAGATTCGGATTCCTTCTTGCATCTGGGCGGCTGGGACACTGTGTTCACAGCGCTGCTGGCATTGGCCGGCCATGATAATAACTGAGCCCGGCAGGGTTTCAAATCTGGAGACTACGTTGTGAGTCTTTTTGTCACGGACAACAAAGTTTCGCTCGGCGCCAAACGAGACCGTCGCGATGTAGGGATTTACGCCGAGCTCCGGTTCATTGTCCGCATGGTATGGAATGCTGTCATCGGCTGACTCATAAAAGTTGATTAGGCAGCTATTAAATGTTGGCGAGTCGAGATCTGCGTCGTTTTCCAGGTAGTCGCGGATGTCGGCCAGCACCGGGTGCCACTCATGGTTGGGCTGGAGGGCGACACCAGAATAGCTATATCTGGGCCCGACCCAGAAGACACGCCGACGCTCTTGTGGTCGATGCTTGAAAGCCAGCGGTAGCAGATCTCTGATTAGTCTGGCGTAGGCGTCGTCAGCAATCTGCTTGAGCATGTAGGGATAATACTCGAGCCTTGAATGAATCTCATGGTCGATGATTTGTGAGGCGCTTTTGTCTGGCTCGTCCGGGAAGCGTAGTGGGTGCTCTTCCATTTGGCAGTCACTGTCAGCAGAAGGCTCAGCAGCCTCAGTGGCTTCAGGAGGACAGCGATCCAGGGAGGATCGGGTATCACGCTTTTTGCTTGAACTTTCTTTAATATCAGGGCTTTTTTCCTTAGTGCTTTCCATCTTACTACAAGATAAATACTAAATGACTAAATAAAAATGAGATAAAACTAGAAAAATGCAATTAAAATGTTTATGCAACAATAAAACAAACAATACTATTTAATACTATTCTACAATATTATTTTAGCAGATGCAGAGCAAAAGTAATGAAGTAAAGAGCCAGGAGAGATGGAAAATATAAAAGTTAAAACAGAAATTTAGATATAAATGAAAAGATTTTTTTTGTGTTTTTTACAAAATAATTTTACAATACAACTTCAAACTGGTTAAGGCTACCCAAAAGCTATTAATTAGGAAGAAAAATTGGTCAATAAATATTTAAACAGTTAACAAGACTTTACAGCAGTAACATATTTCAGATTTAAAAGTTGAAAATATAAGTAATTTATGAATGAAAAATAAATACAATTAAAGAACTATAAAACTTGAATAAATAAATATACACACTACAAAAAGTAAATTATTTAAAACTTTCAAGCAAAATCAAGCAGCAAAAGAGAGGAGGAGTTTAGGAGTTACACCCTAGAAGCCAGTGGCAACGGCCATACCACGTTGAAAACACCGGTTCTCGTCCGATCACCGAAGTTAAGCAACGTTGGGTTTGGTTAGTACTTGGATGGGTGACCGCCTGGGAATACCAAATGCTGTTGTCTTTTTTGCATCTTTATAGCCCCATCCCAGCCAGCATAACGTAAGCTTAATTCAGCAATCATCCAACAATAACTTTTGGCCACATGCTGAGCGCGCACTAATTTTTTCATTGCATCCAAATTTCTAAAATTGCTTTCGAAACATTTGCTGCACTGACCTGCTTGGCGTACTTTAAGTAGGCCAAACTCAAGCAAAAACCCATTTTACACTGTTTCTGTCTACAAACTGCAACAGTGCACAGATTGGCCAAATTAATAACTTAGCTACTCTTTGCCGTTGTTGACGGTCTCTTATCCCGAAGAATCTTATTCTTTGCATGGTAAGACACCTCGTGGATCCGATTCCTAGTAGTGGATCGCGATCTACTCTGATTTTTGACAAGCCGCGCCTGCGGCTGCCCTAAAAGTCTATTATAAAATTACTGCACTGCACGCTTAGCATGCGCAGCCACGACGCATAGCTATAGCTATAGCTGTCTGTTGGTCTTAGCACAATCGCCAATAGCTATAGTTGCATTCTTATAAACTGCTAATAATGCTAAGCCCCTGGCCAGCTTTGTACCACCTATATTAATCTACTACGCCGGCCTGCATGCTTGGCTGTCTATGCGTAGCTGCAAAAGTCTCTTATTTATTATATTGACGGATATTTATTTATTAGGCCCTAGCTTAGCCCATCTAAAATAGCTCACTAGATTGGATAGCCGGCCAGCTGGCACATTGAAATCAGAGTACCCTATTAAGGCTTAATTTCCTATTATTACAATTAATTATGGGTACGATTTTTTGTTTGATTTCATAAACTTGCCATTTGATTTCGACAATAGAAATTGGCAGCGCAGCCATATAGGAGGACCTATCTATGGCTGTAAAATGCTCTGTTTGCCACTTGATTTCGACTATGGGAGGCCAAACCTGCCATATATGGGAATAAAATAGCATTTACATGAACGTGTCAGCTTCTAGGGCAACTGCAGTTACATTCCTTGTTTGCATTAAAATGGCTACATTCGCGTCTATTGGAAACAACAGAAGAAATCTGGTGATTGAAGCAATTGTTAGGGTGAGAAAGTGACGGCGAAATCAAGTGGCAAAGTTATGAATTCAAGTGGCAAACAGAGCAGTTTACAGCCATAGATAGGTCCTATATGGCTGCGCTGCCAGTTGCTATTGTCGAAATGAAATGACAATTTTATGAAATCAAGCGAAAAATCCTATAATTAGCATATACACACGCATATTGTGCTATAGTGGTGCTTGCTTACTGGCTTTAAAAGGAGTTTACACCCTAGAAGCCAGTGGCAACGGCCATACCACGTTGAAAACACCGGTTCTCGTCCGATCACCGAAGTTAAGCAACGTTGGGTTTGGTTAGTACTTGGATGGGTGACCGCCTGGGAATACCAAATGCTGTTGTCTTTTTTGCATCTTTATAGCCCCATCCCAGCCAGCATAACGTAAGCTTAATTCAGCAATCATCCAACAATAACTTTTGGCCACATGCTGAGCGCGCACTAATTTTTTCATTGCATCCAAATTTCTAAAATTGCTTTCGAAACATTTGCTGCACTGACCTGCTTGGCGTACTTTAAGTAGCCAAACTCAAGCAAAAACCCATTTTACACTGTTTCTGTCTACAAACTGCAACAGTGCACAGATTGGCCAAATTAATAACTTAGCTACTCTTTGCCGTTGTTGACGGTCTCTTATCCCGAAGAATCTTATTCTTTGCATGGTAAGACACCTCGTGGATCCGATTCCTAGTAGTGGATCGCGATCTACTCTGATTTTTGACAAGCCGCGCCTGCGGCTGCCCTAAAAGTCTATTATAAAATTACTGCACTGCACGCTTAGCATGCGCAGCCACGACGCATAGCTATAGCTATAGCTGTCTGTTGGTCTTAGCACAATCGCCAATAGCTATAGTTGCATTCTTATAAACTGCTAATAATGCTAAGCCCCTGGCCAGCTTTGTACCACCTATATTAATCTACTACGCCGGCCTGCATGCTTGGCTGTCTATGCGTAGCTGCAAAAGTCTCTTATTTATTATATTGACGGATATTTATTTATTAGGCCCTAGCTTAGCCCATCTAAAATAGCTCACTAGATTGGATAGCCGGCCAGCTGGCACATTGAAATCAGAGTACCCTATTAAGGCTTAATTTCCAATTATTACAATTAATTATAGGTACGATTTTTAGTTTGATTTCATAAACTTGCCATTTGATTTCGACAATAGAAATTGGCAGCGCAGCCATATAGGACCTATCTATGGCTGTAAAATGCTCTGTTTGCCACTTGATTTCGACCATGGGAGGCCAAACCTGCCATATATGGGAATAAAATAGCATTTACATGAACGTGTCAGCTTCTAGGGCAACTGCAGTTACATTCCTTGTTTGCATTCAAATGGCTACATTCGCGTCTATTGGAAACAACAGGAGAAATCTGGTGATTGAAGCAATTGTTAGGGTGAGAAAGTGACGGCGAAATCAAGTGGCAAAGTTATGAATTCAAGTGGCAAACAGAGCAGTTTACAGCCATAGATAGGTCCTATATGGCTGCGCTGCCAGTTGCTATTGTCGAAATGAAATGACAATTTTATGAAATCAAGCGAAAAATCCTATAATTAGCATATACACACGCATATTGTGCTATAGTGGTGCTTGCTTACTGGCTTTAAAAGGAGTTTACACCCTAGAAGCCAGTGGCAACGGCCATACCACGTTGAAAACACCGGTTCTCGTCCGATCACCGAAGTTAAGCAACGTTGGGTTTGGTTAGTACTTGGATGGGTGACCGCCTGGGAATACCAAATGCTGTTGTCTTTTTTGCATCTTTATAGCCCCATCCCAGCCAGCATAGTAAGCTTAATTCAGCAATCATCCAACAATAACTTTTGGCCACATGCTGAGCGCGCACTAATTTTTTCATTGCATCCAAATTTCTAAAATTGCTTTCGAAACATTTGCTGCACTGACCTGCTTGGCGTACTTTAAGTAGGCCAAACTCAAGCAAAAACCCATTTTACACTGTTTCTGTCTACAAACTGCAACAGTGCACAGATTGGCCAAATTAATAACTTAGCTACTCTTTGCCGTTGTTGACGGTCTCTTATCCCGAAGAATCTTATTCTTTGCATGGTAAGACACCTCGTGGATCCGATTCCTAGTAGTGGATCGCGATCTACTCTGATTTTTGACAAGCCGCGCCTGCGGCTGCCCTAAAAGTCTATTATAAAATTACTGCACTGCACGCTTAGCATGCGCAGCCACGACGCATAGCTATAGCTATAGCTGTCTGTTGGTCTTAGCACAATCGCCAATAGCTATAGTTGCATTCTTATAAACTGCTAATAATGCTAAGCCCCTGGCCAGCTTTGTACCACCTATATTAATCTACTACGCCGGCCTGCATGCTTGGCTGTCTATGCGTAGCTGCAAAAGTCTCTTATTTATTATATTGACGGATATTTATTTATTAGGCCCTAGCTTAGCCCATCTAAAATAGCTCACTAGATTGGATAGCCGGCCAGCTGGCACATTGAAATCAGAGTACCCTATTAAGGCTTAATTTCCTATTATTACAATTAATTATGGGTACGATTTTTTGTTTGATTTCATAAACTTGCCATTTGATTTCGACAATAGAAATTGGCAGCGCAGCCATATAGGACCTATCTATGGCTGTAAAATGCTCTGTTTGCCACTTGATTTCGACCTATGGGAGGCCAAACCTGCCATATATGGGAATAAAATAGCATTTACATGAACGTGTCAGCTTCTAGGGCAACTGCAGTTACATTCCTTGTTTGCATTAAAATGGCTACATTCGCGTCTATTGGAAACAACAGGAAGAAATCTGGTGATTGAAGCAATTGTTAGGGTGAGAAAGTGACGGCGAAATCAAGTGGCAAAGTTATGAATTCAAGTGGCAAACAGAGCAGTTTACAGCCATAGATAGGTCCTATATGGCTGCGCTGCCAGTTGCTATTGTCGAAATGAAATGACAATTTTATGAAATCAAGCGAAAAATCCTATAATTAGCATATACACACGCATATTGTGCTATAGTGGTGCTTGCTTACTGGCTTTAAAAGGAGTTTACACCCTAGAAGCCAGTGGCAACGGCCATACCACGTTGAAAACACCGGTTCTCGTCCGATCACCGAAGTTAAGCAACGTTGGGTTTGGTTAGTACTTGGATGGGTGACCGCCTGGGAATACCAAATGCTGTTGTCTTTTTTGCATCTTTATAGCCCCATCCCAGCCAGCATAACGTAAGCTTAATTCAGCAATCATCCAACAATAACTTTTGGCCACATGCTGAGCGCGCACTAATTTTTTCATTGCATCCAAATTTCTAAAATTGCTTTCGAAACATTTGCTGCACTGACCTGCTTGGCGTACTTTAAGTAGGCAAACTCAAGCAAAAACCCATTTTACACTGTTTCTGTCTACAAACTGCAACAGTGCACAGATTGGCCAAATTAATAACTTAGCTACTCTTTGCCGTTGTTGACGGTCTCTTATCCCGAAGAATCTTATTCTTTGCATGGTAAGACACCTCGTGGATCCGATTCCTAGTAGTGGATCGCGATCTACTCTGATTTTTGACAAGCCGCGCCTGCGGCTGCCCTAAAAGTCTATTATAAAATTACTGCACTGCACGCTTAGCATGCGCAGCCACGACGCATAGCTATAGCTATAGCTGTCTGTTGGTCTTAGCACAATCGCCAATAGCTATAGTTGCATTCTTATAAACTGCTAATAATGCTAAGCCCCTGGCCAGCTTTGTACCACCTATATTAATCTACTACGCCGGCCTGCATGCTTGGCTGTCTATGCGTAGCTGCAAAAGTCTCTTATTTATTATATTGACGGATATTTATTTATTAGGCCCTAGCTTAGCCCATCTAAAATAGCTCACTAGATTGGATAGCCGGCCAGCTGGCACATTGAAATCAGAGTACCCTATTAAGGCTTAATTTCCTATTATTACAATTAATTATAGGGTACGATTTTTTAGTTTGATTTCATAAACTTGCCATTTGATTTCGACAATAGAAATTGGCAGCGCAGCCATATAGGACCTATCTATGGCTGTAAAATGCTCTGTTTGCCACTTGATTTCGACTATGGGAGGCCAAACCTGCCATATATGGGAATAAAATAGCATTTACATGAACGTGTCAGCTTCTAGGGCAACTGCAGTTACATTCCTTGTTTGCATTAAAATGGCTACATTCGCGTCTATTGGAAACAACAGAAGAAATCTGGTGATTGAAGCAATTGTTAGGGTGAGAAAGTGACGGCGAAATCAAGTGGCAAAGTTATGAATTCAAGTGGCAAACAGAGCAGTTTACAGCCATAGATAGGTCCTATATGGCTGCGCTGCCAGTTGCTATTGTCGAAATGAAATGACAATTTTATGAAATCAAGCGAAAAATCCTATAATTAGCATATACACACGCATATTGTGCTATAGTGGTGCTTGCTTACTGGCTTTAAAAGGAGTTTACACCCTAGAAGCCAGTGGCAACGGCCATACCACGTTGAAAACACCGGTTCTCGTCCGATCACCGAAGTTAAGCAACGTTGGGTTTGGTTAGTACTTGGATGGGTGACCGCCTGGGAATACCAAATGCTGTTGTCTTTTTTGCATCTTTATAGCCCCATCCCAGCCAGCATAACGTAAGCTTAATTCAGCAATCATCCAACAATAACTTTTGGCCACATGCTGAGCGCGCACTAATTTTTTCATTGCATCCAAATTTCTAAAATTGCTTTCGAAACATTTGCTGCACTGACCTGCTTGGCGTACTTTAAGTAGGCAAACTCAAGCAAAAACCCATTTTACACTGTTTCTGTCTACAAACTGCAACAGTGCACAGATTGGCCAAATTAATAACTTAGCTACTCTTTGCCGTTGTTGACGGTCTCTTATCCCGAAGAATCTTATTCTTTGCATGGTAAGACACCTCGTGGATCCGATTCCTAGTAGTGGATCGCGATCTACTCTGATTTTTGACAAGCCGCGCCTGCGGCTGCCCTAAAAGTCTATTATAAAATTACTGCACTGCACGCTTAGCATGCGCAGCCACGACGCATAGCTATAGCTATAGCTGTCTGTTGGTCTTAGCACAATCGCCAATAGCTATAGTTGCATTCTTATAAACTGCTAATAATGCTAAGCCCCTGGCCAGCTTTGTACCACCTATATTAATCTACTACGCCGGCCTGCATGCTTGGCTGTCTATGCGTAGCTGCAAAAGTCTCTTATTTATTATATTGACGGATATTTATTTATTAGGCCCTAGCTTAGCCCATCTAAAATAGCTCACTAGATTGGATAGCCGGCCAGCTGGCACATTGAAATCAGAGTACCCTATTAAGGCTTAATTTCCTATTATTACAATTAATTATAGGGTACGATTTTTTAGTTTGATTTCATAAACTTGCCATTTGATTTCGACAATAGAAATTGGCAGCGCAGCCATATAGGACCTATCTATGGCTGTAAAATGCTCTGTTTGCCACTTGATTTCGACCTATGGGAGGCCAAACCTGCCATATATGGGAATAAAATAGCATTTACATGAACGTGTCAGCTTCTAGGGCAACTGCAGTTACATTCCTTGTTTGCATTAAAATGGCTACATTCGCGTCTATTGGAAACAACAGAAGAAATCTGGTGATTGAAGCAATTGTTAGGGTGAGAAAGTGACGGCGAAATCAAGTGGCAAAGTTATGAATTCAAGTGGCAAACAGAGCAGTTTACAGCCATAGATAGGTCCTATATGGCTGCGCTGCCAGTTGCTATTGTCGAAATGAAATGACAATTTTATGAAATCAAGCGAAAAATCCTATAATTAGCATATACAGCACGCATATTGTGCTATAGTGGTGCTTGCTTACTGGCTTTAAAAGGAGTTTACACCCTAGAAGCCAGTGGCAACGGCCATACCACGTTGAAAACACCGGTTCTCGTCCGATCACCGAAGTTAAGCAACGTTGGGTTTGGTTAGTACTTGGATGGGTGACCGCCTGGGAATACCAAATGCTGTTGTCTTTTTTGCATCTTTATAGCCCCATCCCAGCCAGCATAACGTAAGCTTAATTCAGCAATCATCCAACAATAACTTTTGGCCACATGCTGAGCGCGCACTAATTTTTTCATTGCATCCAAATTTCTAAAATTGCTTTCGAAACATTTGCTGCACTGACCTGCTTGGCGTACTTTAAGTAGGCAAACTCAAGCAAAAACCCATTTTACACTGTTTCTGTCTACAAACTGCAACAGTGCACAGATTGGCCAAATTAATAACTTAGCTACTCTTTGCCGTTGTTGACGGTCTCTTATCCCGAAGAATCTTATTCTTTGCATGGTAAGACACCTCGTGGATCCGATTCCTAGTAGTGGATCGCGATCTACTCTGATTTTTGACAAGCCGCGCCTGCGGCTGCCCTAAAAGTCTATTATAAAATTACTGCACTGCACGCTTAGCATGCGCAGCCACGACGCATAGCTATAGCTATAGCTGTCTGTTGGTCTTAGCACAATCGCCAATAGCTATAGTTGCATTCTTATAAACTGCTAATAATGCTAAGCCCCTGGCCAGCTTTGTACCACCTATATTAATCTACTACGCCGGCCTGCATGCTTGGCTGTCTATGCGTAGCTGCAAAAGTCTCTTATTTATTATATTGACGGATATTTATTTATTAGGCCCTAGCTTAGCCCATCTAAAATAGCTCACTAGATTGGATAGCCGGCCAGCTGGCACATTGAAATCAGAGTACCCTATTAAGGCTTAATTTCCTATTATTACAATTAATTATGGGTACGATTTTTTGTTTGATTTCATAAACTTGCCATTTGATTTCGACAATAGAAATTGGCAGCGCAGCCATATAGGACCTATCTATGGCTGCCATATATGGGAATAAAATAGCATTTACATGAACGTGTCAGCTTCTAGGGCAACTGCAGTTACATTCCTTGTTTGCATTAAAATGGCTACATTCGCGTCTATTGGAAACAACAGAAGAAATCTGGTGATTGAAGCAATTGTTAGGGTGAGAAAGTGACGGCGAAATCAAGTGGCAAAGTTATGAATTCAAGTGGCAAACAGAGCAGTTTACAGCCATAGATAGGTCCTATATGGCTGCGCTGCCAGTTGCTATTGTCGAAATGAAATGACAATTTTATGAAATCAAGCGAAAAATCCTATAATTAGCATATACACACGCATATTGTGCTATAGTGGTGCTTGCTTACTGGCTTTAAAAGGAGTTTACACCCTAGAAGCCAGTGGCAACGGCCATACCACGTTGAAAACACCGGTTCTCGTCCGATCACCGAAGTTAAGCAACGTTGGGTTTGGTTAGTACTTGGATGGGTGACCGCCTGGGAATACCAAATGCTGTTGTCTTTTTTGCATCTTTATAGCCCCATCCCAGCCAGCATAGTAAGCTTAATTCAGCAATCATCCAACAATAACTTTTGGCCACATGCTGAGCGCGCACTAATTTTTTCATTGCATCCAAATTTCTAAAATTGCTTTCGAAACATTTGCTGCACTGACCTGCTTGGCGTACTTTAAGTAGGCAAACTCAAGCAAAAACCCATTTTACACTGTTTCTGTCTACAAACTGCAACAGTGCACAGATTGGCCAAATTAATAACTTAGCTACTCTTTGCCGTTGTTGACGGTCTCTTATCCCGAAGAATCTTATTCTTTGCATGGTAAGACACCTCGTGGATCCGATTCCTAGTAGTGGATCGCGATCTACTCTGATTTTTGACAAGCCGCGCCTGCGGCTGCCCTAAAAGTCTATTATAAAATTACTGCACTGCACGCTTAGCATGCGCAGCCACGACGCATAGCTATAGCTATAGCTGTCTGTTGGTCTTAGCACAATCGCCAATAGCTATAGTTGCATTCTTATAAACTGCTAATAATGCTAAGCCCCTGGCCAGCTTTGTACCACCTATATTAATCTACTACGCCGGCCTGCATGCTTGGCTGTCTATGCGTAGCTGCAAAAGTCTCTTATTTATTATATTGACGGATATTTATTTATTAGGCCCTAGCTTAGCCCATCTAAAATAGCTCACTAGATTGGATAGCCGGCCAGCTGGCACATTGAAATCAGAGTACCCTATTAAGGCTTAATTTCCAATTATTACAATTAATTATAGGTACGATTTTTAGTTTGATTTCATAAACTTGCCATTTGATTTCGACAATAGAAATTGGCAGCGCAGCCATATAGGACCTATCTATGGCTGTAAAATGCTCTGTTTGCCACTTGATTTCGACCATGGGAGGCCAAACCTGCCATATATGGGAATAAAATAGCATTTACATGAACGTGTCAGCTTCTAGGGCAACTGCAGTTACATTCCTTGTTTGCATTCAAATGGCTACATTCGCGTCTATTGGAAACAACAGGAGAAATCTGGTGATTGAAGCAATTGTTAGGGTGAGAAAGTGACGGCGAAATCAAGTGGCAAAGTTATGAATTCAAGTGGCAAACAGAGCAGTTTACAGCCATAGATAGGTCCTATATGGCTGCGCTGCCAGTTGCTATTGTCGAAATGAAATGACAATTTTATGAAATCAAGCGAAAAATCCTATAATTAGCATATACACACGCATATTGTGCTATAGTGGTGCTTGCTTACTGGCTTTAAAAGGAGTTTACACCCTAGAAGCCAGTGGCAACGGCCATACCACGTTGAAAACACCGGTTCTCGTCCGATCACCGAAGTTAAGCAACGTTGGGTTTGGTTAGTACTTGGATGGGTGACCGCCTGGGAATACCAAATGCTGTTGTCTTTTTTGCATCTTTATAGCCCCATCCCAGCCAGCATAGTAAGCTTAATTCAGCAATCATCCAACAATAACTTTTGGCCACATGCTGAGCGCGCACTAATTTTTTCATTGCATCCAAATTTCTAAAATTGCTTTCGAAACATTTGCTGCACTGACCTGCTTGGCGTACTTTAAGTAGGCAAACTCAAGCAAAAACCCATTTTACACTGTTTCTGTCTACAAACTGCAACAGTGCACAGATTGGCCAAATTAATAACTTAGCTACTCTTTGCCGTTGTTGACGGTCTCTTATCCCGAAGAATCTTATTCTTTGCATGGTAAGACACCTCGTGGATCCGATTCCTAGTAGTGGATCGCGATCTACTCTGATTTTTGACAAGCCGCGCCTGCGGCTGCCCTAAAAGTCTATTATAAAATTACTGCACTGCACGCTTAGCATGCGCAGCCACGACGCATAGCTATAGCTATAGCTGTCTGTTGGTCTTAGCACAATCGCCAATAGCTATAGTTGCATTCTTATAAACTGCTAATAATGCTAAGCCCCTGGCCAGCTTTGTACCACCTATATTAATCTACTACGCCGGCCTGGCATGCTTGGCTGTCTATGCGTAGCTGCAAAAGTCTCTTATTTATTATATTGACGGATATTTATTTATTAGGCCCTAGCTTAGCCCATCTAAAATAGCTCACTAGATTGGATAGCCGGCCAGCTGGCACATTGAAATCAGAGTACCCTATTAAGGCTTAATTTCCTATTATTACAATTAATTATAGGTACGATTTTTAGTTTGATTTCATAAACTTGCCATTTGATTTCGACAATAGAAATTGGCAGCGCAGCCATATAGGACCTATCTATGGCTGTAAAATGCTCTGTTTGCCACTTGATTTCGACCATGGGAGGCCAAACCTGCCATATATGGGAATAAAATAGCATTTACATGAACGTGTCAGCTTCTAGGGCAACTGCAGTTACATTCCTTGTTTGCATTCAAATGGCTACATTCGCGTCTATTGGAAACAACAGGAGAAATCTGGTGATTGAAGCAATTGTTAGGGTGAGAAAGTGACGGCGAAATCAAGTGGCAAAGTTATGAATTCAAGTGGCAAACAGAGCAGTTTACAGCCATAGATAGGTCCTATATGGCTGCGCTGCCAGTTGCTATTGTCGAAATGAAATGACAATTTTATGAAATCAAGCGAAAAATCCTATAATTAGCATATACACACGCATATTGTGCTATAGTGGTGCTTGCTTACTGGCTTTAAAAGGAGTTTACACCCTAGAAGCCAGTGGCAACGGCCATACCACGTTGAAAACACCGGTTCTCGTCCGATCACCGAAGTTAAGCAACGTTGGGTTTGGTTAGTACTTGGATGGGTGACCGCCTGGGAATACCAAATGCTGTTGTCTTTTTTGCATCTTTATAGCCCCATCCCAGCCAGCATAAGTAAGCTTAATTCAGCAATCATCCAACAATAACTTTTGGCCACATGCTGAGCGCGCACTAATTTTTTCATTGCATCCAAATTTCTAAAATTGCTTTCGAAACATTTGCTGCACTGACCTGCTTGGCGTACTTTAAGTAGGCAAACTCAAGCAAAAACCCATTTTACACTGTTTCTGTCTACAAACTGCAACAGTGCACAGATTGGCCAAATTAATAACTTAGCTACTCTTTGCCGTTGTTGACGGTCTCTTATCCCGAAGAATCTTATTCTTTGCATGGTAAGACACCTCGTGGATCCGATTCCTAGTAGTGGATCGCGATCTACTCTGATTTTTGACAAGCCGCGCCTGCGGCTGCCCTAAAAGTCTATTATAAAATTACTGCACTGCACGCTTAGCATGCGCAGCCACGACGCATAGCTATAGCTATAGCTGTCTGTTGGTCTTAGCACAATCGCCAATAGCTATAGTTGCATTCTTATAAACTGCTAATAATGCTAAGCCCCTGGCCAGCTTTGTACCACCTATATTAATCTACTACGCCGGCCTGCATGCTTGGCTGTCTATGCGTAGCTGCAAAAGTCTCTTATTTATTATATTGACGGATATTTATTTATTAGGCCCTAGCTTAGCCCATCTAAAATAGCTCACTAGATTGGATAGCCGGCCAGCTGGCACATTGAAATCAGAGTACCCTATTAAGGCTTAATTTCCAATTATTACAATTAATTATAGGTACGATTTTTAGTTTGATTTCATAAACTTGCCATTTGATTTCGACAATAGAAATTGGCAGCGCAGCCATATAGGACCTATCTATGGCTGTAAAATGCTCTGTTTGCCACTTGATTTCGACCATGGGAGGCCAAACCTGCCATATATGGGAATAAAATAGCATTTACATGAACGTGTCAGCTTCTAGGGCAACTGCAGTTACATTCCTTGTTTGCATTAAAATGGCTACATTCGCGTCTATTGGAAACAACAGAAGAAATCTGGTGATTGAAGCAATTGTTAGGGTGAGAAAGTGACGGCGAAATCAAGTGGCAAAGTTATGAATTCAAGTGGCAAACAGAGCAGTTTACAGCCATAGATAGGTCCTATATGGCTGCGCTGCCAGTTGCTATTGTCGAAATGAAATGACAATTTTATGAAATCAAGCGAAAAATCCTATAATTAGCATATACGCACGCATATTGTGCTATAGTGGTGCTTGCTTACTGGCTTTAAAAGGAGTTTACACCCTAGAAGCCAGTGGCAACGGCCATACCACGTTGAAAACACCGGTTCTCGTCCGATCACCGAAGTTAAGCAACGTTGGGTTTGGTTAGTACTTGGATGGGTGACCGCCTGGGAATACCAAATGCTGTTGTCTTTTTTGCATCTTTATAGCCCCATCCCAGCCAGCATAGTAAGCTTAATTCAGCAATCATCCAACAATAACTTTTGGCCACATGCTGAGCGCGCACTAATTTTTTCATTGCATCCAAATTTCTAAAATTGCTTTCGAAACATTTGCTGCACTGACCTGCTTGGCGTACTTTAAGTAGGCAAACTCAAGCAAAAACCCATTTTACACTGTTTCTGTCTACAAACTGCAACAGTGCACAGATTGGCCAAATTAATAACTTAGCTACTCTTTGCCGTTGTTGACGGTCTCTTATCCCGAAGAATCTTATTCTTTGCATGGTAAGACACCTCGTGGATCCGATTCCTAGTAGTGGATCGCGATCTACTCTGATTTTTGACAAGCCGCGCCTGCGGCTGCCCTAAAAGTCTATTATAAAATTACTGCACTGCACGCTTAGCATGCGCAGCCACGACGCATAGCTATAGCTATAGCTGTCTGTTGGTCTTAGCACAATCGCCAATAGCTATAGTTGCATTCTTATAAACTGCTAATAATGCTAAGCCCCTGGCCAGCTTTGTACCACCTATATTAATCTACTACGCCGGCCTGCATGCTTGGCTGTCTATGCGTAGCTGCAAAAGTCTCTTATTTATTATATTGACGGATATTTATTTATTAGGCCCTAGCTTAGCCCATCTAAAATAGCTCACTAGATTGGATAGCCGGCCAGCTGGCACATTGAAATCAGAGTACCCTATTAAGGCTTAATTTCCTATTATTACAATTAATTATGGGTACGATTTTTTGTTTGATTTCATAAACTTGCCATTTGATTTCGACAATAGAAATTGGCAGCGCAGCCATATAGGACCTATCTATGGCTGCCATATATGGGAATAAAATAGCATTTACATGAACGTGTCAGCTTCTAGGGCAACTGCAGTTACATTCCTTGTTTGCATTAAAATGGCTACATTCGCGTCTATTGGAAACAACAGAAGAAATCTGGTGATTGAAGCAATTGTTAGGGTGAGAAAGTGACGGCGAAATCAAGTGGCAAAGTTATGAATTCAAGTGGCAAACAGAGCAGTTTACAGCCATAGATAGGTCCTATATGGCTGCGCTGCCAGTTGCTATTGTCGAAATGAAATGACAATTTTATGAAATCAAGCGAAAAATCCTATAATTAGCATATACGCACGCATATTGTGCTATAGTGGTGCTTGCTTACTGGCTTTAAAAGGAGTTTACACCCTAGAAGCCAGTGGCAACGGCCATACCACGTTGAAAACACCGGTTCTCGTCCGATCACCGAAGTTAAGCAACGTTGGGTTTGGTTAGTACTTGGATGGGTGACCGCCTGGGAATACCAAATGCTGTTGTCTTTTTTGCATCTTTATAGCCCCATCCCAGCCAGCATAGTAAGCTTAATTCAGCAATCATCCAACAATAACTTTTGGCCACATGCTGAGCGCGCACTAATTTTTTCATTGCATCCAAATTTCTAAAATTGCTTTCGAAACATTTGCTGCACTGACCTGCTTGGCGTACTTTAAGTAGGCAAACTCAAGCAAAAACCCATTTTACACTGTTTCTGTCTACAAACTGCAACAGTGCACAGATTGGCCAAATTAATAACTTAGCTACTCTTTGCCGTTGTTGACGGTCTCTTATCCCGAAGAATCTTATTCTTTGCATGGTAAGACACCTCGTGGATCCGATTCCTAGTAGTGGATCGCGATCTACTCTGATTTTTGACAAGCCGCGCCTGCGGCTGCCCTAAAAGTCTATTATAAAATTACTGCACTGCACGCTTAGCATGCGCAGCCACGACGCATAGCTATAGCTATAGCTGTCTGTTGGTCTTAGCACAATCGCCAATAGCTATAGTTGCATTCTTATAAACTGCTAATAATGCTAAGCCCCTGGCCAGCTTTGTACCACCTATATTAATCTACTACGCCGGCCTGCATGCTTGGCTGTCTATGCGTAGCTGCAAAAGTCTCTTATTTATTATATTGACGGATATTTATTTATTAGGCCCTAGCTTAGCCCATCTAAAATAGCTCACTAGATTGGATAGCCGGCCAGCTGGCACATTGAAATCAGAGTACCCTATTAAGGCTTAATTTCCAATTATTACAATTAATTATAGGTACGATTTTTAGTTTGATTTCATAAACTTGCCATTTGATTTCGACAATAGAAATTGGCAGCGCAGCCATATAGGACCTATCTATGGCTGTAAAATGCTCTGTTTGCCACTTGATTTCGACCATGGGAGGCCAAACCTGCCATATATGGGAATAAAATAGCATTTACATGAACGTGTCAGCTTCTAGGGCAACTGCAGTTACATTCCTTGTTTGCATTAAAATGGCTACATTCGCGTCTATTGGAAACAACAGAAGAAATCTGGTGATTGAAGCAATTGTTAGGGTGAGAAAGTGACGGCGAAATCAAGTGGCAAAGTTATGAATTCAAGTGGCAAACAGAGCAGTTTACAGCCATAGATAGGTCCTATATGGCTGCGCTGCCAGTTGCTATTGTCGAAATGAAATGACAATTTTATGAAATCAAGCGAAAAATCCTATAATTAGCATATACGCACGCATATTGTGCTATAGTGGTGCTTGCTTACTGGCTTTAAAAGGAGTTTACACCCTAGAAGCCAGTGGCAACGGCCATACCACGTTGAAAACACCGGTTCTCGTCCGATCACCGAAGTTAAGCAACGTTGGGTTTGGTTAGTACTTGGATGGGTGACCGCCTGGGAATACCAAATGCTGTTGTCTTTTTTGCATCTTTATAGCCCCATCCCAGCCAGCATAGTAAGCTTAATTCAGCAATCATCCAACAATAACTTTTGGCCACATGCTGAGCGCGCACTAATTTTTTCATTGCATCCAAATTTCTAAAATTGCTTTCGAAACATTTGCTGCACTGACCTGCTTGGCGTACTTTAAGTAGGCAAACTCAAGCAAAAACCCATTTTACACTGTTTCTGTCTACAAACTGCAACAGTGCACAGATTGGCCAAATTAATAACTTAGCTACTCTTTGCCGTTGTTGACGGTCTCTTATCCCGAAGAATCTTATTCTTTGCATGGTAAGACACCTCGTGGATCCGATTCCTAGTAGTGGATCGCGATCTACTCTGATTTTTGACAAGCCGCGCCTGCGGCTGCCCTAAAAGTCTATTATAAAATTACTGCACTGCACGCTTAGCATGCGCAGCCACGACGCATAGCTATAGCTATAGCTGTCTGTTGGTCTTAGCACAATCGCCAATAGCTATAGTTGCATTCTTATAAACTGCTAATAATGCTAAGCCCCTGGCCAGCTTTGTACCACCTATATTAATCTACTACGCCGGCCTGCATGCTTGGCTGTCTATGCGTAGCTGCAAAAGTCTCTTATTTATTATATTGACGGATATTTATTTATTAGGCCCTAGCTTAGCCCATCTAAAATAGCTCACTAGATTGGATAGCCGGCCAGCTGGCACATTGAAATCAGAGTACCCTATTAAGGCTTAATTTCCAATTATTACAATTAATTATAGGTACGATTTTTAGTTTGATTTCATAAACTTGCCATTTGATTTCGACAATAGAAATTGGCAGCGCAGCCATATAGGACCTATCTATGGCTGTAAAATGCTCTGTTTGCCACTTGATTTCGACCATGGGAGGCCAAACCTGCCATATATGGGAATAAAATAGCATTTACATGAACGTGTCAGCTTCTAGGGCAACTGCAGTTACATTCCTTGTTTGCATTCAAATGGCTACATTCGCGTCTATTGGAAACAACAGGAGAAATCTGGTGATTGAAGCAATTGTTAGGGTGAGAAAGTGACGGCGAAATCAAGTGGCAAAGTTATGAATTCAAGTGGCAAACAGAGCAGTTTACAGCCATAGATAGGTCCTATATGGCTGCGCTGCCAGTTGCTATTGTCGAAATGAAATGACAATTTTATGAAATCAAGCGAAAAATCCTATAATTAGCATATACACACGCATATTGTGCTATAGTGGTGCTTGCTTACTGGCTTTAAAAGGAGTTTACACCCTAGAAGCCAGTGGCAACGGCCATACCACGTTGAAAACACCGGTTCTCGTCCGATCACCGAAGTTAAGCAACGTTGGGTTTGGTTAGTACTTGGATGGGTGACCGCCTGGGAATACCAAATGCTGTTGTCTTTTTTGCATCTTTATAGCCCCATCCCAGCCAGCATAGTAAGCTTAATTCAGCAATCATCCAACAATAACTTTTGGCCACATGCTGAGCGCGCACTAATTTTTTCATTGCATCCAAATTTCTAAAATTGCTTTCGAAACATTTGCTGCACTGACCTGCTTGGCGTACTTTAAGTAGGCAAACTCAAGCAAAAACCCATTTTACACTGTTTCTGTCTACAAACTGCAACAGTGCACAGATTGGCCAAATTAATAACTTAGCTACTCTTTGCCGTTGTTGACGGTCTCTTATCCCGAAGAATCTTATTCTTTGCATGGTAAGACACCTCGTGGATCCGATTCCTAGTAGTGGATCGCGATCTACTCTGATTTTTGACAAGCCGCGCCTGCGGCTGCCCTAAAAGTCTATTATAAAATTACTGCACTGCACGCTTAGCATGCGCAGCCACGACGCATAGCTATAGCTATAGCTGTCTGTTGGTCTTAGCACAATCGCCAATAGCTATAGTTGCATTCTTATAAACTGCTAATAATGCTAAGCCCCTGGCCAGCTTTGTACCACCTATATTAATCTACTACGCCGGCCTGCATGCTTGGCTGTCTATGCGTAGCTGCAAAAGTCTCTTATTTATTATATTGACGGATATTTATTTATTAGGCCCTAGCTTAGCCCATCTAAAATAGCTCACTAGATTGGATAGCCGGCCAGCTGGCACATTGAAATCAGAGTACCCTATTAAGGCTTAATTTCCAATTATTACAATTAATTATAGGTACGATTTTTAGTTTGATTTCATAAACTTGCCATTTGATTTCGACAATAGAAATTGGCAGCGCAGCCATATAGGACCTATCTATGGCTGTAAAATGCTCTGTTTGCCACTTGATTTCGACCATGGGAGGCCAAACCTGCCATATATGGGAATAAAATAGCATTTACATGAACGTGTCAGCTTCTAGGGCAACTGCAGTTACATTCCTTGTTTGCATTCAAATGGCTACATTCGCGTCTATTGGAAACAACAGGAGAAATCTGGTGATTGAAGCAATTGTTAGGGTGAGAAAGTGACGGCGAAATCAAGTGGCAAAGTTATGAATTCAAGTGGCAAACAGAGCAGTTTACAGCCATAGATAGGTCCTATATGGCTGCGCTGCCAGTTGCTATTGTCGAAATGAAATGACAATTTTATGAAATCAAGCGAAAAATCCTATAATTAGCATATACACACGCATATTGTGCTATAGTGGTGCTTGCTTACTGGCTTTAAAAGGAGTTTACACCCTAGAAGCCAGTGGCAACGGCCATACCACGTTGAAAACACCGGTTCTCGTCCGATCACCGAAGTTAAGCAACGTTGGGTTTGGTTAGTACTTGGATGGGTGACCGCCTGGGAATACCAAATGCTGTTGTCTTTTTTGCATCTTTATAGCCCCATCCCAGCCAGCATAACGTAAGCTTAATTCAGCAATCATCCAACAATAACTTTTGGCCACATGCTGAGCGCGCACTAATTTTTTCATTGCATCCAAATTTCTAAAATTGCTTTCGAAACATTTGCTGCACTGACCTGCTTGGCGTACTTTAAGTAGGCAAACTCAAGCAAAAACCCATTTTACACTGTTTCTGTCTACAAACTGCAACAGTGCACAGATTGGCCAAATTAATAACTTAGCTACTCTTTGCCGTTGTTGACGGTCTCTTATCCCGAAGAATCTTATTCTTTGCATGGTAAGACACCTCGTGGATCCGATTCCTAGTAGTGGATCGCGATCTACTCTGATTTTTGACAAGCCGCGCCTGCGGCTGCCCTAAAAGTCTATTATAAAATTACTGCACTGCACGCTTAGCATGCGCAGCCACGACGCATAGCTATAGCTATAGCTGTCTGTTGGTCTTAGCACAATCGCCAATAGCTATAGTTGCATTCTTATAAACTGCTAATAATGCTAAGCCCCTGGCCAGCTTTGTACCACCTATATTAATCTACTACGCCGGCCTGCATGCTTGGCTGTCTATGCGTAGCTGCAAAAGTCTCTTATTTATTATATTGACGGATATTTATTTATTAGGCCCTAGCTTAGCCCATCTAAAATAGCTCACTAGATTGGATAGCCGGCCAGCTGGCACATTGAAATCAGAGTACCCTATTAAGGCTTAATTTCCTATTATTACAATTAATTATGGGTACGATTTTTTGTTTGATTTCATAAACTTGCCATTTGATTTCGACAATAGAAATTGGCAGCGCAGCCATATAGGACCTATCTATGGCTGCCATATATGGGAATAAAATAGCATTTACATGAACGTGTCAGCTTCTAGGGCAACTGCAGTTACATTCCTTGTTTGCATTAAAATGGCTACATTCGCGTCTATTGGAAACAACAGAAGAAATCTGGTGATTGAAGCAATTGTTAGGGTGAGAAAGTGACGGCGAAATCAAGTGGCAAAGTTATGAATTCAAGTGGCAAACAGAGCAGTTTACAGCCATAGATAGGTCCTATATGGCTGCGCTGCCAGTTGCTATTGTCGAAATGAAATGACAATTTTATGAAATCAAGCGAAAAATCCTATAATTAGCATATACGCACGCATATTGTGCTATAGTGGTGCTTGCTTACTGGCTTTAAAAGGAGTTTACACCCTAGAAGCCAGTGGCAACGGCCATACCACGTTGAAAACACCGGTTCTCGTCCGATCACCGAAGTTAAGCAACGTTGGGTTTGGTTAGTACTTGGATGGGTGACCGCCTGGGAATACCAAATGCTGTTGTCTTTTTTGCATCTTTATAGCCCCATCCCAGCCAGCATAGTAAGCTTAATTCAGCAATCATCCAACAATAACTTTTGGCCACATGCTGAGCGCGCACTAATTTTTTCATTGCATCCAAATTTCTAAAATTGCTTTCGAAACATTTGCTGCACTGACCTGCTTGGCGTACTTTAAGTAGGCAAACTCAAGCAAAAACCCATTTTACACTGTTTCTGTCTACAAACTGCAACAGTGCACAGATTGGCCAAATTAATAACTTAGCTACTCTTTGCCGTTGTTGACGGTCTCTTATCCCGAAGAATCTTATTCTTTGCATGGTAAGACACCTCGTGGATCCGATTCCTAGTAGTGGATCGCGATCTACTCTGATTTTTGACAAGCCGCGCCTGCGGCTGCCCTAAAAGTCTATTATAAAATTACTGCACTGCACGCTTAGCATGCGCAGCCACGACGCATAGCTATAGCTATAGCTGTCTGTTGGTCTTAGCACAATCGCCAATAGCTATAGTTGCATTCTTATAAACTGCTAATAATGCTAAGCCCCTGGCCAGCTTTGTACCACCTATATTAATCTACTACGCCGGCCTGCATGCTTGGCTGTCTATGCGTAGCTGCAAAAGTCTCTTATTTATTATATTGACGGATATTTATTTATTAGGCCCTAGCTTAGCCCATCTAAAATAGCTCACTAGATTGGATAGCCGGCCAGCTGGCACATTGAAATCAGAGTACCCTATTAAGGCTTAATTTCCAATTATTACAATTAATTATAGGTACGATTTTTAGTTTGATTTCATAAACTTGCCATTTGATTTCGACAATAGAAATTGGCAGCGCAGCCATATAGGACCTATCTATGGCTGTAAAATGCTCTGTTTGCCACTTGATTTCGACCATGGGAGGCCAAACCTGCCATATATGGGAATAAAATAGCATTTACATGAACGTGTCAGCTTCTAGGGCAACTGCAGTTACATTCCTTGTTTGCATTCAAATGGCTACATTCGCGTCTATTGGAAACAACAGGAGAAATCTGGTGATTGAAGCAATTGTTAGGGTGAGAAAGTGACGGCGAAATCAAGTGGCAAAGTTATGAATTCAAGTGGCAAACAGAGCAGTTTACAGCCATAGATAGGTCCTATATGGCTGCGCTGCCAGTTGCTATTGTCGAAATGAAATGACAATTTTATGAAATCAAGCGAAAAATCCTATAATTAGCATATACACACGCATATTGTGCTATAGTGGTGCTTGCTTACTGGCTTTAAAAGGAGTTTACACCCTAGAAGCCAGTGGCAACGGCCATACCACGTTGAAAACACCGGTTCTCGTCCGATCACCGAAGTTAAGCAACGTTGGGTTTGGTTAGTACTTGGATGGGTGACCGCCTGGGAATACCAAATGCTGTTGTCTTTTTTGCATCTTTATAGCCCCATCCCAGCCAGCATAGTAAGCTTAATTCAGCAATCATCCAACAATAACTTTTGGCCACATGCTGAGCGCGCACTAATTTTTTCATTGCATCCAAATTTCTAAAATTGCTTTCGAAACATTTGCTGCACTGACCTGCTTGGCGTACTTTAAGTAGGCAAACTCAAGCAAAAACCCATTTTACACTGTTTCTGTCTACAAACTGCAACAGTGCACAGATTGGCCAAATTAATAACTTAGCTACTCTTTGCCGTTGTTGACGGTCTCTTATCCCGAAGAATCTTATTCTTTGCATGGTAAGACACCTCGTGGATCCGATTCCTAGTAGTGGATCGCGATCTACTCTGATTTTTGACAAGCCGCGCCTGCGGCTGCCCTAAAAGTCTATTATAAAATTACTGCACTGCACGCTTAGCATGCGCAGCCACGACGCATAGCTATAGCTATAGCTGTCTGTTGGTCTTAGCACAATCGCCAATAGCTATAGTTGCATTCTTATAAACTGCTAATAATGCTAAGCCCCTGGCCAGCTTTGTACCACCTATATTAATCTACTACGCCGGCCTGCATGCTTGGCTGTCTATGCGTAGCTGCAAAAGTCTCTTATTTATTATATTGACGGATATTTATTTATTAGGCCCTAGCTTAGCCCATCTAAAATAGCTCACTAGATTGGATAGCCGGCCAGCTGGCACATTGAAATCAGAGTACCCTATTAAGGCTTAATTTCCTATTATTACAATTAATTATGGGTACGATTTTTTGTTTGATTTCATAAACTTGCCATTTGATTTCGACAATAGAAATTGGCAGCGCAGCCATATAGGACCTATCTATGGCTGCCATATATGGGAATAAAATAGCATTTACATGAACGTGTCAGCTTCTAGGGCAACTGCAGTTACATTCCTTGTTTGCATTAAAATGGCTACATTCGCGTCTATTGGAAACAACAGAAGAAATCTGGTGATTGAAGCAATTGTTAGGGTGAGAAAGTGACGGCGAAATCAAGTGGCAAAGTTATGAATTCAAGTGGCAAACAGAGCAGTTTACAGCCATAGATAGGTCCTATATGGCTGCGCTGCCAGTTGCTATTGTCGAAATGAAATGACAATTTTATGAAATCAAGCGAAAAATCCTATAATTAGCATATACGCACGCATATTGTGCTATAGTGGTGCTTGCTTACTGGCTTTAAAAGGAGTTTACACCCTAGAAGCCAGTGGCAACGGCCATACCACGTTGAAAACACCGGTTCTCGTCCGATCACCGAAGTTAAGCAACGTTGGGTTTGGTTAGTACTTGGATGGGTGACCGCCTGGGAATACCAAATGCTGTTGTCTTTTTTGCATCTTTATAGCCCCATCCCAGCCAGCATAACGTAAGCTTAATTCAGCAATCATCCAACAATAACTTTTGGCCACATGCTGAGCGCGCACTAATTTTTTCATTGCATCCAAATTTCTAAAATTGCTTTCGAAACATTTGCTGCACTGACCTGCTTGGCGTACTTTAAGTAGGCAAACTCAAGCAAAAACCCATTTTACACTGTTTCTGTCTACAAACTGCAACAGTGCACAGATTGGCCAAATTAATAACTTAGCTACTCTTTGCCGTTGTTGACGGTCTCTTATCCCGAAGAATCTTATTCTTTGCATGGTAAGACACCTCGTGGATCCGATTCCTAGTAGTGGATCGCGATCTACTCTGATTTTTGACAAGCCGCGCCTGCGGCTGCCCTAAAAGTCTATTATAAAATTACTGCACTGCACGCTTAGCATGCGCAGCCACGACGCATAGCTATAGCTATAGCTGTCTGTTGGTCTTAGCACAATCGCCAATAGCTATAGTTGCATTCTTATAAACTGCTAATAATGCTAAGCCCCTGGCCAGCTTTGTACCACCTATATTAATCTACTACGCCGGCCTGCATGCTTGGCTGTCTATGCGTAGCTGCAAAAGTCTCTTATTTATTATATTGACGGATATTTATTTATTAGGCCCTAGCTTAGCCCATCTAAAATAGCTCACTAGATTGGATAGCCGGCCAGCTGGCACATTGAAATCAGAGTACCCTATTAAGGCTTAATTTCCAATTATTACAATTAATTATAGGTACGATTTTTAGTTTGATTTCATAAACTTGCCATTTGATTTCGACAATAGAAATTGGCAGCGCAGCCATATAGGACCTATCTATGGCTGTAAAATGCTCTGTTTGCCACTTGATTTCGACCATGGGAGGCCAAACCTGCCATATATGGGAATAAAATAGCATTTACATGAACGTGTCAGCTTCTAGGGCAACTGCAGTTACATTCCTTGTTTGCATTCAAATGGCTACATTCGCGTCTATTGGAAACAACAGGAGAAATCTGGTGATTGAAGCAATTGTTAGGGTGAGAAAGTGACGGCGAAATCAAGTGGCAAAGTTATGAATTCAAGTGGCAAACAGAGCAGTTTACAGCCATAGATAGGTCCTATATGGCTGCGCTGCCAGTTGCTATTGTCGAAATGAAATGACAATTTTATGAAATCAAGCGAAAAATCCTATAATTAGCATATACACACGCATATTGTGCTATAGTGGTGCTTGCTTACTGGCTTTAAAAGGAGTTTACACCCTAGAAGCCAGTGGCAACGGCCATACCACGTTGAAAACACCGGTTCTCGTCCGATCACCGAAGTTAAGCAACGTTGGGTTTGGTTAGTACTTGGATGGGTGACCGCCTGGGAATACCAAATGCTGTTGTCTTTTTTGCATCTTTATAGCCCCATCCCAGCCAGCATAGTAAGCTTAATTCAGCAATCATCCAACAATAACTTTTGGCCACATGCTGAGCGCGCACTAATTTTTTCATTGCATCCAAATTTCTAAAATTGCTTTCGAAACATTTGCTGCACTGACCTGCTTGGCGTACTTTAAGTAGGCAAACTCAAGCAAAAACCCATTTTACACTGTTTCTGTCTACAAACTGCAACAGTGCACAGATTGGCCAAATTAATAACTTAGCTACTCTTTGCCGTTGTTGACGGTCTCTTATCCCGAAGAATCTTATTCTTTGCATGGTAAGACACCTCGTGGATCCGATTCCTAGTAGTGGATCGCGATCTACTCTGATTTTTGACAAGCCGCGCCTGCGGCTGCCCTAAAAGTCTATTATAAAATTACTGCACTGCACGCTTAGCATGCGCAGCCACGACGCATAGCTATAGCTATAGCTGTCTGTTGGTCTTAGCACAATCGCCAATAGCTATAGTTGCATTCTTATAAACTGCTAATAATGCTAAGCCCCTGGCCAGCTTTGTACCACCTATATTAATCTACTACGCCGGCCTGGATGCTTGGCTGTCTATGCGTAGCTGCAAAAGTCTCTTATTTATTATATTGACGGATATTTATTTATTAGGCCCTAGCTTAGCCCATCTAAAATAGCTCACTAGATTGGATAGCCGGCCAGCTGGCACATTGAAATCAGAGTACCCTATTAAGGCTTAATTTCCTATTATTACAATTAATTATGGGTACGATTTTTGTTTGATTTCATAAACTTGCCATTTGATTTCGACAATAGAAATTGGCAGCGCAGCCATATAGGACCTATCTATGGCTGCCATATATGGGAATAAAATAGCATTTACATGAACGTGTCAGCTTCTAGGGCAACTGCAGTTACATTCCTTGTTTGCATTAAAATGGCTACATTCGCGTCTATTGGAAACAACAGAAGAAATCTGGTGATTGAAGCAATTGTTAGGGTGAGAAAGTGACGGCGAAATCAAGTGGCAAAGTTATGAATTCAAGTGGCAAACAGAGCAGTTTACAGCCATAGATAGGTCCTATATGGCTGCGCTGCCAGTTGCTATTGTCGAAATGAAATGACAATTTTATGAAATCAAGCGAAAAATCCTATAATTAGCATATACACACGCATATTGTGCTATAGTGGTGCTTGCTTACTGGCTTTAAAAGGAGTTTACACCCTAGAAGCCAGTGGCAACGGCCATACCACGTTGAAAACACCGGTTCTCGTCCGATCACCGAAGTTAAGCAACGTTGGGTTTGGTTAGTACTTGGATGGGTGACCGCCTGGGAATACCAAATGCTGTTGTCTTTTTTGCATCTTTATAGCCCCATCCCAGCCAGCATAACGTAAGCTTAATTCAGCAATCATCCAACAATAACTTTTGGCCACATGCTGAGCGCGCACTAATTTTTTCATTGCATCCAAATTTCTAAAATTGCTTTCGAAACATTTGCTGCACTGACCTGCTTGGCGTACTTTAAGTAGGCAAACTCAAGCAAAAACCCATTTTACACTGTTTCTGTCTACAAACTGCAACAGTGCACAGATTGGCCAAATTAATAACTTAGCTACTCTTTGCCGTTGTTGACGGTCTCTTATCCCGAAGAATCTTATTCTTTGCATGGTAAGACACCTCGTGGATCCGATTCCTAGTAGTGGATCGCGATCTACTCTGATTTTTGACAAGCCGCGCCTGCGGCTGCCCTAAAAGTCTATTATAAAATTACTGCACTGCACGCTTAGCATGCGCAGCCACGACGCATAGCTATAGCTATAGCTGTCTGTTGGTCTTAGCACAATCGCCAATAGCTATAGTTGCATTCTTATAAACTGCTAATAATGCTAAGCCCCTGGCCAGCTTTGTACCACCTATATTAATCTACTACGCCGGCCTGCATGCTTGGCTGTCTATGCGTAGCTGCAAAAGTCTCTTATTTATTATATTGACGGATATTTATTTATTAGGCCCTAGCTTAGCCCATCTAAAATAGCTCACTAGATTGGATAGCCGGCCAGCTGGCACATTGAAATCAGAGTACCCTATTAAGGCTTAATTTCCAATTATTACAATTAATTATAGGTACGATTTTTAGTTTGATTTCATAAACTTGCCATTTGATTTCGACAATAGAAATTGGCAGCGCAGCCATATAGGACCTATCTATGGCTGTAAAATGCTCTGTTTGCCACTTGATTTCGACCATGGGAGGCCAAACCTGCCATATATGGGAATAAAATAGCATTTACATGAACGTGTCAGCTTCTAGGGCAACTGCAGTTACATTCCTTGTTTGCATTCAAATGGCTACATTCGCGTCTATTGGAAACAACAGGAGAAATCTGGTGATTGAAGCAATTGTTAGGGTGAGAAAGTGACGGCGAAATCAAGTGGCAAAGTTATGAATTCAAGTGGCAAACAGAGCAGTTTACAGCCATAGATAGGTCCTATATGGCTGCGCTGCCAGTTGCTATTGTCGAAATGAAATGACAATTTTATGAAATCAAGCGAAAAATCCTATAATTAGCATATACACACGCATATTGTGCTATAGTGGTGCTTGCTTACTGGCTTTAAAAGGAGTTTACACCCTAGAAGCCAGTGGCAACGGCCATACCACGTTGAAAACACCGGTTCTCGTCCGATCACCGAAGTTAAGCAACGTTGGGTTTGGTTAGTACTTGGATGGGTGACCGCCTGGGAATACCAAATGCTGTTGTCTTTTTTGCATCTTTATAGCCCCATCCCAGCCAGCATAGTAAGCTTAATTCAGCAATCATCCAACAATAACTTTTGGCCACATGCTGAGCGCGCACTAATTTTTTCATTGCATCCAAATTTCTAAAATTGCTTTCGAAACATTTGCTGCACTGACCTGCTTGGCGTACTTTAAGTAGGCAAACTCAAGCAAAAACCCATTTTACACTGTTTCTGTCTACAAACTGCAACAGTGCACAGATTGGCCAAATTAATAACTTAGCTACTCTTTGCCGTTGTTGACGGTCTCTTATCCCGAAGAATCTTATTCTTTGCATGGTAAGACACCTCGTGGATCCGATTCCTAGTAGTGGATCGCGATCTACTCTGATTTTTGACAAGCCGCGCCTGCGGCTGCCCTAAAAGTCTATTATAAAATTACTGCACTGCACGCTTAGCATGCGCAGCCACGACGCATAGCTATAGCTATAGCTGTCTGTTGGTCTTAGCACAATCGCCAATAGCTATAGTTGCATTCTTATAAACTGCTAATAATGCTAAGCCCCTGGCCAGCTTTGTACCACCTATATTAATCTACTACGCCGGCCTGCATGCTTGGCTGTCTATGCGTAGCTGCAAAAGTCTCTTATTTATTATATTGACGGATATTTATTTATTAGGCCCTAGCTTAGCCCATCTAAAATAGCTCACTAGATTGGATAGCCGGCCAGCTGGCACATTGAAATCAGAGTACCCTATTAAGGCTTAATTTCCTATTATTACAATTAATTATGGGTACGATTTTTTGTTTGATTTCATAAACTTGCCATTTGATTTCGACAATAGAAATTGGCAGCGCAGCCATATAGGACCTATCTATGGCTGCCATATATGGGAATAAAATAGCATTTACATGAACGTGTCAGCTTCTAGGGCAACTGCAGTTACATTCCTTGTTTGCATTAAAATGGCTACATTCGCGTCTATTGGAAACAACAGAAGAAATCTGGTGATTGAAGCAATTGTTAGGGTGAGAAAGTGACGGCGAAATCAAGTGGCAAAGTTATGAATTCAAGTGGCAAACAGAGCAGTTTACAGCCATAGATAGGTCCTATATGGCTGCGCTGCCAGTTGCTATTGTCGAAATGAAATGACAATTTTATGAAATCAAGCGAAAAATCCTATAATTAGCATATACGCACGCATATTGTGCTATAGTGGTGCTTGCTTACTGGCTTTAAAAGGAGTTTACACCCTAGAAGCCAGTGGCAACGGCCATACCACGTTGAAAACACCGGTTCTCGTCCGATCACCGAAGTTAAGCAACGTTGGGTTTGGTTAGTACTTGGATGGGTGACCGCCTGGGAATACCAAATGCTGTTGTCTTTTTTGCATCTTTATAGCCCCATCCCAGCCAGCATAGTAAGCTTAATTCAGCAATCATCCAACAATAACTTTTGGCCACATGCTGAGCGCGCACTAATTTTTTCATTGCATCCAAATTTCTAAAATTGCTTTCGAAACATTTGCTGCACTGACCTGCTTGGCGTACTTTAAGTAGGCAAACTCAAGCAAAAACCCATTTTACACTGTTTCTGTCTACAAACTGCAACAGTGCACAGATTGGCCAAATTAATAACTTAGCTACTCTTTGCCGTTGTTGACGGTCTCTTATCCCGAAGAATCTTATTCTTTGCATGGTAAGACACCTCGTGGATCCGATTCCTAGTAGTGGATCGCGATCTACTCTGATTTTTGACAAGCCGCGCCTGCGGCTGCCCTAAAAGTCTATTATAAAATTACTGCACTGCACGCTTAGCATGCGCAGCCACGACGCATAGCTATAGCTATAGCTGTCTGTTGGTCTTAGCACAATCGCCAATAGCTATAGTTGCATTCTTATAAACTGCTAATAATGCTAAGCCCCTGGCCAGCTTTGTACCACCTATATTAATCTACTACGCCGGCCTGCATGCTTGGCTGTCTATGCGTAGCTGCAAAAGTCTCTTATTTATTATATTGACGGATATTTATTTATTAGGCCCTAGCTTAGCCCATCTAAAATAGCTCACTAGATTGGATAGCCGGCCAGCTGGCACATTGAAATCAGAGTACCCTATTAAGGCTTAATTTCCAATTATTACAATTAATTATAGGTACGATTTTTAGTTTGATTTCATAAACTTGCCATTTGATTTCGACAATAGAAATTGGCAGCGCAGCCATATAGGACCTATCTATGGCTGTAAAATGCTCTGTTTGCCACTTGATTTCGACCATGGGAGGCCAAACCTGCCATATATGGGAATAAAATAGCATTTACATGAACGTGTCAGCTTCTAGGGCAACTGCAGTTACATTCCTTGTTTGCATTCAAATGGCTACATTCGCGTCTATTGGAAACAACAGGAGAAATCTGGTGATTGAAGCAATTGTTAGGGTGAGAAAGTGACGGCGAAATCAAGTGGCAAAGTTATGAATTCAAGTGGCAAACAGAGCAGTTTACAGCCATAGATAGGTCCTATATGGCTGCGCTGCCAGTTGCTATTGTCGAAATGAAATGACAATTTTATGAAATCAAGCGAAAAATCCTATAATTAGCATATACGCACGCATATTGTGCTATAGTGGTGCTTGCTTACTGGCTTTAAAAGGAGTTTACACCCTAGAAGCCAGTGGCAACGGCCATACCACGTTGAAAACACCGGTTCTCGTCCGATCACCGAAGTTAAGCAACGTTGGGTTTGGTTAGTACTTGGATGGGTGACCGCCTGGGAATACCAAATGCTGTTGTCTTTTTTGCATCTTTATAGCCCCATCCCAGCCAGCATAGTAAGCTTAATTCAGCAATCATCCAACAATAACTTTTGGCCACATGCTGAGCGCGCACTAATTTTTTCATTGCATCCAAATTTCTAAAATTGCTTTCGAAACATTTGCTGCACTGACCTGCTTGGCGTACTTTAAGTAGGCAAACTCAAGCAAAAACCCATTTTACACTGTTTCTGTCTACAAACTGCAACAGTGCACAGATTGGCCAAATTAATAACTTAGCTACTCTTTGCCGTTGTTGACGGTCTCTTATCCCGAAGAATCTTATTCTTTGCATGGTAAGACACCTCGTGGATCCGATTCCTAGTAGTGGATCGCGATCTACTCTGATTTTTGACAAGCCGCGCCTGCGGCTGCCCTAAAAGTCTATTATAAAATTACTGCACTGCACGCTTAGCATGCGCAGCCACGACGCATAGCTATAGCTATAGCTGTCTGTTGGTCTTAGCACAATCGCCAATAGCTATAGTTGCATTCTTATAAACTGCTAATAATGCTAAGCCCCTGGCCAGCTTTGTACCACCTATATTAATCTACTACGCCGGCCTGCATGCTTGGCTGTCTATGCGTAGCTGCAAAAGTCTCTTATTTATTATATTGACGGATATTTATTTATTAGGCCCTAGCTTAGCCCATCTAAAATAGCTCACTAGATTGGATAGCCGGCCAGCTGGCACATTGAAATCAGAGTACCCTATTAAGGCTTAATTTCCAATTATTACAATTAATTATAGGTACGATTTTTAGTTTGATTTCATAAACTTGCCATTTGATTTCGACAATAGAAATTGGCAGCGCAGCCATATAGGACCTATCTATGGCTGTAAAATGCTCTGTTTGCCACTTGATTTCGACCATGGGAGGCCAAACCTGCCATATATGGGAATAAAATAGCATTTACATGAACGTGTCAGCTTCTAGGGCAACTGCAGTTACATTCCTTGTTTGCATTCAAATGGCTACATTCGCGTCTATTGGAAACAACAGGAGAAATCTGGTGATTGAAGCAATTGTTAGGGTGAGAAAGTGACGGCGAAATCAAGTGGCAAAGTTATGAATTCAAGTGGCAAACAGAGCAGTTTACAGCCATAGATAGGTCCTATATGGCTGCGCTGCCAGTTGCTATTGTCGAAATGAAATGACAATTTTATGAAATCAAGCGAAAAATCCTATAATTAGCATATACGCACGCATATTGTGCTATAGTGGTGCTTGCTTACTGGCTTTAAAAGGAGTTTACACCCTAGAAGCCAGTGGCAACGGCCATACCACGTTGAAAACACCGGTTCTCGTCCGATCACCGAAGTTAAGCAACGTTGGGTTTGGTTAGTACTTGGATGGGTGACCGCCTGGGAATACCAAATGCTGTTGTCTTTTTTGCATCTTTATAGCCCCATCCCAGCCAGCATAGTAAGCTTAATTCAGCAATCATCCAACAATAACTTTTGGCCACATGCTGAGCGCGCACTAATTTTTTCATTGCATCCAAATTTCTAAAATTGCTTTCGAAACATTTGCTGCACTGACCTGCTTGGCGTACTTTAAGTAGGCAAACTCAAGCAAAAACCCATTTTACACTGTTTCTGTCTACAAACTGCAACAGTGCACAGATTGGCCAAATTAATAACTTAGCTACTCTTTGCCGTTGTTGACGGTCTCTTATCCCGAAGAATCTTATTCTTTGCATGGTAAGACACCTCGTGGATCCGATTCCTAGTAGTGGATCGCGATCTACTCTGATTTTTGACAAGCCGCGCCTGCGGCTGCCCTAAAAGTCTATTATAAAATTACTGCACTGCACGCTTAGCATGCGCAGCCACGACGCATAGCTATAGCTATAGCTGTCTGTTGGTCTTAGCACAATCGCCAATAGCTATAGTTGCATTCTTATAAACTGCTAATAATGCTAAGCCCCTGGCCAGCTTTGTACCACCTATATTAATCTACTACGCCGGCCTGCATGCTTGGCTGTCTATGCGTAGCTGCAAAAGTCTCTTATTTATTATATTGACGGATATTTATTTATTAGGCCCTAGCTTAGCCCATCTAAAATAGCTCACTAGATTGGATAGCCGGCCAGCTGGCACATTGAAATCAGAGTACCCTATTAAGGCTTAATTTCCAATTATTACAATTAATTATAGGTACGATTTTTAGTTTGATTTCATAAACTTGCCATTTGTTTTAAGGGCCTACTGTTTTAAGGGCCTACTTTTTTACAAAGACGGTCTCTTACTGCGAAGACTCAATTTTTGACTAATAATCTGTGCCGAGAAAAAATTACTTTGTAATTTTTTCTAATTAGCTGTTCTGCAATTGTACTCAGTTTTAAAGTTTTATAAGTCTAAATTTTTTAGTTTTAAATTCATAGTGTACATTCCGCAGTAAGAGGTCGTCCCCGCTCATTCCCCCGCCCCACTGCTTTGTGCACAGTGGGGTGTCCCTTAGTTAGTTTTTTTATTTTATTTTTTGCCTAGTCATGTCCCAAAATAAGCGTCAACGTGACTCCACGTCAAACGCCAATCAGCCAGCCAAGAAGCCCAGCCGTGAATCCGCCAGCTCCGAATCCACCACAGACTCGAATTCAATCGCCGATTCAATGGACCAAGACGAGTCCCAGATCAAATTCCCTGCCGAGCCGGACACGTCAGGAAAGTGGATTTTCAACCACCTGGAAAACTCGCACTTCGAGTACTACCCAAGGCTGCTGGCCGAGCCTGCCGAACAAATCTACGACTGCCTACTAAAGGACCTGCTGCCTCTTGCCTTCAGGCACCGCCCAAACGAGCAACGCCGAGTATACTGGATCGGCCCCAAGTACTCATACTCTGGCGTTGCTCTGCAGCCGAACCTCGTATGGCATCCAATCGTCCAAGAAATTAAGACATTCCTGAACATCACTGATCTGGATTCCCCAGATTTCAACAGCTGCCTGATCAATTTTTATGAAAGTGCGGATGATCGTATCCCCTTTCATTCCGACAACGAACCTGAGCTCGGCCCGGAACCGTACATTGCCACTCTCAGCTTCGGCGCCCAGAGAGCTTTCCTAATACGAGACAAGCGATCTAGCAACATAATCGCGAATCTAGTGACGTACCCAGGCTCGGCCATCGTTATGCGCGGCGCCTCCCAGACTACGACCGAGCACGCTGTCCCAGCTGTCCGTGAGCAGCAGGGGGTGCGGATTTCGCTCACCTTCAGAGTCACGCAATCCCCCCCTGAAGTTCCGGCCGCCGTCAGCGCCAGCGCCAGCACTGCAAGCCGCGTCAGCGGCGACATGGCCCCGCCGGGTGGAGCCGGGGCGGTCACCGGCCCTGGCGCCCCTGGCGGCGCCTCGAGATCAGCAGCAGCATCGGCTAGCAGCCGCGTCAGCGGCGACATGGCCCCGCCGGGAGGAGCCGGGGCGGTCACCGGCCCTGGCGCCCCTGGCGGCGCCTCGAGAGCAGCAGCAGCACCAGCAGGTCCGAGCAGCCGACAGCAGCCTCCCGTCAACATTAACGTCCGTCAGCCAGTTAGCTATGCCGGCGCCATCAGAGCCGCGCCGCCTGCCGCCGCCAGCGTTATGCCTGTGGTCTTTGAAACGTCGCAGGAGGGCGCTGCTGATCACCTGAGCTTTCTGAAATGGCTCAACAGCAATTTCCAAGGTGCAGCACGTGCCACTGCGACGAAGCCACTTGCAAAATCTGCCGGTTTTTTAGTCACGCCAGCCACGGTCCGGGACCACCAGGTGCTCCTGCACAAGGAGCTCCGTGTGGCCGAATTCAAGGGAGAGCCGGTTCGGCGCCGCCTTCCGCGAGCCAGGCCCCTAGACAGCCGCACGGGCCCGGACCAGCCGACTACTCAAGCGCGCCCAGCAGCCATGACATCATTCGTCATTCTGGATGTTCCTGCCGCCACGCCAGAAGACGAGTTTCTAACGCTTCTGAGAGATGAACTCAAGCTGCCCATTCAACGAGTCCAACGCATTCGATCCCGCGCGACTGGGCTAAACACCACCATGGTGCGCGCTCTCACGACGGACCATCTCGTCGCTGAGAAATGTATCCGTGACGGCATCGCCCTGGACTTCACCAGGTTCAGGTGCGAGGCCAGCCGCACCCCGGTCCCAGTCCGCGAGGTCCAATGTCAGAATTGTCAAAAGTTTGGCCACGGCACTAAGAAGTGCAACGAAGCGACAGTCTGCCGAATCTGCGGCCAAAATCATAATTTCAAAGATTGTCCAAATAATGAGCAACCAGTCTGTGCAAATTGCGGCGAAGCTCACCGCACCACGAGCCGGCTATGCGAGGTCGCCCAGGCGGCACATCAACAAGCGACCCAGCGCGCTGCCGCCCGTGACGCCGGTGTCCGCGAGCACGCCCGCTTTCTGCTAGACCGGCAGGCTCCACTATCTTCTGAGGCTTCGGCAGCTCCTCAAGGCGGCGCGGCTGCTGAACTGGCTGATGATTCCACCTGGCTGACGGCTGCTCCGGCTCCACCCGCGGCGCCGCCTGCAGCGCCGGCAGCTGCAGCTCCCGTCACGCCGGCCCCGATTGCTCAGGCTCAGGCCCCCGCTATCAATCTGGCTACGCTGGTGAGCGATCTCTTGCCCCTGCTAGTCAAGGCCATCGTAGAGGTGGTCATCAGGCTCCTGCCTGGGGCTCAGGCGGCTCAGGCTGCTGCACCCGACACCAGTTCTCTGGTGGCGGAGGTGGTGGCCGGGGTCCTCCCTGGGCTTCTGGGTGGGCAGCCTGGTGGCCGCCAGGTTGCTGGGCAACAGCCGACTGCAGCGCAGGCGGCTGGGGCCACAACCTAGAATGATCCCTAAAATTCAGCTCCATGAATCCCAACTATAATCCCAATCACACCAGAATCAAAATTTCCCACCTCAATTGTAGAGGATTATTTCCCAAAAGAAAAGAAATTAGTCTATGGCTAAAATCAGAAAATATCGACATTGCTCTATTCTCAGAAACAATTCTTAAAAAGACTCAACCCTGCCTCTTCCCGGGATATCAGTCCATTCGGTTTGATGTCCCGGACACTAAAAGAGGACTTTGCATCATTTACAATCCCCGGATCCACATCTCCAATGTTAGCTGTCGCTATGACAACACAAATCATGAATCAATTCTTTGTCAGGTCAGTATCCCGGGATCTGCCCTGATTTTTGATCTCCTACTGGTCTACAGATCCCCATCACCAGATAATCTGGATACAGTTTTCCTATCCCAGCAGTTCAACTCCAGGAAGACCCTGCTGCTAGGTGATCTGAACGCTCGGCACACTTTTTTAGGTGGCGAGAGTAGAAACAACAACGCAGGCAAGCAGCTGTTCCAGTGGCTCACCGAAGACAGCTCTGCCCCCATCACCCTCAACACCCCTGGGGATTTCACCCGGATCGCCCATAAAGGAGTCAATATCTCTAGAAATGTCCTTGATTTGGGATTAATTTCCCCTTCCATGTCTAATCATATTCAAAATTTTCAAGTTGGGGATGATTTAGGAAGCGATCATCTTCCCATAATTGTTGAATTAAAAATCTCTGCCCCTGCCTGGGATGGGCCAGAAAAAAGAAGAAATTTTTCCAAAACAAATTGGACCAATTTTCAAACTAGCATTAGAAAATTATTTTCAGAAAATAATTCCTGTTCATTTAACACTCAAGAAAAAATCGACGAAGAAGTGGATTTCATCTCAAAATCAATCATCAAAGCCATTGAATTAAATGTCCCTGTTTACAATGAGCGCAAAACTCTTCCCCCTAACATCATCAAAATGATCAAAGAGAGAAGATCCCTCAGAAGACTTTATAACCGTACAAAAAACATTAATTACAAAATCGAAGCAAATAGACTAGCTAAACAAATTAAAAAATCAATTCATAATTTTGAAACGGAAAAATTTACAGATATTTGCAATAATATAGTAGAAAAAAGCAAAAATCAAAACGTCAAAAATTTTTGGCATGATGTCAAAATCCTCATGGGAAAGAAAAAATCAAATCCCATCCCCACTCTCCAAGAAGGATCTTCCCGCGCCTTCACAGACGTAGATAAGGCTGAACTCCTTGCCTCCGTCCTGAACAACAAGATGCAGCCGGTTCCATCCAGCAGCGACTCACTCAAAAGGAAGGTAGAATCTGCGATGAATCTTCCCATCTTTCATCCGGTTCCTCCCCTCGAATCTCCTCATCTCACTGATCCCCTCGAAGCTCCCTTCTCCGTGGCCGACACCATATGGGAGCTAGATCATCTGAAGACTGACAGCGCCCCCGGCTCCGACAAAATCCCCAACTGTGTGCTTAAATTTGGACTCGAAGGTGTATCTATTCTTAGAATCACCCACCTTTTCAATGAATGCTTTCGCTATGGGATTTTTCCCACAGCCTGGAAACAAGCCTCGATCACTATGATCCCCAAACCTGACAAACCCCCGGATCAGCCAAACTCCTACAGGCCCATCAGCCTCACTTCCTGTTTGGGAAAAATTTTCGAAAAACTCATAGTCAAGCGACTAATAATTTTCATTGAAAATAATAATCTTTTTGGCGATGATCAATGCGCCTACAGAAAAGTACATTCTACTCTGGACAATTTAACTAGATTAGCCCATGATATTACTCTAAGTAAGACTCTTCACCATAAACTAATTGCCCTCTTCTTTGATGTGGAGGGTGCATTTGACACAGTCTGGCATGACTACCTCAGATTCAGACTGTCAGAAGTCTCCATCCCCACAGCGATTATCCGCATCTGCTCCAGCTATCTCCGAGACCGGCAATTCCAAGTCCGCGTCAACAACTCCCTCAGCAAAAAGTATATCCTTCAAGCCGGCGTTCCACAAGGTGGAATTCTCAGCCCCTTCCTCTATAACATCTTTATCAGCACAATGCCAAAACCCCAAAATCTGAGAATCAAGAAAAGCCAATTCGCAGATGATATGGCTATCTGGAGCTCTGCCAGCTCCCTATCATCCCTAAAATCCATAATCCAGCCCTATCTAAATTCCATGCTAGCATGGTGCAATGAGCTTGGCATTAAAATTAATGCCAGGAAAACCCAAACAATTTCATTTAATTATCAACCTGGACGGACTGAAATCCGCCCCGAGCTCAAACTAGGAAATACTGTGCTTCAGTATCAAGACGAAATTAAATTCCTAGGAATTAAATTTGACAAGGATTTAAATCTCCAATCCCATGCAAATTCCCTAATCCAGACATGCAAAACCCTTGTTATGTCTATTCGCAGAATTGCCCATCTTACTGCTCTCAGTAGCACAACCCTCAAAATGCTCTACAGAGCCTATGTAGAAAGCACTATGACCTATGGCGCCCCCGTCCTTACCCTATTACAGAGAGGCAGCCTCTCTAAACTCCAAAAAATCCAAAATCTAGGACTCCGAATCTGCTACGGAGCCCCCAGTTACACTAGAATCTCCTATTTGCACGAATTAGCCAACATGCCCATGTTAAAGGATAGAATCCTCTCCCTAAGCAAGCGCTGGCTCCTTAAAACCCGCACCCACAAACTGCACAACTTTCATATCCCGCCTGATCCTATCAGACAGGGCTCAAATCAAAAACCAGTCCTGAACATTATTTGGGACTCCCTCCAACAGATGGAGGCCCGCAGAACTGCGGCCGCAAGAGCGGTACCATAAATCCCCCGCCACAGCTTTTCCATCCGTCAAAATTTCTGGAAAAATAAATTTTTTATTTTTTTGGAAAATTTTTCGGACAAAATGATTCAATATTCAAAAAATATTTATTCAAGGAATAACTTACGCCATTCATTCTGAATCAACCTACTGACAGTAGAGCAATGTCGAATCAAACACTTTAACCCAATTTACTATTAATTAAATCATAATAAACAATAATTGCAGACCGGGCAGTGTGTACCCTGACGCACAACCCCCCTTCCCAAACACTTCCAGACTCTGACTCACCGTCATAGCCGCTTAACCTTTGAATTTTCAATATCAAACGGCTTACAAATCATCACTTGTGCAGCCTTTGAATCAACTTTTCTCTCTAATCCCTCTTATTTTTTCAATTCTTTTCGGCGCTTGCTAGACTTTAAGCTAGCCTCTCACCCCAGCGACTTACAAAGCCGGCTCTATGCCGTGGTTGTATCTCGCTGCAAATTTGTCACCCCCCCCTCTGCGGCTAGTCAGCCTGCCTCCACGTTCTCCAGCCTCTTATGCTCAATCTCATTTCATCGCGCCAGCCCCACCCCCCATGTTTGTTGGCTGCAGGCCCACGTGCCTACCCCTCACCCCTGAAATCAAGTCATAGCAAATTGGCTATGTACACTGCCCCACGTGTCTGCAAGTACACTTAGATAAGACTAAATGGCCTGACTGGGGGTAGGGGTTTGCTCGCCAGATAGGCTATTCCACTTATTTTCTATGCTGTGATATGGCTCGGCTTAAAGTCCAAATTTACTCCTTTTTTAATGCACATATATTATACTATATTCTTTTACTCAATATTGCTCACCCTTTTTACTCTTTAACTGTACAAAATTCTTGTTTTTAGCTCTCTTTTTACCCAAATAATGCTGCCAATATTGCTTTTTTACTCTTCCCAATGCGCTTTTATTGCTCCCCACTTTTTATACATCGCAGACTCAGCTTAACGCTGCCAATGCCAATTTTTTATACAAATATGCTACTTAAACGCCTTTTTATCTAGTCTGTGATTTTACACTAACAATATTCCCAAATACAATTCCTTTTTTATTCGCTCAAATATTACTTGATTTCTACCCAATATACAATCAAATATATTTTTTAACTCTACCAATGCGTTTTTATTCTATCTTTTTACTCACCAAATACCAAATCTCCCCGTTTTTACCCAAAATACTACTGCATTCGTGCACAATAATACTTTTCACGCTTGCTAAAAGCCTAATATTCCAGGCAATATTTGTATATATTCTTCCCTATATCTTTGTGAGTTTTATTTATATTGTTTTATTCTCCCCAATATTGCCGCAAATATTCTCAAAATATTTTTATTTTTATACAAAATAACTTTATACAAATATTTAAAATTCGCATATTTTTATATTCCAAATAATCGATGAAAACCCAAATATATCGTAGCGAAAGAGCCCTTCGATGGGCTGAATCGCGGCCACTGTTTTAAGGGCCTACTTTTTACAAAAAAGTCTATTATAAAATTACTGCACTGCACGCTTAGCATGCGCAGCCACGACGCATAGCTATAGCTATAGCTGTCTGTTGGTCTTAGCACAATCGCCAATAGCTATAGTTGCATTCTTATAAACTGCTAATAATGCTAAGCCCCTGGCCAGCTTTGTACCACCTATATTAATCTACTACGCCGGCCTGCATGCTTGGCTGTCTATGCGTAGCTGCAAAAGTCTCTTATTTATTATATTGACGGATATTTATTTATTAGGCCCTAGCTTAGCCCATCTAAAATAGCTCACTAGATTGGATAGCCGGCCAGCTGGCACATTGAAATCAGAGTACCCTATTAAGGCTTAATTTCCAATTATTACAATTAATTATAGGTACGATTTTTAGTTTGATTTCATAAACTTGCCATTTGATTTCGACAATAGAAATTGGCAGCGCAGCCATATAGGACCTATCTATGGCTGTAAAATGCTCTGTTTGCCACTTGATTTCGACCATGGGAGGCCAAACCTGCCATATATGGGAATAAAATAGCATTTACATGAACGTGTCAGCTTCTAGGGCAACTGCAGTTACATTCCTTGTTTGCATTCAAATGGCTACATTCGCGTCTATTGGAAACAACAGGAGAAATCTGGTGATTGAAGCAATTGTTAGGGTGAGAAAGTGACGGCGAAATCAAGTGGCAAAGTTATGAATTCAAGTGGCAAACAGAGCAGTTTACAGCCATAGATAGGTCCTATATGGCTGCGCTGCCAGTTGCTATTGTCGAAATGAAATGACAATTTTATGAAATCAAGCGAAAAATCCTATAATTAGCATATACGCACGCATATTGTGCTATAGTGGTGCTTGCTTACTGGCTTTAAAAGGAGTTTACACCCTAGAAGCCAGTGGCAACGGCCATACCACGTTGAAAACACCGGTTCTCGTCCGATCACCGAAGTTAAGCAACGTTGGGTTTGGTTAGTACTTGGATGGGTGACCGCCTGGGAATACCAAATGCTGTTGTCTTTTTTGCATCTTTATAGCCCCATCCCAGCCAGCATAGTAAGCTTAATTCAGCAATCATCCAACAATAACTTTTGGCCACATGCTGAGCGCGCACTAATTTTTTCATTGCATCCAAATTTCTAAAATTGCTTTCGAAACATTTGCTGCACTGACCTGCTTGGCGTACTTTAAGTAGGCAAACTCAAGCAAAAACCCATTTTACACTGTTTCTGTCTACAAACTGCAACAGTGCACAGATTGGCCAAATTAATAACTTAGCTACTCTTTGCCGTTGTTGACGGTCTCTTATCCCGAAGAATCTTATTCTTTGCATGGTAAGACACCTCGTGGATCCGATTCCTAGTAGTGGATCGCGATCTACTCTGATTTTTGACAAGCCGCGCCTGCGGCTGCCCTAAAAGTCTATTATAAAATTACTGCACTGCACGCTTAGCATGCGCAGCCACGACGCATAGCTATAGCTATAGCTGTCTGTTGGTCTTAGCACAATCGCCAATAGCTATAGTTGCATTCTTATAAACTGCTAATAATGCTAAGCCCCTGGCCAGCTTTGTACCACCTATATTAATCTACTACGCCGGCCTGCATGCTTGGCTGTCTATGCGTAGCTGCAAAAGTCTCTTATTTATTATATTGACGGATATTTATTTATTAGGCCCTAGCTTAGCCCATCTAAAATAGCTCACTAGATTGGATAGCCGGCCAGCTGGCACATTGAAATCAGAGTACCCTATTAAGGCTTAATTTCCTATTATTACAATTAATTATGGGTACGATTTTTTGTTTGATTTCATAAACTTGCCATTTGATTTCGACAATAGAAATTGGCAGCGCAGCCATATAGGACCTATCTATGGCTGTAAAATGCTCTGTTTGCCACTTGATTTCGACCATGGGAGGCCAAACCTGCCATATATGGGAATAAAATAGCATTTACATGAACGTGTCAGCTTCTAGGGCAACTGCAGTTACATTCCTTGTTTGCATTCAAATGGCTACATTCGCGTCTATTGGAAACAACAGGAGAAATCTGGTGATTGAAGCAATTGTTAGGGTGAGAAAGTGACGGCGAAATCAAGTGGCAAAGTTATGAATTCAAGTGGCAAACAGAGCAGTTTACAGCCATAGATAGGTCCTATATGGCTGCGCTGCCAGTTGCTATTGTCGAAATGAAATGACAATTTTATGAAATCAAGCGAAAAATCCTATAATTAGCATATACGCACGCATATTGTGCTATAGTGGTGCTTGCTTACTGGCTTTAAAAGGAGTTTACACCCTAGAAGCCAGTGGCAACGGCCATACCACGTTGAAAACACCGGTTCTCGTCCGATCACCGAAGTTAAGCAACGTTGGGTTTGGTTAGTACTTGGATGGGTGACCGCCTGGGAATACCAAATGCTGTTGTCTTTTTTGCATCTTTATAGCCCCATCCCAGCCAGCATAGTAAGCTTAATTCAGCAATCATCCAACAATAACTTTTGGCCACATGCTGAGCGCGCACTAATTTTTTCATTGCATCCAAATTTCTAAAATTGCTTTCGAAACATTTGCTGCACTGACCTGCTTGGCGTACTTTAAGTAGGCAAACTCAAGCAAAAACCCATTTTACACTGTTTCTGTCTACAAACTGCAACAGTGCACAGATTGGCCAAATTAATAACTTAGCTACTCTTTGCCGTTGTTGACGGTCTCTTATCCCGAAGAATCTTATTCTTTGCATGGTAAGACACCTCGTGGATCCGATTCCTAGTAGTGGATCGCGATCTACTCTGATTTTTGACAAGCCGCGCCTGCGGCTGCCCTAAAAGTCTATTATAAAATTACTGCACTGCACGCTTAGCATGCGCAGCCACGACGCATAGCTATAGCTATAGCTGTCTGTTGGTCTTAGCACAATCGCCAATAGCTATAGTTGCATTCTTATAAACTGCTAATAATGCTAAGCCCCTGGCCAGCTTTGTACCACCTATATTAATCTACTACGCCGGCCTGCATGCTTGGCTGTCTATGCGTAGCTGCAAAAGTCTCTTATTTATTATATTGACGGATATTTATTTATTAGGCCCTAGCTTAGCCCATCTAAAATAGCTCACTAGATTGGATAGCCGGCCAGCTGGCACATTGAAATCAGAGTACCCTATTAAGGCTTAATTTCCTATTATTACAATTAATTATGGGTACGATTTTTTGTTTGATTTCATAAACTTGCCATTTGATTTCGACAATAGAAATTGGCAGCGCAGCCATATAGGACCTATCTATGGCTGCCATATATGGGAATAAAATAGCATTTACATGAACGTGTCAGCTTCTAGGGCAACTGCAGTTACATTCCTTGTTTGCATTAAAATGGCTACATTCGCGTCTATTGGAAACAACAGAAGAAATCTGGTGATTGAAGCAATTGTTAGGGTGAGAAAGTGACGGCGAAATCAAGTGGCAAAGTTATGAATTCAAGTGGCAAACAGAGCAGTTTACAGCCATAGATAGGTCCTATATGGCTGCGCTGCCAGTTGCTATTGTCGAAATGAAATGACAATTTTATGAAATCAAGCGAAAAAATCCTATAATTAGCATATACACACGCATATTGTGCTATAGTGGTGCTTGCTTACTGGCTTTAAAAAGAGTTTACACCCTAGAAGCCAGTGGCAACGGCCATACCACGTTGAAAACACCGGTTCTCGTCCGATCACCGAAGTTAAGCAACGTTGGGTTTGGTTAGTACTTGGATGGGTGACCGCCTGGGAATACCAAATGCTGTTGTCTTTTTTGCATCTTTATAGCCCCATCCCAGCCAGCATAGTAAGCTTAATTCAGCAATCATCCAACAATAACTTTTGGCCACATGCTGAGCGCGCACTAATTTTTTCATTGCATCCAAATTTCTAAAATTGCTTTCGAAACATTTGCTGCACTGACCTGCTTGGCGTACTTTAAGTAGGCAAACTCAAGCAAAAACCCATTTTACACTGTTTCTGTCTACAAACTGCAACAGTGCACAGATTGGCCAAATTAATAACTTAGCTACTCTTTGCCGTTGTTGACGGTCTCTTATCCCGAAGAATCTTATTCTTTGCATGGTAAGACACCTCGTGGATCCGATTCCTAGTAGTGGATCGCGATCTACTCTGATTTTTGACAAGCCGCGCCTGCGGCTGCCCTAAAAGTCTATTATAAAATTACTGCACTGCACGCTTAGCATGCGCAGCCACGACGCATAGCTATAGCTATAGCTGTCTGTTGGTCTTAGCACAATCGCCAATAGCTATAGTTGCATTCTTATAAACTGCTAATAATGCTAAGCCCCTGGCCAGCTTTGTACCACCTATATTAATCTACTACGCCGGCCTGCATGCTTGGCTGTCTATGCGTAGCTGCAAAAGTCTCTTATTTATTATATTGACGGATATTTATTTATTAGGCCCTAGCTTAGCCCATCTAAAATAGCTCACTAGATTGGATAGCCGGCCAGCTGGCACATTGAAATCAGAGTACCCTATTAAGGCTTAATTTCCAATTATTACAATTAATTATAGGTACGATTTTTAGTTTGATTTCATAAACTTGCCATTTGATTTCGACAATAGAAATTGGCAGCGCAGCCATATAGGACCTATCTATGGCTGTAAAATGCTCTGTTTGCCACTTGATTTCGACCATGGGAGGCCAAACCTGCCATATATGGGAATAAAATAGCATTTACATGAACGTGTCAGCTTCTAGGGCAACTGCAGTTACATTCCTTGTTTGCATTCAAATGGCTACATTCGCGTCTATTGGAAACAACAGGAGAAATCTGGTGATTGAAGCAATTGTTAGGGTGAGAAAGTGACGGCGAAATCAAGTGGCAAAGTTATGAATTCAAGTGGCAAACAGAGCAGTTTACAGCCATAGATAGGTCCTATATGGCTGCGCTGCCAGTTGCTATTGTCGAAATGAAATGACAATTTTATGAAATCAAGCGAAAAATCCTATAATTAGCATATACGCACGCATATTGTGCTATAGTGGTGCTTGCTTACTGGCTTTAAAAGGAGTTTACACCCTAGAAGCCAGTGGCAACGGCCATACCACGTTGAAAACACCGGTTCTCGTCCGATCACCGAAGTTAAGCAACGTTGGGTTTGGTTAGTACTTGGATGGGTGACCGCCTGGGAATACCAAATGCTGTTGTCTTTTTTGCATCTTTATAGCCCCATCCCAGCCAGCATAGTAAGCTTAATTCAGCAATCATCCAACAATAACTTTTGGCCACATGCTGAGCGCGCACTAATTTTTTCATTGCATCCAAATTTCTAAAATTGCTTTCGAAACATTTGCTGCACTGACCTGCTTGGCGTACTTTAAGTAGGCAAACTCAAGCAAAAACCCATTTTACACTGTTTCTGTCTACAAACTGCAACAGTGCACAGATTGGCCAAATTAATAACTTAGCTACTCTTTGCCGTTGTTGACGGTCTCTTATCCCGAAGAATCTTATTCTTTGCATGGTAAGACACCTCGTGGATCCGATTCCTAGTAGTGGATCGCGATCTACTCTGATTTTTGACAAGCCGCGCCTGCGGCTGCCCTAAAAGTCTATTATAAAATTACTGCACTGCACGCTTAGCATGCGCAGCCACGACGCATAGCTATAGCTATAGCTGTCTGTTGGTCTTAGCACAATCGCCAATAGCTATAGTTGCATTCTTATAAACTGCTAATAATGCTAAGCCCCTGGCCAGCTTTGTACCACCTATATTAATCTACTACGCCGGCCTGCATGCTTGGCTGTCTATGCGTAGCTGCAAAAGTCTCTTATTTATTATATTGACGGATATTTATTTATTAGGCCCTAGCTTAGCCCATCTAAAATAGCTCACTAGATTGGATAGCCGGCCAGCTGGCACATTGAAATCAGAGTACCCTATTAAGGCTTAATTTCCTATTATTACAATTAATTATGGGTACGATTTTTTGTTTGATTTCATAAACTTGCCATTTGATTTCGACAATAGAAATTGGCAGCGCAGCCATATAGGACCTATCTATGGCTGTAAAATGCTCTGTTTGCCACTTGATTTCGACCATGGGAGGCCAAACCTGCCATATATGGGAATAAAATAGCATTTACATGAACGTGTCAGCTTCTAGGGCAACTGCAGTTACATTCCTTGTTTGCATTCAAATGGCTACATTCGCGTCTATTGGAAACAACAGGAGAAATCTGGTGATTGAAGCAATTGTTAGGGTGAGAAAGTGACGGCGAAATCAAGTGGCAAAGTTATGAATTCAAGTGGCAAACAGAGCAGTTTACAGCCATAGATAGGTCCTATATGGCTGCGCTGCCAGTTGCTATTGTCGAAATGAAATGACAATTTTATGAAATCAAGCGAAAAATCCTATAATTAGCATATACGCACGCATATTGTGCTATAGTGGTGCTTGCTTACTGGCTTTAAAAGGAGTTTACACCCTAGAAGCCAGTGGCAACGGCCATACCACGTTGAAAACACCGGTTCTCGTCCGATCACCGAAGTTAAGCAACGTTGGGTTTGGTTAGTACTTGGATGGGTGACCGCCTGGGAATACCAAATGCTGTTGTCTTTTTTGCATCTTTATAGCCCCATCCCAGCCAGCATAGTAAGCTTAATTCAGCAATCATCCAACAATAACTTTTGGCCACATGCTGAGCGCGCACTAATTTTTTCATTGCATCCAAATTTCTAAAATTGCTTTCGAAACATTTGCTGCACTGACCTGCTTGGCGTACTTTAAGTAGGCAAACTCAAGCAAAAACCCATTTTACACTGTTTCTGTCTACAAACTGCAACAGTGCACAGATTGGCCAAATTAATAACTTAGCTACTCTTTGCCGTTGTTGACGGTCTCTTATCCCGAAGAATCTTATTCTTTGCATGGTAAGACACCTCGTGGATCCGATTCCTAGTAGTGGATCGCGATCTACTCTGATTTTTGACAAGCCGCGCCTGCGGCTGCCCTAAAAGTCTATTATAAAATTACTGCACTGCACGCTTAGCATGCGCAGCCACGACGCATAGCTATAGCTATAGCTGTCTGTTGGTCTTAGCACAATCGCCAATAGCTATAGTTGCATTCTTATAAACTGCTAATAATGCTAAGCCCCTGGCCAGCTTTGTACCACCTATATTAATCTACTACGCCGGCCTGCATGCTTGGCTGTCTATGCGTAGCTGCAAAAGTCTCTTATTTATTATATTGACGGATATTTATTTATTAGGCCCTAGCTTAGCCCATCTAAAATAGCTCACTAGATTGGATAGCCGGCCAGCTGGCACATTGAAATCAGAGTACCCTATTAAGGCTTAATTTCCTATTATTACAATTAATTATGGGTACGATTTTTTGTTTGATTTCATAAACTTGCCATTTGATTTCGACAATAGAAATTGGCAGCGCAGCCATATAGGACCTATCTATGGCTGTAAAATGCTCTGTTTGCCACTTGATTTCGACCATGGGAGGCCAAACCTGCCATATATGGGAATAAAATAGCATTTACATGAACGTGTCAGCTTCTAGGGCAACTGCAGTTACATTCCTTGTTTGCATTCAAATGGCTACATTCGCGTCTATTGGAAACAACAGGAGAAATCTGGTGATTGAAGCAATTGTTAGGGTGAGAAAGTGACGGCGAAATCAAGTGGCAAAGTTATGAATTCAAGTGGCAAACAGAGCAGTTTACAGCCATAGATAGGTCCTATATGGCTGCGCTGCCAGTTGCTATTGTCGAAATGAAATGACAATTTTATGAAATCAAGCGAAAAATCCTATAATTAGCATATACGCACGCATATTGTGCTATAGTGGTGCTTGCTTACTGGCTTTAAAAGGAGTTTACACCCTAGAAGCCAGTGGCAACGGCCATACCACGTTGAAAACACCGGTTCTCGTCCGATCACCGAAGTTAAGCAACGTTGGGTTTGGTTAGTACTTGGATGGGTGACCGCCTGGGAATACCAAATGCTGTTGTCTTTTTTGCATCTTTATAGCCCCATCCCAGCCAGCATAGTAAGCTTAATTCAGCAATCATCCAACAATAACTTTTGGCCACATGCTGAGCGCGCACTAATTTTTTCATTGCATCCAAATTTCTAAAATTGCTTTCGAAACATTTGCTGCACTGACCTGCTTGGCGTACTTTAAGTAGGCAAACTCAAGCAAAAACCCATTTTACACTGTTTCTGTCTACAAACTGCAACAGTGCACAGATTGGCCAAATTAATAACTTAGCTACTCTTTGCCGTTGTTGACGGTCTCTTATCCCGAAGAATCTTATTCTTTGCATGGTAAGACACCTCGTGGATCCGATTCCTAGTAGTGGATCGCGATCTACTCTGATTTTTGACAAGCCGCGCCTGCGGCTGCCCTAAAAGTCTATTATAAAATTACTGCACTGCACGCTTAGCATGCGCAGCCACGACGCATAGCTATAGCTATAGCTGTCTGTTGGTCTTAGCACAATCGCCAATAGCTATAGTTGCATTCTTATAAACTGCTAATAATGCTAAGCCCCTGGCCAGCTTTGTACCACCTATATTAATCTACTACGCCGGCCTGCATGCTTGGCTGTCTATGCGTAGCTGCAAAAGTCTCTTATTTATTATATTGACGGATATTTATTTATTAGGCCCTAGCTTAGCCCATCTAAAATAGCTCACTAGATTGGATAGCCGGCCAGCTGGCACATTGAAATCAGAGTACCCTATTAAGGCTTAATTTCCTATTATTACAATTAATTATGGGTACGATTTTTTGTTTGATTTCATAAACTTGCCATTTGATTTCGACAATAGAAATTGGCAGCGCAGCCATATAGGACCTATCTATGGCTGCCATATATGGGAATAAAATAGCATTTACATGAACGTGTCAGCTTCTAGGGCAACTGCAGTTACATTCCTTGTTTGCATTAAAATGGCTACATTCGCGTCTATTGGAAACAACAGAAGAAATCTGGTGATTGAAGCAATTGTTAGGGTGAGAAAGTGACGGCGAAATCAAGTGGCAAAGTTATGAATTCAAGTGGCAAACAGAGCAGTTTACAGCCATAGATAGGTCCTATATGGCTGCGCTGCCAGTTGCTATTGTCGAAATGAAATGACAATTTTATGAAATCAAGCGAAAAATCCTATAATTAGCATATACACACGCATATTGTGCTATAGTGGTGCTTGCTTACTGGCTTTAAAAAGAGTTTACACCCTAGAAGCCAGTGGCAACGGCCATACCACGTTGAAAACACCGGTTCTCGTCCGATCACCGAAGTTAAGCAACGTTGGGTTTGGTTAGTACTTGGATGGGTGACCGCCTGGGAATACCAAATGCTGTTGTCTTTTTTGCATCTTTATAGCCCCATCCCAGCCAGCATAGTAAGCTTAATTCAGCAATCATCCAACAATAACTTTTGGCCACATGCTGAGCGCGCACTAATTTTTTCATTGCATCCAAATTTCTAAAATTGCTTTCGAAACATTTGCTGCACTGACCTGCTTGGCGTACTTTAAGTAGGCAAACTCAAGCAAAAACCCATTTTACACTGTTTCTGTCTACAAACTGCAACAGTGCACAGATTGGCCAAATTAATAACTTAGCTACTCTTTGCCGTTGTTGACGGTCTCTTATCCCGAAGAATCTTATTCTTTGCATGGTAAGACACCTCGTGGATCCGATTCCTAGTAGTGGATCGCGATCTACTCTGATTTTTGACAAGCCGCGCCTGCGGCTGCCCTAAAAGTCTATTATAAAATTACTGCACTGCACGCTTAGCATGCGCAGCCACGACGCATAGTTATAGCTATAGCTGTCTGTTGGTCTTAGCACAATCGCCAATAGCTATAGTTGCATTCTTATAAACTGCTAATAATGCTAAGCCCCTGGCCAGCTTTGTACCACCTATATTAATCTACTACGCCGGCCTGCATGCTTGGCTGTCTATGCGTAGCTGCAAAAGTCTCTTATTTATTATATTGACGGATATTTATTTATTAGGCCCTAGCTTAGCCCATCTAAAATAGCTCACTAGATTGGATAGCCGGCCAGCTGGCACATTGAAATCAGAGTACCCTATTAAGGCTTAATTTCCTATTATTACAATTAATTATGGGTACGATTTTTTGTTTGATTTCATAAACTTGCCATTTGATTTCGACAATAGAAATTGGCAGCGCAGCCATATAGGACCTATCTATGGCTGCCATATATGGGAATAAAATAGCATTTACATGAACGTGTCAGCTTCTAGGGCAACTGCAGTTACATTCCTTGTTTGCATTAAAATGGCTACATTCGCGTCTATTGGAAACAACAGAAATCTGGTGATTGAAGCAATTGTTAGGGTGAGAAAGTGACGGCGAAATCAAGTGGCAAAGTTATGAATTCAAGTGGCAAACAGAGCAGTTTACAGCCATAGATAGGTCCTATATGGCTGCGCTGCCAGTTGCTATTGTCGAAATGAAATGACAATTTTATGAAATCAAGCGAAAAATCCTATAATTAGCATATACGCACGCATATTGTGCTATAGTGGTGCTTGCTTACTGGCTTTAAAAGGAGTTTACATGTTGTTGTTAAAAAGTGAGGCTTTAAAGCCGCGCCTCAGCCCATCGAAGGGCTCATACGCAAGTCTATTTAATTCTTTTTCGAATATAAAAATTTCGAATTGACAATTCATTTTGAGAGGGTTCGAAAATAATATTATTGGTGAGCGAAAAATGCAGTGTAAAAAGCCAATATTAAGGTAAAACAATAAAAGGATTTCCGCAATTCGCTCTGGGCGACTTTTAAATACCTGGATTTTTACAATGCTATTGATTCGCAGATAATTGGTCGCAAGGGAGTACTTACAGTAGCGATATGTGTAAAATGTAATAAATTTATAAAACGAAAATTTGAAAAATGCACTATTCGACAAAAAATAATTAAGGATTTTAAAAAAAACGCGATTTAGTTGGAGTAAAATATTGTTTGCAGAAAAATACTGCGAGGTAAACATGAATTATTTTGCGGTAGGCGCTTAGTATATTCGATCTTAAAAGACACGTAGACTAAAAACAATATTTGCATATTTTTACAAAAATAATACTTGTGCATGCAAAGTCTGTGTGAACATCCCCCAGCATAGTCCGGCCAAGGAAATTCTCTTTAGGCTAATTTAGGTTTTAGTTATTTAAGTTTTATCTTAGAGCGGTCGGTTGGATTGGGAACTATGGGTTTAGGGAAGCAGTGACAGCGCGCTTGTTTGCTTCTTGTTGTTTAAGCGAGTCCCACAGGATGTTGAGGACGGGTGGTTTGTTTCTGGCTCGCTGGGGTAGGTAAGGCTCAATGTGAAACCCGTGGAGCTTGGCCTTTCGCACCTTGTCGAGCCAGTCTACACCCAGGGTTCGAATCCGGTCAGCAACCATGGGCATGCGAGCGAGCTCGTGTAGATATGAGATCTTTGTATACTGGGGAGCCCCGAAACAGATTCTGAGTGCGAGGTTTTGAATTTTTTGCAACTCATGCAGGCTGCCTTGTTGGATAATGCTCAGAATGGGGGCTCCATATGTCATGGTGCTTTCTACGTAGGCTCTGTATAGCATTCGGAGAGTCATGCTACTGAGTCCAGTGACATTGGCTATGCGGTAGATTGTCATAACAAGAGCCCGACATTTGTCGACCCTGGAGGAGACGTGGGATTTGAGCGAGAGTCGATAGTCCAGCTTGACGCCAAGAAATTTTACCTCGCTCTGGTATGCTAGGATTGTACTGCCTAGTTTGATCTCAGGTCTAATGTCCTGCTGTGGAGTCGGTGCATAATTAAAAGCGATGGCCTGTGTTTTACCAGTATTAATTTTGATACCTTGCCTACTACACCAGTCCCAGACTTTGTCTAGGTAGGGCTGCAGGTTGTATTTAATTTCGCCAAACGTGTCTCCCATGGCCCAGACAGCCATGTCGTCGGCGAATTGGCTTCTTTTGACCAGAGAGGTCTCGGGTTTGGGCATTGAACTGATGAATAGGATGTAAAGAAATGGGCTAAGTATGCCTCCCTGCGGCACGCCTGCTCGGAGGAGGTGAATTTGGCTTAGAGCTTCGTTGACTCGGACTTGCATCTGACGGTCAAGAAGATAGTTGGAGCAAATCCTAGTGAGAGCTTCCGGGAGCTTCATTTGGAGCATCTGGTACCTGAGAAAGTCATGCCAGACCGAGTCAAAGGCTGCCTCCACATCCAGAAAGAGAGCGAGGATCCGTCTCAGCTTGGCCTTGCTAACCATGATGTCCTGTACGAGTCTGACTAGATTGTCCAGTGTGGAATGAGTCTTTCTATAGGCGCATTGATCTTCTCCTAGAAGATTGTTTTCTTCAAGAAATCGCATCAGCCGTTTGGCTAGTAGTTTTTCAAAAACTTTACCTAAACAGGAAGTCAGGCTGATGGGTCTGTACGAGTTCGGGGACTCTGGTGGCTTGTTCGGCTTAGGAATCATGGTGATTACCGCTTGTTTCCATGCGGATGGAAAGATACCAGTTCTGTAACATGCATTGAATAGGTGAGTGATTCGGTTGATTGAGACGGTCTCGAGGCCGAGCTTCAGGGCGCAGTGCGGGATTTTGTCTAGACCGGGAGCACTGTCCGTCTTAAGGTGTTCTAGCTCCTAGATTGTATCAGCCACCAAAAAGGGGGCTTCGAGTGGATGGGATAGACGGGGATTTTCGCGCGGGGGGACAGGTTGGAAGAGAGGAAGCTTGACAGCAGCTGCCACCTCCTCCTTCAAGGCTTGACTAGTTGAGGGTATCGGCCTCATCTTCTTTTCAAGTGTCTTTGCCAGTAAGTCTGCTTTGTCTGCATCTGTGTGTGCAGATTCTTCGGCTGTATTCAGCGATGGGATGGGGTTTGTTTTGCTTTTTCCCATTAGTTTTTTTGCGTCTTGCCAAAAGTTTTTCACTTTGTGGTTCTGGCTCTTTTCAACAATGTTTGTACACAGCTTGGTAAACTTTTGTTTCTCAAAATGGTGAATTTCAGTTTTAATCTCGCTAGCTTTTCTGTTTGCTAAGATGCGGAAGTTATCATCCCTAGTAGTATTGAAGGCCCGCCTGAGTTTTCCCCTCTCTTTTATCAGTTCGATGATGCGAGGTGGGAGCTCTCTGCGGGCATTTTTAAAGGGCACTGTGTCTTCTATTGCCTTGTGGATTGCTGTGGTGATCAAGCTGACCTCATTGTCTATATCCTCAACAGTGTTGAGATTTTGGCTCACATCTGATGAGAGTTGATCTCTCATGCTAAGCTGGAAGGCTTCCCAGTTGGCTTTGGAGAAGTTTTTGCGCTTTTCAGGACCAGCCCAGGCTGGGGAGCGCGAGTTGAGGACGAGGATGATAGGGAGATGGTCACTTCCTAGATCTTCGCCTACTTGGAAATCATTGATCATCGAGATTAGCGAGCTAGAGGCTAGCCCGATGTCAAGCACATTCCCGGAGATTCTATCACCGTTTCGAGCTATTCTAGTGAATGCTCGCATCGTCTCGGTAGGCTGGCCAGTTTTCACGTTGTCGTTAAAATGTGAGGCTTTCTGAAGTGCCGCGCCCCAGCCCGTCTTAGGACCCGAATTTATTCAGATCAATTTTGTTAGCGTAATATTTCAAAAAGATGATTAATATTTTATTGAAATTGAAGAAAATATTATTTGTGACTGAAAAATGCAATATGGGTAAAATTATTTAAATAAAACATGAAAAAGAATTATGCGCTTGGCGATAAGTGAATATTTTCAATGTGGAAATGGAATGAACTTGGAAGTGATAAGCATTGACTTTTATTTAGCAAAATCCCGATGTCAGATCCTAACGCCCCTGTAATTTAAAAAGCTCCGTCAATTGTGCGAAGAACAGTGAATAAAAATCAGAGCTGTGAAGCGCAACGCCATTGTTTACTGAACACAAGCCGATAACAACTGGTCACAGCTGAAACTTGCCAATGCAACTTTTTTCAGCGGTGAAGAGGTCAACAACCTTATGCTCAGTACCTGAATATATCTTTCCTGAAATATTACTTTATCGGTGAGCTGAGCAGGACAGTATTGTTACAGCTTCGACAATTAGCCGCCATTATTGTCGCACTTGTATAAATAAAAATTATGGGTCATCAGTGATCTGTAAACTCGTAAACTGAGCCTCTACGAGTTCGAATGTTTCTGCCAAGACTGAAGCTACTCCGTCACCAAGGCTCAACTCATTGCACCTACCCTACATTTTCTGCATGGTATGTGTCAAATCGCCGCTCAAAAGCATGTTATGATTGACACCTAGTGTCTTTGTGAATCTGTTTGAATTTAAAATCATCCTAGCTCGCCTTACTGCATTTTCAGGTACCCAGAAGTCAGCCGAGCAAATTTGTGGCGAAAAATTTGGCGCTGGGAGTCATTGAGGTTCTGCCCAATTTTAGTAATTTTTTTCTCAACGAAAGACATGCCTAAAATTTTTGGGAAAATAAATCTCACCTGAGCTAGCAATAAAACAAGAAGTTTAGCGCTCAAGTAAAAAAGTGAAAGTTAAGCAGAAATTTTGCTGTTTTTTTTACGACCAAACTTTCAGCCGAGCCGAGCGCGTTGCAAATGTCGCCTAGCAGTGAAGCAGCAAGCGGAAGTTGGGACTTGCGCCACGTTGCAGCCAAGCGCTTCTCGGGCCAGCTGCTGCCTGAACGGCGATGGTTTTTTATGCTTGGATAAGGTCGGCAGAACGCGCTCAGTTAGAATTGATTATTCAAGCTGAGCTGGACAATAAAACTTTTTTCGTCTAATAGTTGCTGACCGAATCAATTTTTTTAAATCAAAAAATCACTCCCTCTTTAGATTTGCTACCGTCAGTCTGTAGAAGGTGCAGCAGCTGCCACCACAGCAGCCCCCCTCTGCAGATGCGACAGCTTGCCGCTAGGTAGCTGCCAGCAGAGAAATATTGCTGACAACATTTTTTTTCTTATAAATAGGCGAACAGGGAGACCGCAACGATTTTGTCGCACCACTTAGTCGAGAGATTAGCAAATCTCCCGTGCGCCTCAGCTTCTGATTCAACTCGAATTTTTAGTCTTCAAAGTTCTATTGGCGATTCAACACTTGTCAAGCTAAACTGCAGGAGGATTAGTGATTAAGTTGGTGGCATCGGCATGAGTGCGCCAGGAGTTTTCACACTTGGCGGCGCTCTGCTTCTTGCAGGTTTGCGACTAACTCATCTAGTCTTCTATAATTTGCTGTCGTTTTGTTACGTACGAGCTATCGCTAAAAATTTGTTTTCACATTTATTTTGATTGCAGTGCTCTGCATTGGAGGAGCGCTGGCCTCAAGCCAAGGCAAGTATTCCCACTGTTTTGCTGCTAATGCGAGTTTCAATCTTCTCTTCAAAGAAAAAGAGTGTCAATACCGAGACAGGGGGCGCCAGTGCTGAGATAGGGGGCGCCAGTGCTGAGACAGGGGGCGCCAGTGCTGAGACAGGGGGCGCCAGTGCTGAGACAGGGGGCGCCAGTGCTGAGACCGGGGGCGCCAGTGCTGAGACAGGGGGCGCCAGTGCTGAGACAGGGGGCGCTAGTGCTGAGACAGGGGGCGCCAGTGCTGAGACAGGGGGCGCCAGTGCTGAGACAGGGGGCGCCAGTGCTGAGACTTTATTAAACGGGGGAAAATCATTTTTTCAAACAAATTTACTTTGCAGAAACGGTCTGGGGCGATTGGAGCGAGTGGACAACCTCAGACGGAGGAGCCGGAAAGACAGGTGAAGCAACTGCAAATAGCAATAATAAAATAATAAAAATAACAGCTTGGCAACTTAGTTGAAAACTCTATCGTTTCAGGGGGCAACGTTGAAACCGTAGTGTCCACCTCGTGGACCGAATGGGTCGTGGATGCGTCTGGCGACTCCGGTAGTGAGTGGTTTCACAAGATTCTAACAATTTTTTAGTGTGATATATCAGGAGTGTTATTATCTATTTTAATTTATTTTAAGGGTCGATTCTATCGCTAAAAGCGTGTATTGTATCATTCCCTTATCTACTCACTAATCTCGCGTGTTTCTTCAGTACTTGTACCTTCATGGATCATTTAATTCTAGCATCAGATTTTTACTCTATATTATACCCTACGAGCTCGTACCTTCCCTACGGTCTCCAATGGCTGTCTCGGCGAGTCTTCTATCTGCAGTTCTCTCATTTTTTCTGGTTCCTTTCTTCATTTATTGCAGTCTGAACGAGTTGCATTGGAGCTGCAATCAGCACAGCCAATCCTGTCTGTCTCTATTCATCTAATTTCCTAGAATCACCTATTAGTACTATTAGTAGGAGAATTCTGCGGTTCAAATTGCAATTTGCCAACCTGTTATATGTTCCAGCCTCGTCCAGCTCCAGCTCCAGAAAGAGATCCGGTGAGTGTCACCAGCCTGTCACTTGGGACCCGTAAAAAAAGCAATTCGCAAACAATTTTTTAATTCGCCAACCAATCAGGTGGCGGCGCCTCCGACACGGGTCAATGGAGCGAGTGGACTGTGGTGGAGGATTCGACCAGCTCCGGCAAGGGTAAGTTCGCGCTCTCCTCAAAACCTCCCCAAAATTCTCTGCCCTCAATCTCCGTTATCTACTCTCCTCAATCCCAATTATCTACTCTCCTCAATCTCCATTATCTACTCTCCTCAATCTCCATTATCTACTCTCCTCAATCTCCATTATCTACTCTCCTCAATCCCAATTATCTACTCTCCTCAATCTCCATTATCTACTCTCCTCAATCTCCATTATCTACTCTCCTCAATCTCCATTATCTACTCTCCTCAATCTCCATTATCTACTCTCCTCAATCCCCATTATCTGCTCTCCTCAATCTCCATTATCTACTCTTCTCAATCTCCATTATCTACTCTCCTCAATCCCCATTATCTGCTCTCCTCAATCTCCATTATCTACTCTTCTCAATCTCCATTATCTACTCTTCTCAATCTCCATTATCTGCTCTCATCAATCTCCATTATCTGCTCTCATCAATCTCCATTATCTACTCTCCCCAATCTCCATTATCTACTCTCCTCAATCTCCATTATCTACTCTCCTCAATCTCCGTTATCTGCTCTCCTCAATCTCCATTATCTACTCTCCTCAATCTTCATTATCTACTCTCCCCGATCTCCATTATCTACTCTCCTCAATCCCCGTTATCTGCTCTCCTCAATCTCCATTATCTACTCTCCTCAATCTCCGTTATCTGCTCTCCCCAATCTCCGTTATCTACTCTCCCCAATCTCCATTATCTACTCTCCTCAATTTCCGTTATCTGCTCTCCCCAATCTCCATTATCTACTCTCCTCAATCTCCGTTATCTGCTCTCCCAAATCTCAATTATCTACTCTCCCAAATCTCAATTATCTACTCTCCTCAATCTCCATTATCTACTCTCCCCAATCTCCGTTATCTACTCTCCCCAATCTCCATTATCTACTCTCCTCAATCTCCGTTATCTGCTCTCCCAAATCTCAATTATCTACTCTCCCAAATCTCAATTATCTACTGTCCTCAATCTCCATTATCTACTCTCCCCAATCTCCGTTAGCTCGTATCTACTCTCCCCAATCTCCGTTATCTACTCTCCCCAATCTCCATTATCTACTCTCATCAATCTCTACTATCTGCTCTCATCAATCACTTATGAATTATTACCGCATTGTCTCCCAAAATCCTAACTTCCATTAATCTAAATTTCCAACACATCTTCTGCTCTACATTTTTACTGGATAATTACTCCTTGCAGCCTCTGGCTCCGGCTCCAGAAGGAGATCTGGCAGCAGCAACATGCGCCAAAGCAGCAGCAGCAGCAGCAGCAGCAGCAGGAGCGGCAGTCAGACTCAGTACGGTGAGTGCCATCTCGGTCTCAGATCGTTTGCTCTTCGCCAAAATAGATAATTTCTTAGTTCGCAGTGCAGTTATTAAAACCGATATGGACAAAATTTTGATTTGATGGCGACATTCTCTAGGCGACGGACAGTGGAGCGAGTGGACCGTGGTGGAGGATTCGTCCAGCTCCGGCAAGGGTAAGCCTATTGAAGTTTTAGTATCGGGCAGCCATTGCATTGCCCGTACTACAACATTCTAGGCCCTGCGGCATCTGTACTATCTGTATCTGTACAATCAATAATGGCCTATAATTTAGACTATGTATCAGTGTGGGCTGAGGTAGTTTAGGGTGGGTCAGTACTGAGCAGCTACATGCAGCCCTCAGTGTTGCCGCTGCAAGCAGGATCATCTTGGGGGCAAGGACACCTTAAGTAGAAGGACGGGACTTGAATAATTTCAATAAGGTGGTGCCTTGCCAGCTGGGCGCGTTCTGATCCATTTCTAATAAAGTCTGTTTTATTCAAAGAACATTGCTATAAATCAGTATTTTGGATAATTTTGCTGACGCAGTCACATGTCAATGTCCGATTCCCTCTGGATTGGCTATTTGTCATTTAGTACTTCTTTTGACGAAACTGGATTAATATAAGTAAAAATAGGAAGAAAAATATTTCACAAATTAAGACGTACATAGTTCGATAGAGTAAGAAGGCAGGAAACACATATAAAAATATGAGATTTGCATCTGCTTCCAATTGAGCGTACTCTTTAATTTTATGTCGAAAAACTGCAAATTTACTCTCTCCGTAGTGTATTTTTCGCTGAGATTGGACTCCAAAATTTTCCAAGAAATGTAGTGTCCCGTCCTTCTAATTAAGGTGTCCTTGCTTCTGGGCTAGCTGGCTCAATCTAATAACTTAGAAATCTGCTTGCAGCTTCCGACGCCAGTTCAAGAAAGAGGTCTGCCAGCAGCAGAAGCCGCAGTCAGCGTGGTAAGTGGGACAGTAAGATTGTCTGATTCATATACAATTCAACATTAAAGACAAAGCTCCAACATTTCGCAGTTTGCACTTGTTATCAACTCGTATTTTCATTTTCATTTCAGCTTCGACCAGTTCCAGCTTAAGAAAAAGATCGCAAAGCGACAGCCAAAGCGGCACAAAAAATGGTAATAATATTTCTTTTTAAGGCAAACAGGCAGTACCATTTAGCGGGTAAGCCGGCTCAATTGCAAGATTAAGGCAACTCGATGGGTGCAACATTAACCCACTGGATTGCTTTCGACAAGGCTTCCAATTCAGGACAGTGAAAAGCAGATACTTTTTTTAATTGGGTACCCATTGTCTTCTGCTGCCAGATTTAGCGGCAGTTGGTGCCAAATTCCCAAAAACCCGACTTGTCTGCCTTAATTAAAGCAAAATTATTATTCACACCGTTATAGGCTACGGCCAAGACGAGCTAATAACAGAAATCATTGACGAGACCACAGTTATTGATGAAGATTACGACGGGGGAGCTGACGGTAAATAAATATATAATAAAAATTAAAAGGGTAAATATTGTATTTTTCAAGTCACAATTTTAGGACGGAAGAAGTCCGGAAACCGAGCTGCTGCAAAACACAACAAGAGACAATATTCAACTCGTAGCCAAAACTCGAAAAGTTCGTTGAGCAAAAGACGCAAGTCTCTAGGAGAGAGACGCAGCCGCAGCCGCAACTCCTCAAGCGAGAGACGCAGCCGCAAGTCCTCAAGCAAGAAACGCAGTCGCAAGTCCTCAAGCAAGAGAAGCAGCAGCAAGTCCTCAAGCAAGAGACGCAGCCGAAAGTCCTCAAGCAAGAGACGTAAGTCCTCAAGCAAGAGACGCAAGTCCTCAAGCAAGAGACGCAAGTCCTCAAGCAAGAGACGCAAGTCCTCAAGCAAGAGACGCAAGTCCTCAAGCAAGAGACGCAGCCGCAAGTCCTCAACCAAGAGACGCAATTCCTCAAGCAAGACACGTAAGTCCTCAAGCAAGAGACGCAGCCGCAGCCACAAGTCCTCAAGCAAGAGAAGCAGCCACAAGTCCTCAAGCAAGAGCCGCAGCCGCAGCCGCAAGTCCACAAACAAGAGACGCAGCAGCAAGTCCTCAAGCAAGAGAAGCAGCCGCAGCCGAAAGTCCTCAAGCAAGAGACGTAAGTCCTCAAGCAAGAGACGCAAGTCCTCAAGCAAGAGACGCAAGTCCTCAAGCAAGAGACTCAAGTCCTCAAGCAAGAGCCGCAGCCGCAGCCACAAGTCCTCAAGCAAGAGAAGCAGCCGCCAGTCCTCAAGCAAGAGACGCAGCCGCAAGTCCTCAAGCAAGAGACGTAAGTCCTCAAGCAAGAGCCGCAGCCGCAGCCGCAAGTCCTCAAGCAACAGACGCAGCAGCAAGTCCTCAAGCAAGAGAAGCAGCCGCAAGTCCTCAAGCAAGAGACGCAGCCGCAGCCGAAAGTCCTCAAGCAAGAGACTCAAGTCCTCAAGCAAGAGCCGCAGCCGCAGCCGCAAGTCCTCAAGCAAGAGAAGCAGCCGCCAGTCCTCAAGCAAGAGACGCAGCCGCAACTCCTCAAGCAAGAGACGTAAGTCCTCAAGCAAGAGCCGCAGCCGCAACCGCAAGTCCTCAAGCAACAGACGCAGCCGCAAGTACTCCAGCAAGAGAAGCAGCCGCAAGTCCTCAAGCAAGAGACGCAGCCGCAGCCGAAAGTCCTCAAGCAAGAGACGCAAGTCCTCAAGCAAGAGAAGCAGCCGCAAGTCCTCCAGCAAGAGAAGCAGCCGCAAGTCCTCAAGCAAGAGACGCAAGTCCTCAAGCAAGAGAAGCAGCCGCAAGTCCTCCAGCAAGAGAAGCAGCCGCAAGTCCTCAAGCAAGAGACGCAACCGCCGCCGAAAGTCCTCAAGCAAGAGAAGCAGCCGCAAGTCCTCAAGCAAGAGCCGCAGCCGCAGCCGCAAGTCCTCAAGCAAGAGAAGCAGCCGCAAGTCCTCAAGCAAGAGACGCAAGTCCTCAAGCAAGAGACGCAAGTCCTCAAGCAAGAGACGCAGGTCCTCAAGCAAGAGACGCAAGTCCTCAAGCAAGAGACGCAGCCGCCGCCGAAAGTCCTCAAGCAAGAGAAGCAGCCGCAAGTCCTCAAGCAAGAGCCACAGCCGCAGCCGCAAGTCCTCAAGCAAGAGACGCAGCCGCAGCCGCAAGTCCTCAAGCAAGAGCCGCAGCCGCAGCCGCAAGTCCTCAAGCAACAGACGCAGCAGCAAGTCCTCAAGGAAGAGACGCAGCCGCAGCCGAAAGTCCTCAAGAAGGAGAAGCAGCCGCAGCCGCAAGTCCTCAAGCAAGAGCCGCAGCCGCAGCCGAAAGTCCTCAAGCAAGAGACGCAAGTCCTCAAGCAAGAGAAGCAGCCGCAAGTCCTCCAGCAAGAGAAGCAGCCGCAAGTCCTCAAGCAAGAGACGCAACCGCCGCCGAAAGTCCTCAAGCAAGAGAAGCAGCCGCAAGTCCTCAAGCAAGAGCCGAAGCCGCAGCCGCAAGTCCTCAAGCAAGAGAAGCAGCCGCAAGTCCTCAAGCAAGAGACGCAACCGCCGCCGAAAGTCCTCAAGCAAGAGAAGCAGCCGCAAGTCCTCAAGCAAGAGCCGCAGCCGCAGCCGCAAGTCCTCAAGCAAGAGAAGCAGCCGCAAGTCCTCAAGCAAGAGACGCAAGTCCTCAAGCAAGAGACGCAAGTCCTCAAGCAAGAGCCGCAGCCGCAGCCGCAAGTCCTCAAGCAAGAGACGCAGCCGCAGCCAAAAGTCCTCAAGCAAGAAACGCAGTCGCAAGTCCTCAAGCAAGAGAAGCAGCAGCAAGTCCTCAAGCAAGAGACGCAGCCGAAAGTCCTCAAGCAAGAGACGTAAGTCCTCAAGCAAGAGACGCAAGTCCTCAAGCAAGAGACGCAAGTCCTCAAGCAAGAGACGCAAGTCCTCAAGCAAGAGACGCAAGTCCTCAAGCAAGAGACGCAGCCGCAAGTCCTCAACCAAGAGACGCAATTCCTCAAGCAAGACACGTAAGTCCTCAAGCAAGAGACGCAGCCGCAGCCACAAGTCCTCAAACAAGAGACGCAGCAGCAAGTCCTCAAGCAAGAGAAGCAGCCGCAGCCGAAAGTCCTCAAGCAAGAGACGTAAGTCCTCAAGCAAGAGACGCAAGTCCTCAAGCAAGAGACGCAAGTCCTCAAGCAAGAGACTCAAGTCCTCAAGCAAGAGCCGCAGCCGCAGCCACAAGTCCTCAAGCAAGAGACGCAGCCGCAAGTCCTCAAGCAAGAGACGTAAGTCCTCAAGCAAGAGCCGCAGCCGCAGCCGCAAGTCCTCAAGCAACAGACGCAGCAGCAAGTCCTCAAGCAAGAGAAGCAGCCGCAAGTCCTCAAGCAAGAGCCGCAGCCGCAGCCGCAAGTCCTCAAGCAAGAGAAGCAGCCGCCAGTCCTCAAGCAAGAGACGCAGCCGCAACTCCTCAAGCAAGAGACGTAAGTCCTCAAGCAAGAGCCGCAGCCGCAACCGCAAGTCCTCAAGCAACAGACGCAAGTCCTCCAGCAAGAGAAGCAGCCGCAAGTCCTCAAGCAAGAGACGCAACCGCCGCCGAAAGTCCTCAAGCAAGAGAAGCAGCCGCAAGTCCTCAAGCAAGAGCCGCAGCCGCAGCCGCAAGTCCTCAAGCAAGAGAAGCAGCCGCAAGTCCTCAAGCAAGAGACGCAAGTCCTCAAGCAAGAGACGCAAGTCCTCAAGCAAGAGCCGCAGCCGCAGCCGCAAGTCCTCAAGCAAGAGACGCAGCCGCAGCCAAAAGTCCTCAAGCAAGAGAAGCAGCCGCAAGTCCTCAAGCAAGAGCCGCAGCCGCAGCCGCAAGTCCTCAAGCAAGAGACGCAGCCGCAGCCGCAAGTCCTCAAGCAAGAGCCGCAGCCGCAGCCCCAAGTCCTCAAGCAACAGACGCAGCCGCAAGTACTCCAGCAAGAGAAGCAGCCGCAAGTCCTCAAGCAAGAGACGCAGCCGCAGCCGCAGCCGAAAGTCCTCAAGCAAGAGACGCAAGTCCTCAAGCAAGAGAAGCAGCCGCAAGTCCTCCAGCAAGAGAAGCAGCCGCAAGTCCTCAAGCAAGAGACGCAACCGCCGCCGCAAGTCCTCAAGCAAGAGAAGCAGCCGCAAGTCCTCAAGCAAGAGACGCAAGTCCTCAAGCAAGAGACGCAAGTCCTCAAGCAAGAGCCGCAGCCGCAGCCGCAAGTCCTCAAGCAAGAGACGCAGCCGCAGCCAAAAGTCCTCAAGCAAGAGAAGCAGCCGCAAGTCCTCAAGCAAGAGCCGCAGCCGCAGCCGCAAGTCCTCAAGCAAGAGACGCAGCCGCAGCCGCAAGTCCTCAAGCAAGAGCCGCAGCCGCAGCCGCAAGTCCTCAAGCAACAGACGCAGCAGCAAGTCCTCAAGAAAGAGACGCAGCCGCAGCCGAAAGTCCTCAAGAAGGAGAAGCAGCCGCAGCCCCAAGTCCTCAAGCAAGAGCCGCAGCCGCAGCCGCAAGTCCTCAAGCAAGAGACGCAAGTCCTCAAGCAAGAGACGCAAGTCCTCAAGCAAGAGACGCAAGTCCTCAAGCAAGAGCCGCAGCCGCAGCCGAAAGTCCTCAAGCAAGAGAAGCAGCCGAAGCCGCAAGTCCTCAAGCAAGAGACGCAGCCGCAGCCGCAAGTCTTCAACCAAGAGAAGCAGCCGCAAGTCCTCAAGCAAGAGACGCAGGTCCTCAAGCAAGAGACGCAGCCGCAAGTCCTCAAGCAAGAGACGCAAGTCCTCTAGCAAAAGACGCAAGTCCTCTAGCAAGAGCCGCAGCCGCAGCCGCAAGTCCTCAAGCAAGAGACGCAAGTCCTCAAGCAAGAGACGCAAGTCCTCAAGCAAGAGACGCAAGTCCTCAAGCAAGAGACGCAGGTCCTCAAGCAAGAGACGCAAGTCCTCAAGCAAGAGAAGCAGCCGCAAGTCCTCAAACAAAAGAAGCAGCCGCAGCCGCCAGTCCTCAAGCAAGAGCCGCAGCCGCAGCCGCAAGTCCTCAAGCAAGAGACGCAGCCGCAGCCAAAAGTCCTCAAGCAAGAGAAGCAGCCGCAAGTCCTCAAGCAAGAGCCGCAGCCGCAGCCGCAAGTCCTCAAGCAACAGACGCAGCAGCAAGTCCTCAAGGAAGAGACGCAGCCGCAGCCGAAAGTCCTCAAGAAGGAGAAGAAGCCGCAGCCGCAAGTCCTCAAGCAAGAGCCGCAGCCGCAGCCGAAAGTCCTCAAGCAAGAGACGCAAGTCCTCAAGCAAGAGAAGCAGCCGCAAGTCCTCCAGCAAGAGAAGCAGCCGCAAGTCCTCAAGCAAGAGACGCAACCGCCGCCGAAAGTCCTCAAGCAAGAGAAGCAGCCGCAAGTCCTCAAGCAAGAGCCGCAGCCGCAGCCGCAAGTCCTCAAGCAAGAGAAGCAGCCGCAAGTCCTCAAGCAAGAGACGCAAGTCCTCAAGCAAGAGACGCAAGTCCTCAAGCAAGAGACGCAGCCGCAGCCAAAAGTCCTCAAGCAAGAGACGCAGCCGCAAGTCCTCAAGCAAGAGCCGCAGCCGCAGCCGCAAGTCCTCAAGCAAGAGACGCAGCCGCAGCCGCAAGTCCTCAAGCAAGAGCCGCAGCCGCAGCCGCAAGTCCTCAAGCAACAGACGCAGCAGCAAGTCCTCAAGGAAGAGACGCAGCCGCAGCCGAAAGTCCTCAAGAAGGAGAAGCAGCCGCAGCCGCAAGTCCTCAAGCAAGAGCCGCAGCCGCAGCCGCAAGTCCTCAAGCAAGAGACGCAAGTCCTCAAGCAAGAGACGCAAGTCTTCAAGCAAGAGACGCAAGTCCTCAAGCAAGAGCCGCAGCCGCAGCCGAAAGTCCTCAAGCAAGAGAAGCAGCCGAAGCCGCAAGTCCTCAAGCAAGAGACGCAGCCGCAGCCGCAAGTCTTCAACCAAGAGAAGCAGCCGCAAGTCCTCAAGCAAGAGACGCAGGTCCTCAAGCAAGAGACGCAGCCGCAAGTCCTCAAGCAAGAGACGCAAGTCCTCAAGCAAGAGACGCAGCCGCAGCCGCAAGTCCTCAAGCAATAGCCGCAGCCGCAGCCAAAAGTCCTCCAGCAAGAGAAGCAGCCGCAAGTCCTCAAGCAAGAGACGTAAGTCCTCAAGCAAGAGACGTAAGTCCTCAAGCAAGAGACGCAAGTCCTTAAGCAAGAGACGCAAGTCCTCAAGCAAGAGACGCAAGTCCTCAAGCAAGAGACGCAAGTCCTCAAGCAAGAGACGTAGCCGCAGTCGCAAGTCTTCAACCAAGAGAAGCAGCCGCAAGTCCTCAAGCAAGAGACGCAAGTCCTCAAGCAAGAGACGCAGCCGCAGCCGAAAGTCCTCAAGCAAGAGACGCAAGTCCTCAAGCAAGAGACGCAGCCGCAGCCGAAAGTCCTCAAGCAAGAGACGCAAGTCCTCAACCAAGAGACTCAAAGAGAGCAAGCTGAGATCGAGAAGACCGCGTCGCAAGCAAGGCAAGCAGGGCAAGAAGAGATCAAGAAGACAGCGTCGCAAGCAGGGCAAGAAGAGATCGAGAAGACCGCGTCGCAAGCAGAGTAAGAAGAGATCGAGAAGACCGCGTCGTAAGCAGGGCAAGAAGAGATCGAGAAGACCGCGTCACAAGCAGAGCAAGAAGAGATCGAGAAGACCGCGTCGCAAGCAGAGTAAGAAGAGATCGAGAAGACCGCGTCGTAAGCAGAGCAAGAAGAGATCGAGAAGACCGCGTCGTAAGCAGGGAAAGAAGAGATCGAGAAGACCGCGTCGCAAGCAGGGTAAGAAGAGATCGAGAAGACAGCGTCGCAAGCAGGGCAAGAAGAGATCGAGAAGACCGCGTCGTAAGCAGGGCAAGAAGAGATCGAGAAGACAGCGTCGTAAGCAGGGCAAGAAGAGATCGAGAAGACAGCGTCACAAGCAGGGCAAGAAGAGATCCAGAAGACCGCGTCGCAAGCAGGGTAAGAAGAGATCAATAAGACCGCGTCGCAAACAGGGAAAGAAGAGATCAAGAAGACCGCGTCGCAAGCAGGGCAAGAAGAGATCGAGAAGACCGCGTCGCAAGCAGGGCAAGAAGAGATCGAGAAGACCGCGTCGCAAGCAGAGCAAGAAGAGATCGAGAAGACCGCGTCGTAAGCAGGGAAAGAAGAGATCGAGAAGACCGCGTCGCAAGCAGGGTAAGAAGAGATCGAGAAGACAGCGTCGCAAGCAGGGCAAGAAGAGATCGAGAAGACCGCGTCGTAAGCAGGGCAAGAAGAGATCGAGAAGACAGCGTCGTAAGCAGGGCAAGAAGAGATCGAGAAGACAGCGTCACAAGCAGGGCAAGAAGAGATCCAGAAGACCGCGTCGCAAGCAGGGTAAGAAGAGATCAATAAGACCGCGTCGCAAACAGGGAAAGAAGAGATCAAGAAGACCGCGTCGCAAGCAGGGCAAGAAGAGATCGAGAAGACCGCGTCGTAAGCAGGGCAAGAAGAGATCGAGAAGACAGCGTCGCAAACAGGGCAAGAAGAGATCGAGAAGACCGCGTCGCAAGCAGAGTAAGAAGAGATCGAGAAGACCGCGTCGTAAGCAGGGCAAGAAGAGATCGAGAAGACCGCGTCGTAAGCAGGGCAAGAAGAGATCGAGAAGACCGCGTCGCAAGCAGAGCAAGAAGAGATCGAGAAGACCGCGTCGCAAGCAGAGTAAGAAGAGATCGAGAAGACCGCGTCGCAAGCAGAGTAAGAAGAGATCGAGAAGACCGCGTCGTAAGCAGAGCAAGAAGAGATCGAGAAGACCGCGTCGCAAGCAGAGCAAGAAGAGATCGAGAAGACCGCGTCGCAAGCAGGGTAAGAAGAGATCGAGAAGACAGCGTCGCAAGCAGGGCAAGAAGAGATCGAGAAGACCGCGTGGCAAGCAGGGCAAGAAAAGATCGAGAAGACAGCGTCGCAAGCAGGGCAAGAAGAGATCGAGAAGACAGCGTCGCAAGCAGGGCAAGAAGAGATCGAGAAGACCGCGTCGCAAGCAGGGCAAGAAGAGATCAAGAAGACAGCGTCGCAAACAGGGCAAGAAGAGATCGAGAAGACCGCGTGGCAAGCAGGGAAAGAAGAGATCGAGAAGACCGCGTCGTAAGCAGGGCAAGAAGAGATCGAGAAGACAGCGTCGCAAGCAGGGCAAGAAGAGATCGAGAAGACCGCGTCGCAAGCAGGGTAAGAAGAGATCGAGAAGACCGCGTCACAAGCAGGGCAAGAAGAGATCCAGAAGACCGCGTCGCAAGCAGGGTAAGAAGAGATCGAGAAGACCGCTTCGCAAGCAGGGAAAGAAGAGATCGAGAAGACCGCATCGCAAGCAGGGCAAGAAGAGATCGAGAAGACCGCGTCGTAAGCAGGGCAAGAAGAGATCGAGAAGACCGCGTCGCAAGCAGAGCAAGAAGAGATCGAGAAGACCGCGTCGTAAGCAGAGTAAGAAGAGATCGAGAAGACCGCGTCGCAAGCAGAGTAAGAAGAGATCGAGAAGACAGCGTCGCAAGCAGGGCAAGAGGAGATCGAGAAGACCGCGTCGTAAGCAGGGCAAGAAGAGATCGAGAAGACAGCGTCGTAAGCAGGGTAAGAAGAGATCGAGAAGACCGCGTCGTAAGCAGGGCAAGAAGAGATCGAGAAGACCGCGTCGCAAGCAGGGCAAGAAGAGATCGAGAAGACCGCGTCGCAAGCAGGGCAAGAAGAGATCAAGAAGACAGCGTCGCAAGCAGGGCAAGAAGAGATCGAGAAGACCGCGTCGTAAGCAGGGCAAGAAGAGATCGAGAAGACCGCGTCGCAAGCAGGGCAAGAAGAGATCGAGAAGACCGCGTCGTAAGCAGGGTAAGAAGAGATCGAGAAGACCGCGTCGCAAGCAGGGCAAGAAGAGATCGAGAAGACAGCGTCGCAAGCAGGGCAAGAAGAGATCGAGAAGACCGCGTCGTAAGCAGGGTAAGAAGAGATCGAGAAGACCGCGTCGTAAGCAGGGCAAGAAGAGATCGAGAAGACAGCGTCGCAAGCAGGGCAAGAAGAGATCGAGAAGACCGCGTCGCAAGCAGAGTAAGAAGAGATCGAGAAGACAGCGTCGTAAGCAGGGCAAGAAGAGATCGAGAAGACCGCGTCGCAAGCAGGGCAAGAAGAGATCGAGAAGACAGCGTCGCAAGCAGGGCAAGAAGAGATCAAGAAGACAGCGTCGCAAACAGGGCAAGAAGAGATCGAGAAGACCGCGTCGCAAGCAGGGCAAGAAGAGATCGAGAAGACAGCGTCGCAAGCAGGGCAAGAAGAGATCGAGAAGACCGCGTAAGGGCGGTAGAAGGAGAAAGTTGGCCGTTGTTAGTCGTTCCCCGCAATTTATTTGTAGAGACCGCAGTTCAAAATGTTCTTCCGCTCGTAAGAGTGGACTGTGTAAGAAGATTCCGCTTGTAATGGGGAAGAAGTGTGCCAAAACTTGTGGCTTCTGCTCAAAGGTTTCCCATGGAGGAGTGCTTACCTGTCGTGATGCAGCTGGCGCTACGGTGTGTCAAAAGTGGAAGTCCAGGCGTTATTGCAAACTGTACCCAAAACGCATGTCTATGCAATGCGGCCTGACGTGCGGATTGTGTTCAAACAATGCGAGGGGTAAGTGATAATTAATTTCTTGGATTTTAATTAGTCAAGAATTTAATCCTACTTGACGTTTATTGTTTTAATTCAGAGTGTCCCCCCGGCTGGAGGTCAATCGGCAGCTACTGTCTGCGCTATTTCTCTGGCCCGGTGACTTCTTGGCGAGGCGCGCACCGAGCGTGCCAACAGGCCACCGGCGAACTGGTCAGCATTACCAGTGCCAAGGAGGACAAGCAGCTGCGGGCCTATCTGTGAGAATTAAACTCAATATTTTGTACGCTGAGATCTCAATCTGTCATTTTTATGATGTACACTAATCGGGTATTGTCGAAATCATCTACAAGAAGCAATATTAATTGAAGAATCTGTAATTATTGAATATGTTTTCTGAGGGGGATTTTTTATTTTATTTTTAATGCTCAGAGATAGCGGATTTGGATTAAGCTCAGATTTTACATCGGCAGAATAATCTAGAATAGAACAGACAGGCTGCATTGCTCTAACCCTGCTATCCGAAACTTCTCAGTCGCGAAGTTGGAGCTGGAAAATCGTCCAAGCACTCCGTCTGGCTGGGCCTGATCCATCCAAGCCGCAGTCGTCGGCCAGTGTTCTCAGACGGCAGCCGGGTGACTTCGTACGCAAGGCGACGAGCGGCCAAGTCAGGGAGGAAGAGCAGAGGCAAATGCGCTGCCATCGTGTCTGGCAGGTGGCGATTCCAGTCTTGCAAGCGCCGGGCCAGCTACGTGTGCAGAAGTGAGTTCACGAATTCCTACAGCTAGCGCTTTTGTACGCCCAATAATTTCAAGTTTCTATGGCGAAAGCTGCACACGAACACTAATTTTCTCGCGCAGGACGACCTGGTCAACAGTGCAGCAAGGCTTGCCACAAAAACGGCGCCTGCTCCTATATTGGTCGCGGCCAATTTCAGTGCAAGTGCAAGCCTGGATATTTTGGCGACGGCGTAAAGAGCTGCCGAAGTGAGCTGATTCTATGTTTCCGCCAAAGTAACTCTTACTTTAGCTTTAGGGCAAGGAGTTTTAATCACAAAATCGAATAGCTGTGGTCAGCTGCGTGTTAGTGTCCCAAAAAATGAATAAAAAGTAGCCGTAATCAATTCATAAGCCAACTACTATTGCGATAAATTGAATTTTTCAGAGACCGTATTTTACGCTCGTACTAACTTTAAACTTTCACTTCAAACCATCAGAGCCGTGCTTCTGCTTAGCCTCTGGCGATCCGCACTATCGCACATACGACGGCCAGTGGATCCACTTCATGGGTAAATGCACCTACACCTTGACACGGCTGGACAGTCCATCCGGCGTCTCAGGTCCCTGCCAGTTCGACGTCCGCGTTCGCAATCATGCGGTCAGCCGGGCAGGCCGGAGTCGTCGGCGCTATCGTTCGTCGAAGGTGAAATCCGTTAGCTGGACAAAGTTTGTTGAAGCGCGAGTTGGCAGGCACACCGTACAGCTGGGCCAGGATAGGCGAGTCCTGGTTGACGGCGAGCGCCGCTCTCTGCCAGTGAGGAATCTCGGCGGCGGCTACAATGTGTTCCTTGATGGGCCGTACGTGTCGCTCTATTCCGCTAGATGTGGCGTCAAGGTGAGCCCACGAGTAAAATAATAAGTTTGTTTAGTACTATTTCTATTATTTCTCTGTACTATTTTTTACTATTGAAAATCAAAATTTTGCAAGTGCGTCAATTTTGTTAATTTTGTTTTTCGCGATGTGTAGGTAAGCTTCAACGGTCGCGCCACCGCAATCGTGATGGTGAAGCCGGCCTACGCTGGTAGAATGTCCGGCATCTGCGGAGACTGCAACGGCAAACGCGACGACTACACCACTCGGTCTGGCCAGGACGTCAGCCAGAGACCAAACAAGTTCGCTTTGATTGGTAATTCCTACAGAGTGCCAGACGAGAAGCGAGACCGTAAATTGGCCGCCCAAGGTGAAACCTGCGCGGACAAGAACGACTACTTCCCGGATTGCAGCCCAAGCCAGTTGAAACGAATCCGCGGCAGTCGCCTGTGCGGCGCGATCAAAGATCGATCCGGACCATTCGCCAGGTGTGCCGCCCGTAGCAAGGTCGACTTTTCTGGCTATCTCAGGTGAGAATAACTTCGAAACTGACTTTTCCGGACAAACGACTTATATCTTCAAGCTGAAAGCAAGACTTCCATAAAAAAAATAAATTTAGACACCCGATTTTTCGACTAGATGTACAGCCCACGGCACAGCCGCAGCCAGTTGGCTGTGTACAGCTTTCAGCCTGACGGGCTGGAGGGGCCGCAACACCCACACTAAATTTACCCAGCTCAAACTGGTACCCGATCTCAGCTGGGTGGACTGAAGCAATGCGGGATTAAGTGTCTTGCTCAAGGGCACAAATTTTCTCCTAGGGCCGGGACTCGAACCCACGACCTTCCGGGCATGAGGCAGGGGCCCTAGCCACTAGGCTATAACTCCTCCCGTTCCATCAAAAATGTTCCTAAAATTCCATCAAAAAGCTTATTAAATAATTCCGATTTTCACCAACCAACTAGCTCCTGCGTCTACGATGTTTGTGCTCAGCTGAAGCAGCCGAAGGCCACCAAACGAACAATTTGTCGCTTCCTCGAGGCCATCGCAGACGAGTGCAGTTCTGCTGGCTTCCGTGTCAGATGGAGATCCTACTACGGATGCCGTGAGTAGTTTCAGAATTGGAATTGTGCCAAAATTGGTCCGCTAGGAATTTAGAAAATATTTAAATTTGGTAAAAAATAGCACTGCATCCTTAAAAACAATGTTTTGAGCAACCAGGTCCTCTTGTGTATTTCAGCCATGAAGTGCCCGGCCAACTCGCGTTACAGCTTCAACACTCCATCCTGCCAGAAAACCTGCCGTGCTAATGCGGTGCCGCGATCCCAGTGCCCCCTCACCAACCAGGAGGGCTGCGTCTGCCGGCGCGGCTTTGTCCTGAGCGGACGAAAATGCGTGCGAAGAAATGATTGCGGCTGTGTTGACGACAAGGGTCAATATCGACAGATTGGCGCCTCTTGGGTCTCCAACGACTGTCGAAAGGCCTTCAAGTGCGTCGGCAGACGACGCATCAAGTCAACCCGTCTGCCGCGATGCTCAGTGAACGCCGCCTGCCAGTTGCGCAAGGGTCGACGCGGCTGTTTCTGCAAGCGCGGCTACTCTGGCAAAGCTTACGGCGGCCGGTGTAGCGATATTGATGAGTGCGCCGCAAAGAAGTCGCCGTGCCATCGGAATGCCAGATGTCGCAACACTCCGGGCTCGTTTGTCTGCCGCTGCCGTGCTGGCTACAGAGGCGACGGTAAGCGAAGCTGCCAGCCCGTTGCTAAGAAGGGCAGCGCATGCGAGAGGAATCCGCGGCTGTGCGGCCCAAATGGCGCATGCAAAACCAGCAGCAGCGATGCCAGAGGCTACAAGTGCGAGTGCAAGCCGGGTTACGCGCCGACAGGCAACGGCGGCCGGTGCCAGGATGTGAACGAATGTGAGACTGGCAAGCACCGCTGTCACCGGGACGCCAAGTGTGTCAACACATTGGTGAGAAAGATAATCAATTGTCTGTCTGACACTGCAAAATCCTACCCAGACATAAGCAATCATTGCTCCACGCTGAAATTTGAAGGGCTCCTACGGCTGCGTGTGCAACAAGAACTACGAAGGGGACGGCCGACTGACCTGCAAGGCAAAGAGCGCCTGCTCATCCGGCCAGGCCAGCTGCCACCGAGACGCCATCTGCGTTGATCTGCCAGGTGGAGAATACGCATGCCGATGCAAGGAGGGCTACCGCGGCGATGGTAGACGCCTCTGCGAGGATATCAACGAATGCACTGCAGGCTGCAAGACCTGCTCAGTTAACGCCGATTGTATCAACACGCCTGGCTCGTTCCGCTGCGTCTGTCGTCAAGGCTACGCTGGCGACGGCATCGTTTGTGAGAATGTCAACGAGTGCGCGACTGGCGAGGCCAGATGCAGCGCCAATGCTGTTTGCGTTGACACGCCCGGCGCATACAATTGCACATGCCGGCGCGGCTTCAGCGGCGACGGTCGCACGTGCCGGGACGTAGACGAATGCGCTGTCGGATCGAACCGCTGTCACAGGTTGGCCGAGTGTGTCAACAGGATCGGATCGTACGCCTGTCGTTGCCGTGATGGATACAAGGGTGCGGATTGAAGCTCTATGAAAGTCGATTGTTTATTTATTTTTAGAGCATTCGACTTTTTCAGCATACAATATACTTAAATTTTTGCAGGCAACGGTCGAAAATGCCGAGATGTGAATGAGTGCCGTCTGGGCACGCATACCTGCAGCCGAAGCCGGGCCCGCTGCGTTAACCGAGTGGGTGGCTACAAGTGCGTCTGTTTAGCTCCGTTTGTTGGTGATGGTCGCCAGTGCCGCCGCCGACGCAGTCCTAGAAAGCGAACGATACGAAGACGTCGCCCGACGAAGCCGAGGAACCGCAGACGTCGCAGCCCGAGGAAGCCGAGGAACCGCAGACGTCGCAGCCCGAGGAAGCCGAGGAACCGCAGACGTCGCCCGACGAAGCCGAGGAACCGCAGACGTCGCAGCCCGAAGAAGCCGAGGGACCGCAGACGTCGCCCGACGAAGCCGAGGAACCGCAGACGTCGCAGCCCGAAGAAGCCGAGGAACCGCAGACGTCGCAGCCCGAGGAAGCCGAGGAACCGCAGACGTCGCAGCCCGAGGAAGCCGAGGAACCGCAGACGTCGCAGCCCGAAGAAGCCGAGGAACCGCAGACGTCGCAGCCCGAGGAAGCCGAGGAACCGCAGACGTCGCAGCCCGAGGAAGCCGAGGAACCGCAGACGTCGCAGCCCGAGGAAGCCGAGGAACCGCAGACGTCGCAGCCCGAGGAAGCCGAGGAACCGCAGACGTCGCTCAGTGAGAAGAAAGCCGCGCAGAAGACCAGTTGTGACGTGTGCTAGCCGCAGAGCTCGCTGCCACAAAAACGCTGACTGCAAGGACACTAGGACTGGCTACACGTGTCGTTGCCGACCTGGTTACTATGGCGACGGTTACATTTGCAAGGACGTTAACGAGTGCAAGCTTGGTACGCACAAGTGCAGCCGAGGTCGGGCAAATTGCATTAACAAGCCGGGTGGCTATTCCTGCCGTTGCAAAGCGGGATACAAAGGAAACGGCTTTGTCTGCAAGGACATCGATGAGTGCCGCACCGGACGCGACCGTTGCGACCCCAACGCTGACTGCGTGAACAAAATCGGTGGCTACACCTGCCGTTGCCGACGCGGATTCCGCGGCGATGGCTACACATGCTCGGACATAGACGAATGCCGCCTGGGCACGAACCGCTGCTCTCGAAAGGCTGATTGCCGCAACACGCCTGGCTCGTACACGTGCCGCTGTCGCAAAGGCTACCGGGGCAATGGAAAAGTGTGTCGCGACATAAATGAGTGCGCCGAAGGCAAGGACCACTGCCACCGGTTCGCTCGGTGCATAAATACGCCCGGGGCTTATAGCTGCCGCTGCAAGCCGGGTTTCTATGGCAACGGAAGAACGTGTGTCAATAGGCGACAGTGTGCCGACGGTACGCACAAGTGCAGCCGCTACGCCAGATGCATCCAGAAGAATGACGGCTATGATTGCAAGTGCAATGCGGGCTTCAGAGGCAATGGAAAGAGCTGTAGAGGTGGGTGACATTTTTTATCACTACATTCCAGCCCACAGGACTGAAATTATTTTGAATAAATCCCACATTTTACTCTCGCACAAATCCTTAGACATTGACGAGTGCAAGGCTGGAACATATCGCTGTCACAAGAAGGCCAGATGCTACAACACTCTGGGCTCCTACAGCTGCCGGTGCATCAAGGGCTACAGAGGCGACGGGTACAACAAATGCAAACGAATCGAGGTGGACGAGTGCCGCGAGGGTACAGCCAAGTGTTCAAAGAATGCCGTCTGCATCGATCGAAAGTCGGGCTACAGCTGCCGGTGCAAGGGTGAGTGAAACTTCGGTGGAAAAAATGTCCGTCTATGTCAAACCACAAAGCCACTGCTTGCCACTGATTTCAAGCAAGTAAAGTTCGTGTATTTAGACGTAATTTTCTACATATCTTTAGGGGGTGATTGTTTTCAATTTGCTGCATAATGAAGAATTCCTAATTTCAAAAGCATGCTTTGTTTCCACCAGCCGGCTACATGGGCGACGGCTTCACCTGCACGGACATCGACGAATGCGACAACAAGAAATTCCCGTGCCCGAGGGGTGCCAACTGTAAAAACACACAAGGATCGTTTGCCTGCAGGTGCAAGTCCGGCTACAGAATGATGAGCGGCCAGTGCATTGATGTCGACGAGTGCAAAGAGGGCAAGCATAGGTGCAGCCGCTATGCTAAATGCATCAATAGAAGAGGAAGCTACAAGTGCAAATGCAAAAAAGGTTTCCGTGGAAACGGGTTCGTCTGTAAAGACATCGACGAGTGCTGTGGCGGTAAGGACCGCTGCGATCCGAACGCGATTTGTATCAACAAAGTGGGCTCCTACAAGTGCAAATGTCTCAGAGGCTACGTTGCAAGAAGTGGTCGGTGCCATCCAAATAGACTATCAATAGCAGCACTGAAACCTAGAAATCTTCTAAATAAGAGGACACAACAAAGACTGAACGCACAACAACGCAAGGCTAGACGTTCTAATAAGAGACGCACCCGCAAGGCCAGAAGTGGAAACAAGAGACGCGCCCGCAAGGCCAGACGTGGAAACAAGAGACGCGCCCGCAAGGACAGACGTGGAAACAAGAGACGCGCCCGCAAGGCCAGACGTGGAAACAAGAGACGCGCCCGCAAGGCCAGACGTTCTAATAAGAGAGGCATCCGCAAGGCCAGACGTGGAAGCAAGAGACGAGCCCGCAAGGCCAGACGTGGAAACAAGAGACGCGCCCGCAAGGCCAGACGTGGAAACAAGAGACGCGCCCGCAAGGCTAGACATTCTAAGAAGAGACGCGCCCGCAAGGCCAGAAGTGGAAACAAGAGACGCGCCCGCAAGGTCGGACGTGGAAACAAGAGACGCGCCCGCAAGGCCAGACGTGGAAACAAGAGACGCGCCCGCAATGTCAGACGTGGAAACAAGAGACGCGCCCGCAAGGCCAGACGTGGAAGCAAGAGACGAGCCCGCAAGGCCAGACGTGGAAACAAGAGACGCGCCCGCAAGGCCAGACGCGGAAACAAGAGACGCGCCCGCAAGGCCAGACGTGGAAACAAGAGACGCGCCCGCAAGGCCAGACGTGGAAACAAGAGACGCGCCCGCAAGGTCGGACGTGGAAACAAGAGACGCGCCCGCAAGGCCAGACGTGGAAACAAGAGACGCGCCCGCAAGGCCAGACGTGGAAACAAGAGACGCGCCCGCATGGCCAGACGTGGAAACAAGAGACGCGCCCGCAAGGCCAGACGTGGAAACAAGAGACGCGCCCGCAAGGCCAGACGTGGAAACAAGAGACGCGCCCGCAAGGCCAGACGTGGAAACAAGAGACGCGCACGCAAGGCCAGACGTGGAAACAAGAGACGTGCCCGCAAGGCTAGACATTCTAAGAAGAGACGCGCCCGCAAGGCCAGACGTGGAAACAAGAGACGCGCCCGCAAGGCCAGACGTGGAAACAAGAGACGCGCCCGCAAGGCCAGACGTGGAAACAAGAGACGCGCCCGCAAGGCCAGACGTGGAAACAAGAGACGCGCCCGCAAGGCCAGACGTGGAAACAAGAGACGCGCCCGCAATGTCAGACGTGGAAACAAGAGACGCGCCCGCAAGGCTAGACATTCTAAGAAGAGACGCGCCCGCAAGGCCAGACGTGGAAACAAGAGACGCGCCCGCAAGGCCAGACGTGGAAACAAGAGACGCGCCCGCAAGGCCAGACGTGGAAACAAGAGACGCGCCCGCAAGGCCAGACGTGGAAACAAGAGACGCGCCCGCAAGGCCAGACGTGGAAACAAAAGACGCGCCCGCAAGGCTAGACGTGGAAACAAGAGACGCGCCCGCAAGGCCAGACGTGGAAGCAAGAGACGAGCCCGCAAGGCCAGACGTGGAAACAAGAGACGCGCCCGCAAGGTCGGACGTGGAAACAAGAGACGCGCCCGCAAGGCCAGACGTGGAAACAAGAGACGCGCCCGCAAGGCCAGACGTGGAAACAAGAGACGCGCCCGCAAGGCCAGACGTGGAAGCAAGAGACGAGCCCGCAAGGCCAGACGTGGAAACAAGAGACGCGCCCGCAAGGCCAGACGTGGAAACAAGAGACGCGCCCGCAAGGCTAGACATTCTAAGAAGAGACGCGCCCGCAAGGCCAGACGTGGAAACAAGAGACGCGCCCGCAAGGCCAGACGTGGAAACAAGAGACGCGCCCGCAAGGCCAGACGTGGAAACAAGAGACGCGCCCGCAATGTCAGACGTGGAAACAAGAGACGCGCACGCAAGGCCAGACGTGGAAGCAAGAGACGAGCCCGCAAGGCCAGACGTGGAAACAAGAGACGCGCCCGCAAGGCCAGACGTGGAAACAAGAGACGCGCCCGCAAGGCCAGACGTGGAAACAAGAGACGCACCCGCAAGGCCAGACGTGGAAACAAGAGACGCGCCCGCAATGTCAGACGTGGAAACAAGGGACGCGCCCGCAAGGCCAGACGTGGAAACAAGAGACGCGCCCGCAAGGCCAGACGTGGAAACAAGAGACGCGCCCGCAAGGCCAGACGTGGAAACAAGAGACGCGCCCGCAAGGCCAGACGTGGAAACAAGAGACGCGCCCGCAAGGCCAGACGTGGAAACAAGAGACGCGCCCGCAAGGCCAGACGTGGAAACAAGAGACGCACCCGCAAGGCCAGACGTGGAAACAAGAGACGCGCCCGCAAGGTCGGACGTGGAAACAAGAGACGCGCCCGCAAGGCCAGACGTGGAAACAAGAGACGCGCCCGCAAGGCTAGACATTCTAAGAAGAGACGCGCCCGCAAGGCCAGACGTGGAAACAAGAGACGCGCCCGCAAGGCCAGACGTGGAAACAAGAGACGCGCCCGCAATGTCAGACGTGAAAACAAGAGACGCGCCCGCAAGGCCAGACGTGGAAGCAAGAGACGAGCCCGCAAGGCCAGACGTGGAAACAAGAGACGCGCCCGCAAGGCCAGACGTGGAAACAAGAGACGCGCCCGCAAGGCCAGACGTGGAAACAAGAGACGCACCCGCAAGGCCAGACGTGGAAACAAGAGACGCGCCCGCAATGTCAGACGTGGAAACAAGGGACGCGCCCGCAAGGCCAGACGTGGAAACAAGAGACGCGCCCGCAAGGCTAGACATTTTAAGAAGAGACGCGCCCGCAAGGCCAGACGCGGAAACAAGAGACGCGCCCGCAAGGCTAGACGTGGAAACAAGAGACGCGCCCGCAAGGCCAGACGTGGAAACAAGAGACGCGCCCGCAAGGCCAGACGTGGAAACAAGAGACGCGCCCGCAAGGCCAGACGTGGAAACAAGAGACGCGCCCGCAAGGCCAGACGTGGAAACAAGGGACGCGCCCGCAAGGCCAGACGTGGAAACAAGAGACGCGCCCGCAAGGCCAGACGTGGAAGCAAGAGACGAGCCCGCAAGGCCAGACGTGGAAACAAGAGACGCGCCCGCAAGGCCAGACGTGGAAACAAGAGACGCGCCCGCAAGGCCAGACGTGGAAACAAGAGACGCGCCCGCAAGGCCAGACGTGGAAGTAAGAGACGAGCCCGCAAGGCCAGACGTGGAAACAAGAGACGCGCCCGCAAGGCCAGACGTGGAAACAAGAGACGCACCCGCAAGGCCAGACGTGGAAACAAGAGACGCGCCCGCAATGTCAGACGTGGAAACAAGGGACGCGCCCGCAAGGCCAGACGTGGAAACAAGAGACGCGCCCGCAAGGCTAGACATTCTAAGAAGAGACGCGCCCGCAAGGCCAGACGCGGAAACAAGAGACGCGCCCGCAAGGCCAGACGTGGAAACAAGAGACGCGCCCGCAAGGCCAGACGTGGAAACAAGAGACGCGCCCGCAAGGCCAGACGTGGAAGCAAGAGACGAGCCCGCAAGGCCAGACGTGGAAACAAGAGACGCGCCCGCAAGGCCAGACGTGGAAACAAGAGACGCGCCCGCAAGGCCAGACGTGGAAACAAGAGACGCACCCGCAAGGCCAGACGTGGAAACAAGAGACGCGCCCGCAATGTCAGACGTGGAAACAAGGGACGCGCCCGCAAGGCCAGACGTGGAAACAAGAGACGCGCCCGCAAGGCTAGACATTTTAAGAAGAGACGCGCCCGCAAGGCCAGACGCGGAAACAAGAGACGCGCCCGCAAGGCTAGACGTGGAAACAAGAGACGCGCCCGCAAGGCCAGACGTGGAAACAAGAGACGCGCCCGCAAGGCCAGACGTGGAAACAAGAGACGCGCCCGCAAGGCCAGACGTGGAAACAAGAGACGCGCCCGCAAGGCCAGACGTGGAAACAAGGGACGCGCCCGCAAGGCCAGACGTGGAAACAAGAGACGCGCCCGCAAGGCCAGACGTGGAAGCAAGAGACGAGCCCGCAAGGCCAGACGTGGAAACAAGAGACGCGCCCGCAAGGCCAGACGTGGAAACAAGAGACGCGCCCGCAAGGCCAGACGTGGAAACAAGAGACGCGCCCGCAAGGCCAGACGTGGAAGTAAGAGACGAGCCCGCAAGGCCAGACGTGGAAACAAGAGACGCGCCCGCAAGGCCAGACGTGGAAACAAGAGACGCACCCGCAAGGCCAGACGTGGAAACAAGAGACGCGCCCGCAATGTCAGACGTGGAAACAAGGGACGCGCCCGCAAGGCCAGACGTGGAAACAAGAGACGCGCCCGCAAGGCTAGACATTCTAAGAAGAGACGCGCCCGCAAGGCCAGACGCGGAAACAAGAGACGCGCCCGCAAGGCCAGACGTGGAAACAAGAGACGCGCCCGCAAGGCCAGACGTGGAAACAAGAGACGCGCCCGCAAGGTCGGACGTGGAAACAAGAGACGCGCCCGCAAGGCCAGACGTGGAAACAAGAGACGCGCACGCAAGGCCAGACGTGGAAACAAGAGACGCGCCCGCAAGGCCAGACGTGGAAACAAGAGACGCGCCCGCAAGGCCAGACGTGGAAACAAGAGACGCGCCCGCAAGGCCAGACGTGGAAACAAGAGACGCGCCCGCAAGGCCAGACGTGGAAACAAGAGACGCGCCCGCAAGGCCAGACGTGGAAACAAGAGACGCGCCCGCAAGGCCAGACGTGGAAACAAGAGACGCGCCCGCAAGGTCGGACGTGGAAACAAGAGACGCGCCCGCAAGGCCAGACGTGGAAACAAGAGACGCGCCCGCAATGTCAGACGTGGAAACAAGAGACGCGCACGCAAGGCCAGACGTGGAAACAAGAGACGCGCCCGCAAGGCCAGACGTGGAAACAAGAGACGCGCCCGCAAGGCCAGACGTGGAAACAAGAGACGCGCCCGCAAGGCCAGACGTGGAAACAAGAGACGCGCCCGCAAGGCCAGACGTGGAAACAAGAGACGCGCCCACAAGGCCAGACGCGGAAACAAGAGACGCGCCCGCAAGGCCAGACGTGGAAACAAGAGACGCGCCCGCAAGGTCGGACGTGGAAACAAGAGACGCGCCCGCAAGGCCAGACGTGGAAACAAGAGACGCGCCCGCAAGGCCAGACGTGGAAACAAGAGACGCGCCCGCAAGGCCAGACGTGGAAACAAGAGACGCGCCCGCAAGGCCAGACGTGGAAACAAGAGACGCGCCCGCAAGGCCAGACGTGGAAACAAGAGACGCGCCCGCAAGGCTAGACATTCTAAGAAGAGACGCGCCCGCAAGGCCAGACGCGGAAACAAGAGACGCGCCCGCAAGGTCGGACGTGGAAACAAGAGACGCGCCCGCAAGGCCAGACGTGGAAACAAGAGACGCGCCCGCAAGGCCAGACGTGGAAACAAGAGACGCGCCCGCAAGGCCAGACGTGGAAACAAGAGACGCGCCCGCAAGGCCAGACGTGGAAACAAGAGACGAGCCCGCAAGGCCAGACGTGGAAACAAGAGACGCACCCGCAAGGTCGGACGTGGAAACAAGAGACGCGCCCGCAAGGCCAGACGTGAAAACAAGAGACGCGCCCGCAAGGCCAGACGTGGAAACAAGAGACGCGCCCGCAAGGCCAGACGTGGAAGCAAGAGACGAGCCCGCAAGGCCAGACGTGGAAACAAGAGACGCGCCCGCAAGGCCAGACGTGGAAACAAGAGACGCGCCCGTATGGCCAGACGTGGAAACAAGAGACGCGCCCGCAAGGCCAGACGTGGAAACAAGAGACGCGCCCGCAAGGTCGGACGTGGAAACAAGAGACGCGCCCGCAAGGCCAGACGTGGAAACAAGAGACGCGCACGCAAGGCCAGACGTGGAAACAAGAGACGCGCCCGCAAGGCCAGACGTGGAAACAAGAGACGCGCCCGCAAGGCCAGACGTGGAAACAAGAGACGCGCCCGCAAGGCCAGACGTGGAAACAAGAGACGCACCCGCAAGGTCGGACGTGGAAACAAGAGACGCGCCCGCAAGGCCAGACGTGGAAACAAGAGACGCGCCCGCAAGGCCAGACGTGGAAACAAGAGACGCGCCCGCAAGGCCAGACGTGGAAACAAGAGACGCGCCCGCAAGGTCGGACGTGGAAACAAGAGACGCGCCCGCAAGGCCAGACGTGGAAACAAGAGACGCGCCCGCAATGTCAGACGTGGAAACAAGAGACGCGCACGCAAGGCCAGACGTGGAAACAAGAGACGAGCCCGCAAGGCCAGACGTGGAAACAAGAGACGCGCCCGCAAGGCCAGACGTGGAAACAAGAGACGCGCCCGCAAGGCCAGACGTGGAAACAAGAGACGCGCCCGCAAGGCCAGACGTGGAAACAAGAGACGCGCCCACAAGGCCAGACGCGGAAACAAGAGACGCGCCCGCAAGGCCAGACGTGGAAACAAGAGACGCGCCCGCAAGGTCGGACGTGGAAACAAGAGACGCGCCCGCAAGGCCAGACGTGGAAACAAGAGACGCGCCCGCAAGGCCAGACGTGGAAACAAGAGACGCGCCCGCAAGGCCAGACGTGGAAACAAGAGACGCGCCCGCAAGGCCAGACGTGGAAACAAGAGACGCGCCCGCAAGGCCAGACGTTCTAATAAGAGAGGCATCCGCAAGGCCAGACGTGGAAGCAAGAGACGAGCCCGCAAGGCCAGACGTGGAAACAAGAGACGCGCCCGCAAGGCCAGACGTGGAAACAAGAGACGCGCCCGCAAGGCCAGACGTGGAAACAAGAGACGCGCCCGCAAGGCCAGACGTGGAAACAAGAGACGCGCCCACAAGGCCAGACGCGGAAACAAGAGACGCGCCCGCAAGGCCAGACGTGGAAACAAGAGACGCGCCCGCAAGGTCGGACGTGGAAACAAGAGACGCGCCCGCAAGGCCAGACGTGGAAACAAGAGACGCGCCCGCAATGTCAGACGTGGAAACAAGAGACGCGCCCGCAAGGCCAGACGTGGAAACAAGAGACGCGCCCGCAAGGTCGGACGTGGAAACAAGAGACGCGCCCGCAAGGCAAGAAGTGGAAACAAGAGACGCGCCCGCAAGGCCAGACGTGGAAACAAGAGACGCGCCCGCAAGGCCAGACGTGGAAACAAGAGACGCGCCCGCAAGGCCAGACGTGGAAACAAGAGACGCGCCCGCAAGGTCGGACGTGGAAACAAGAGACGCGCCCGCAAGGCCAGACGTGGAAACAAGAGACGCGCACGCAAGGCCAGACGTGGAAACAAGAGACGCGCCCGCAAGGCCAGACGTGGAAACAAGAGACGCGCCCGCAAGGCCAGACGTGGAAACAAGAGACGCGCCCGCAAGGCTAGACATTCTAAGAAGAGACGCGCCCGCAAGGCCAGACGCGGAAACAAGAGACGCGCCCGCAAGGTCGGACGTGGAAACAAGAGACGCGCCCACAAGGCCAGACGTGGAAACAAGAGACGCGCCCGCAATGTCAGACGTGGAAACAAGAGACGCGCCCGCAAGGCCAGACGTGGAAACAAGAGACGCGCCCGCAAGGCCAGACGTGGAAACAAGAGACGCGCCCGCAAGGCCAGACGTGGAAACAAGAGACGCGCCCGCAAGGCCAGACGTGGAAACAAGAGACACGCCCGCAAGGCCAGACGTGGAAACAAGAGACGCGCCCGCAAGGTCGGACGTGGAAACAAGAGACGCGCCCGCAAGGCCAGACGTGGAAACAAGAGACGCGCCCGCAAGGCCAGACGTGGAAACAAGAGACGCGCCCGCAAGGCCAGACGTGGAAACAAGAGACGCGCCCGCAAGGCCAGACGTGGAAACAAGAGACGCGCCCGCAAGGCCAGACGTGGAAGCAAGAGACGAGCCCGCAAGGCCAGACGTGGAAACAAGAGACGCGCCCGCAAGGCCAGACGTGGAAACAAGAGACGAGCCCGCAAGGCCAGACGTGGAAACAAGAGACGCGCCCGCAAGGCCAGACGTGGAAACAAGAGACGCGCCCGCAAGGCCAGACGTGGAAACAAGAGACGCGCCCGCAAGGCCAGACGTGGAAACAAGAGACGCACCCGCAAGGCCAGACGTGGAAGCAAGAGACGAGCCCGCAAGGCCAGACGTGGAAACAAGAGACGCGCCCGCAAGGCCAGACGTGGAAACAAGAGACGCGCCCGCAAGGCCAGACGTGGAAACAAGAGACGCGCCCGCAAGGCCAGACGTGGAAACAAGAGACGCGCCCGCAAGGCCAGACGTGGAAACAAGAGACGCGCCCGCAAGGCCAGACGTGGAAACAAGAGACGCGCCCGCAAGGCCAGACGTGGAAACAAGAGACGCGCCCGGAAGGCCAGACGTGGAAACAAGAGACGCGCCCGCAAGGCTAGACATTCTAAGAAGAGACGCGCCCGCAAGGCCAGACGCGGAAACAAGAGACGCGCCCGCAAGGCCAGACGTGGAAGCAAGAGACGAGCCCGCAAGGCCAGACGTGGAAACAAGAGACGCGCCCGCAAGGTCGGACGTGGAAACAAGAGACGCGCCCGCAAGGCCAGACGTGGAAGCAAGAGACGAGCCCGCAAGGCCAGACGTGGAAACAAGAGACGCGCCCGCAAGGTCGGACGTGGAAACAAGAGACGCGCCCGCAAGGCCAGACGTGGAAACAAGAGACGCGCCCGCAATGTCAGACGTGGAAACAAGAGACGCGCCCGCAAGGTCGGACGTGGAAACAAGAGACGCGCCCGCAAGGCCAGACGTGGAAACAAGAGACGCGCCCGCAAGGCCAGACGTGGAAACAAGAGACGCGCCCGCAAGGCCAGACGTGGAAACAAGAGACGCGCCCGCAAGGCCAGACGTGGAAGCAAGAGACGAGCCCGCAAGGCCAGACGTGGAAACAAGAGACGCGCCCGCAAGGTCGGACGTGGAAACAAGAGACGCGCCCGCAAGGCCAGACGTGGAAACAAGAGACGCGCCCGCAAGGCCAGACGTGGAAACAAGAGACGCGCCCGCAAGGCCAGACGTGGAAACAAGAGACGCGCCCGCAAGGTCGGACGTGGAAACAAGAGACGCGCCCGCAAGGCCAGACGTGGAAACAAGAGACGCGCCCGCAAGGCCAGACGCGGAAACAAGAGACGCGCCCGCAAGGTCGGACGTGGAAACAAGAGACGCGCCCGCAAGGCCAGACGTGGAAACAAGAGACGCGCCCGCAATGTCAGACGTGGAAACAAGAGACGCGCCCGCAAAGCCAGACGTGGAAACAAGAGACGCGCCCGCAAGGCCAGACGTGGAAACAAGAGACGCGCCCGCAAGGACAGACGTGGAAACAAGAGACGCGCCCGCAAGGCCAGACGTGGAAACAAGAGACGCGCCCGCAAGGCCAGACGTGGAAACAAGAGACGCGCCCGCAAGGCCAGACGTGGAAACAAGAGACGCGCCCGCAAGGCCAGACGTGGAAACAAGAGACGCGCCCGCAAGGTCGGACGTGGAAACAAGAGACGCGCCCGCAAGGCCAGACGTGGAAACAAGAGACGCGCACGCAAGGCCAGACGTGGAAACAAGAGACGCGCCCGCAAGGCCAGACGTGGAAACAAGAGACGCGCCCGCAAGGCCAGACGTGGAAACAAGAGACGAGCCCGCAAGGCCAGACGTGGAAACAAGAGACGCGCCCGCAAGGCCAGACGTGGAAACAAGAGACGCGCCCGCAAGGCCAGACGTGGAAACAAGAGACGCGCCCGCAAGGTCGGACGTGGAAACAAGAGACGCACCCGGAAGGCCAGACGTGGAAACAAGAGACGCGCACGCAAGGCCAGACGTGGAAACAAGAGACGCGCCCGCAAGGCCAGACGTGGAAACAAGAGACGCGCCCGCAAGGCCAGACGTGGAAACAAGAGACGCGCCCGCAAGGCCAGACGTGGAAGCAAGAGACGAGCCCGCAAGGCCAGACGTGGAAACAAGAGACGCGCCCGCAAGGCCAGACGTGGAAACAAGAGACGAGCCCGCAAGGCCAGACGTGGAAACAAGAGACGCGCCCGCAAGGCCAGACGTGGAAACAAGAGACGCGCCCGCAAGGCCAGACGTGGAAACAAGAGACGCGCCCGCAAGGCCAGACGTGGAAACAAGAGACGCGCCCGCAAGGCCAGACGTGGAAACAAGAGACGCGCCCGCAAGGCCAGACGTGGAAACAAGAGACGCGCCCGCAATGTCAGACGTGGAAACAAGAGACGCGCCCGCAAGGCCAGACGTGGAAACAAGAGACGCGCCCGCAAGGCCAGACGTGGAAACAAGAGACGCGCCCGCAAGGCCAGACGTGGAAACAAGAGACGCGCACGCAAGGCCAGACGTGGAAACAAGAGACGCGCCCGCAAGGCCAGACGTGGAAACAAGAGACGCGCCCGCAATGTCAGACGTGGAAACAAGAGACGCGCCCGCAAGGCCAGACGTGGAAACAAGAGACGCGCCCGCAAGGCCAGACGTGGAAACAAGAGACGCGCCCGCAAGGCTAGACGTGGAAACAAGAGACGCGCCCGCAAGGCCAGACGTGGAAGCAAGAGACGAGCCCGCAAGGCCAGACGTGGAAACAAGAGACGCGCCCGCAAGGTCGGACGTGGAAACAAGAGACGCGCCCGCAATGTCAGACGTGGAAACAAGAGACGCGCCCGCAAGGCCAGACGTGGAAACAAGAGACGCGCCCGCAAGGTCGGACGTGGAAACAAGAGACGCGCCCGCAAGGCCAGACGTGGAAACAAGAGACGCGCCCGCAAGGCCAGACGTGGAAACAAGAGACGCGCACGCAAGGCCAGACGTGGAAGCAAGAGACGAGCCCGCAAGGCCAGACGTGGAAACAAGAGACGCGCCCGCAAGGCCAGACGTGGAAACAAGAGACGCGCCCGCAAGGTCGGACGTGGAAACAAGAGACGCGCCCGCAAGGCCAGACGTGGAAACAAGAGACGCGCCCGCAAGGCCAGACGTGGAAACAAGAGACGCGCCCGCAAGGCTAAGAATTTTAACAAGAGACGCTCCCGCAAGGCCAACAAGTCCAACAAGAGACGCGCCCGCAAGTCAAAGCAACAAAGGGCTGCTGGCAGAAGTCGAGTATCTCGCAAGGAAGCCCCACGCAGGAGGCCCAGATCATCGTCAGTCGTAAGGCGCCCTGTTCGTAAGTTGCAATCACGTGATGCTTCAGATTCGTCCAGCTCAGAGGAGTCGTTCGATTTTTCGGACTCCGGTTTTGACTCAATGAGCAGCAGCTTCGACCTGGGCAGTGCTGGGGCCTTCGTCTCGGAAGCGAACATGTTTTCCGAGTGATCCTTCATGCGGTGTTTTGTGAATTAACCCAAGACTGTATTTGGGAATCGAACAATTAACAAATTGGTTTATAAGTAAACTTAAATTATTACTACAGGTGTTGGGTTCCATTATTTAATGATGCCTTGTATGCGTTAGTTGCCAATATTACATGCGGGTATTAAGCAAATATCCATCATAATATTTTGTCCAAGATTAAATTAAGTTGAAGCAAAAACTGAAATAAACTGAGACCATCATCTGGATAATGCAATAAAAAAAACATTGTTTCGCTCTAAAATTAATTTTTTAATAGCTTAGTTGTTGGCGAATTGTATTGTGGCAGTAACAAATCGGCAGAATATTGAAAGACTCATAATCAAAATCAACTAACTACCTATAGCTGTAAATTTTTGGCGGCAGCAGTTGTCAGTAGATTTGCTTCTAGGGATTCGAACCGATGATTTTCGATTAGGAGTCAAGCATCTTAACCGCGCGCTAGATTACAAGCTCATTTAAGCGCTTAGCTTGGCTAGCCCTGGATGTACTTTTAAACGAAATACATCCAGTTCGACACATTTTTCAAAATATAATTCACAGAATTGCAGGCGCCTACTGTAAGTAAGCTAATTAAACCAGACATTTAAAATATAAAAGCACAGAATTTTTATCATGGGCCCAAAAATGCCAATGCTGATTGCAATATTTAGAATTTCATGAAATTCAGTAATTTTTTATTTAATATTGACACATCCATACAGATACTTTCGCATTGCAACTGCGCTCACACAGCATCTGCAACAGAAAGCAATACTGCAGCAAGTGAGCTCGCAATGCTAGACTAGAACTGTTTACCTTGGCTAAATCTGCTTTCATAAAATCAACTGTACAAAGATCAAGATAAGCCGGGTAGGACAAAGACAACAATAACAAAGACAATGACAATGGTGCGTCAAACATCGGATTCTGCTGGATTAGCTGTTTCCTTCTGTTCTGGCTGCTGTTTTTGCTGCTGCTGCTGACGCTGCTTATCGAGTTCGAAGAGCCTCCGCCTCAGCTGGCTCTTGGTGATGTCGAACGCCAATCGAATCTCCTTGGCCCGCTGTTGCTCCTCCAGGCTCAATATTAGCAGAAAATTATTCAGCTCCGGTATGGTGAACGCGCGCCACTAGAGTAGTGATGGGGCGGAATTGGATTCGAGCCGAAATGTATTGAAAGATGACTATTTAAAGCAGAAATTGCAATTATTGACAGGCTGCCATAATTAATCAATAAATCAGTCAATCAATTAGATCACCAAACCGAAAGTGGGTCGACTAAGTAACTAAGGTAATTTACCTGTGCGTATAACTTTTTTTCGTTAAAAACTCAAGCCTAAAAAATAAAATCGTGTGGACTGGGATTCGAACCAGCGTCCACTGACGCCAAGGGTGAAAAAAGAAACTCACGTCTACATTCGAGGACTCGTTCTCTTGCAGGATGAATTTCCGACGCTCAAATGCCAGCTGCATCTCGGCTGGCGGCAGGGTTGTCCAAGACAGCAAAATCTCCAGGGGTCGCTCGTGCTGCATCAGTTTACGAACTTTAACTAGAAGAGGGCGAAAAACAGATGGTTTGAGGCGATAAATAAAACTGAAAATGCCACTTCCGCAGCCTAAAAATCGATAAGCATTTGAAGCTCCATGAAAAGGCTGGAGCGTAAACATAACTAAAATTCACTCACTGCGCACTTACTTAGCAATGACTCTAGATACCCGACTAGCGCATAGCAACAGCCTCAGACACCCGACTAGCGCATAGCAACAGCCCCAGATACCCGACTACCGCATAGCTACAGCCCCAGATACCGACTACCGCATAGCAACAGCCCCAGATACCCGACTACCGCATAGCAACAGCCCCAGATACCCGACTACCGCATAGCAACAGCCTCAGACATCCGAATAGCGCATAGCAACAGCCCCAGATACTCGAATAGCGCATGGCAGCAGCCCCAGATACCCGACTAGCGCATAGCAACAGCCTCAGACATAGCAACAGCCCCAGATACCCGACTAGCGCATAGCAACAGCCCCAGATACCCGAATAGCGCATAGCAACAGCTCCAGACACCCGAATAGCGCATAGCAACAGCTCCAGACACCCGAATAGCGCATAGCAACAGCTCCAGACACCCGAATAGCGCATAGCAACAGCCCCAGATCCCCGACTAGCGCATAGCAACAGCACATAAGCAGGACACTCACCAGTTCGATCGCCTCGAATTTCGTGCTGGAACAGGGCGAATTTGTGCGGCGGATCGCGAATCCGGTGCTTAGCAAGCAGCAGCGCCACCACCCGATCGGCCGTGTCCCGGCTGTCCAGATCGTGCAGCAGGGTGGCGTTGCCCTGGGGCAGGAAGAACGCCTCGGCGGGCTGTTCGGCCCTGACAGGCCGCAGCAGATTGACGTGCACCCGGAGGCTGCCGCGGAATTTCGGCGGCTCCGACTGCCGTATCGCGCTGTCGCCGTCACCGCCCGCGCAGTCTTTGTCGTTGGTCGCCGCGGAGGATGAGGACGAGCGAATCGGGCGGAATTCCTGACCTGACGCATCAAAGGTGGTTAAGGTGCAAAATGATTGCGTAATCAATCGATAAATTGCAAATCAATTCCATAATTAGCCTCAATTAGATCTCTTGACTTAGGTTCGACTCCCAGGCTTATCGAAATTTTTTAAATAAAGTTATATTTCTACGTCAGACTGAAATATTATTTACGCTACATATCGCATCAAGCAAACTATTTAAAAATAACAAAGAGACAATGCAACAGGAACATCTTCTTCGATACTGCTACGTTATTTTACGCTACATATCGGGAAAATAAGCCTCGCAAGACTATATTACTTGTCTTTAGAAATTTTTCGCTCTGTACCGATCAGTCAGAAGCTATGTATCTATCTACCTATCTACCTATCTATCTATCTACCTACCTATCTATCTATCTATCTATCTATCTACCTACCTATCTATCTATCTATCTATCAATCTATCAATCAATCAATCTATCTATCTATCTATCTATCTACCTATCTGTCAATCTATCAATCTATCTATCTATCTATCTATCTATCTATCTATCTATCTATCTATCAATCAATCAATCAATCAATCAATCCATCCGTCAGCTCACCTGGCAGCCTGGCGGTCAGCTCGTTCAAATGCCGCCGCAGCCTCTCAGGCGTCCAGTCGCAATAGAAAGTCCTGGTTTCAGTGACGCTTGCAACGCCCTCGCTTGACGAAAACGCAGTGCCGGACGCCGCCGACGTGGCCTCCTCCTCCTGCAGCACCCGGATGCCGCTCTCGGCAAGCGCCGCCGCGTCGAGGCTGCTTAAACTGTAGGCGGCCTCCGAGGACAGCAGGCTAGCGAAGCCGCACTCGCAAGCGTCTGCGTCGTGCTGACGTCGCTGCCGTCGCTGCTGCTGCGACGCCCGGCGCTGCTGATTCGGCGGCGATGGCGGCGCAGGCAGCGACGGCATTGGCGACAGCAGGTCCATGCTGCTCGCCCCGCAGCTGCCGTCCTCATCCGAGCTCGACGACGAATAGCCGCGCTCGTTGCCGACCTCCTCCTGATCTTCGCCGCCAGGAGACAGCAGCAGACTGTTCTGGCCGCTCAGCAGGGTGTCCGCGCTCGAGCTTCGGGCACGTCGGCGGCCCTGATTGCTACTTGCCGAGGTCCGCGGCTGCTGCTGCTGCTGCTGGTGACCGCGCAGACGGGGGGTGTAGGCGACGGCTTCCTGGTCGGCGCGGGAGGATGACGACGCGCCGACGGCTGCTGCGACGCCGTCAGAGGAGCCGAGGGCCTGAGATTGAGCGCCGGTTACTGAGAAATGCGCTGAGAATAGACTGATTGGGACATTTCTGTGCACCCAAGGTGATCCCTAAATAAAATCAAAGAAATGCTTCCAGAAGCCCAAAATTTTATCGCCTCAACGCTGATTCTAAAAATGATTTTCTCAGTCCTGATCCCAAAATGGATCCCCTAAATCCAGATCCCCTCAATCCTGATCCCCTTTATCCTGATACCCTTAATCTTGATCCCCTTAATCCTGATCCCCTCAATCCTGATCCCCTCAATCCTGGTCCCAAAACATGTATACCAATCCTGATCCCACAGACTCTAGATCCCGGTCCCCTAATCCGGAAGCTCCTGATTCTTATGCAGATCCGATCAATCAAACCCTGATCCCTAGACAACTCCAAAAAAACTCCTGCCACCGCGAAACGAAACCAACCGTCCACAAATCCGATTTCGCAGTCTCAAAAACGTCGAACGGCGACAAATCGTCAACGCTGTCGCCGTTATTATCGCGATTGAAAGGCGACGGACGACGGCAGGAGAGGCAGAGCCGTTCGGAGCAGGCCGGGTGGCAGCTGGTGCAGCAGAACTCGCAGCTGAGCGATGGGCGATGATGAAGTTGCTGAGTGAGTTTCAGTGAGTTTGCCAGACAGAAAGTCGGGCAAAGTTGCTAACAGACAAACAGACCGACAGAGACAAGCATGCAAACAAGCATAAAAACACATACAGAAAAACTGATGGACAGACGAACCCACTTGAAGACAGACAGACAGATACCAGACAGATAGGCGGATATAGAGAAAGACAGACACGAAAAACAAAGCTAGATAGAGAGACAGACAGACAGGCAGATAGAAAAACCGACAGGCAGACAGGCAGACAGACAGACAGACAGGCAGACAGAGAGGCAGACAGACAGACAGGCAGATAGAAAAACAGACAGGCAGACAGGCAGACAGACAGAGAGGCAGACAGACAGAGAGGCAGACAGACAGACAGACAGACAGACAGACAGGCAGACAGAGAGGCAGACAGACAGACAGACAGATAGACAGAGAGGCAGACAGACAGACAGACAGATAGACAGAGAGGCAGACAGACAGACACACAGACACAGACAGACAGACACACAGACAGACAGGCAGACAGACAGACAGACAGACAGACAGACAGGCAGACAGAGAGGCAGACAGACAGCCGAAGTCGCTCACCGATGCGCCGTCCCAAACAGCGCCTCGCCGCAGAAGTCGCAGTAGGTAGGCTGAGCAAGGCTGACCAGCAGGAACCTGTGGCCCCATCGGGTGTTGAGCATCTGGCGCGGATTGACAGACGCAGCAGCCGTCGACAAGCTTCTCAATTCGACAATGTCGGCAAGGCCGCGGTCCATGGTGCCATGGCTGGACACGGTCCAACAGTGAGGCAGAGTGTTCGGGTCGCTGCGCTGCTGCTGCTGCAGGTGCTCGAGATGTGCGAGGCCTTCGTGTACACTGTGGCTGGGACTGGTCACCAGGCTGGAGGAGCCGCTGGCAGATGAGGAGGCAAGGCGATTCGGCTTGACAGACTTGCTGGTCACAATGCCAGTGGAATTGCTGCTGGAGTCTGCAGTGCTGCCACTGCCGCTGGACCAATAGTGCTCGATGTGGTTAAACAGCTTTTTTATCATTGTTGATTGATTGAAAAAACTGAACTTATTTACTAGTTGGCTGGTCCTATATTGTACTGGAATGTAGAAAAATTGTGCCCAATTTTGTGTAGCATATTTACTTAGAAAAAAAACAGAAAACTAGCTATCCTCATTAAAAACTCTTTTCTTTTATACTGGCTTACTATTTATTCAAAGCATTATTATTGTTTGCATATTTGATAAGGTACAACATATAATGATAGTTGATTTTGATTAATAAAAATATTAGCTGTATCAATTTTTTTAATGCAGATTATTTAAAAAGCAGCGTTTATGTGAGCTTATATTAGATATAGTATATTGCCCAACTAATATTGTAGCTAGGGCTTAGCTACTTGCAAATTCAATATATTAATATATTATTAAATATATTGAAATAAAAGCTTTATTTATGCAGTGACTAACATTCAAATTTTTTTTTCAATTGCAATGATCCAAACAACTATCATAGCTTTGCATAGCATGTATATGAAATGAAATAATTAGATACCAAGTCTAAGTCTTTAAGACAAAGTAGTCACTTCAACACTTGATTTAGAGTCTTAATAACAATGCAATAGTTTAGTGTGGTCATACATGCACAACTTGGAAAATTTGGTTAGTGACTTAGTTGAAACAAAAGTTGTGACTTACTTAGGGCAAAAGTTTAAAGGAAAAAAGGATGCTGCGTACCACTTCTTGCCTATATCTTCCTACTTGCTACACTGTTATTGGTATTCTCAAAATTTACAACTTAGCCCTTCAATTGTTATGAATTTTGCAACTTACATTGGCAATTTAGCAATTTATATAGGCAATTTTGTGACTTACATCAGCAATTTTGTAATTTACCTTGGTTAGTTGCCAAATCAGTTAGTCAGATTGGCTGACTTGGCTAACTGTTGCACAGGTATGAGTTTGGTAATAGTGTTGGGTTTAATAATTTTACTTGGCAATTCTTTTTTTGAAATGTATATTATTGATAAAAAACTAGCACTTTCATATTTAAAGGTAAAAACAAACCAATTAGTAATTAAATAACCAAAGCAGTCTAATCTAAGAAAGAATACCTTGTTTTATATTATAATTTTATAGGCATTTTTTCGAATTGTTTGTTAAACTGTTTTTCTGAACTGCTTCATTTTAAATTGATGTGAAAATATTGGAAACAATTGGAAGCAATGAAACAATTGGAAAAAATAATACGATGAGTGTCAAATGTTGGGTCCCAATTCTGCAGGATCGCGTGTCGAAATTCAGCAGGGGTAATAATGTGCAATGCAGTACATCATGTGGACAAAGGCATTGATAGGGTGACATTGGTGCCAAAGAAAATTTTCCAGATATTAATAGACTTTAAGTGTGTGTTAGTTGACAGTTGAATTAGTAGAGCATGTTTACAGAATGCGGAAGATGTGCAAATACATCCCTTGTACTAACCAGCTTATATTTTTTGGCCATAGACCCTCCTATGCATGTCAACCATTTTGCTTTATCTCCCCCTGAGCTGAAAATTTGCCACAGACAAGTTCTATATCCCAGAAGCAGCCCTAGTTTGTTAAGTGCAAAAAGCAACCTTAAAAATAGAAATTCCAATGTTTTTGCATCAATTTCAAATGAAACAGTTCAGAAAAACAGTTTAACTGTAGAAGGCCTATTTTTATCGGGTTCTATTTTCTAGGAAAACGCGAATTTCGAATTTACGGAAATTTGTGTAAAAAATATGCGATCTTTGTTTTACTGATCCAGATCCAGAAATATACGCCTGGCCAAGACATTAGGATCTGGCTCACAGCATTCGACCAGCGCTGTGAAGCTGAGGGCATAGATGAAGAACATCGCAGACAGGAGTTGCTGGCAAACCTGGACTTAGCTACAGCGTTTGCAGCAGCCCAGCGACTGAATCTCCCAGACGATCTGGAGTACGATGAGTTTAAGGAGCGCCTAATCGAAAGATTTGGCAGAATCGGCAGCTCCGCCGAATTCAGAGAAGAGTTTAGAGGTAGAATTCAGGGCAAGAATGAGTCTGTAGAAAGCTTCACAGACAGTCTGATCGAGTTGGCATCCCGTGCCTTCCCGAACATGACCGCTGAACAGCGAGAGGAAGAGATAGTTGAACAATTTATTAAGAGTGTGAGAATTCCCGCCGAAACTAGGGAGAAGCTGATTTTCGCGCAGCCAGCTAACCTTCAGGAAGCTAGGAGGATGCTGCGTAGAATGGAAGCTGCGTGGAACATGTCCCACAGAAACACGGGCATGCGAATGGTTAGAGAGGATGAAGATCGAAAGGCTGATAAACTTGAAGAGATGCTGCGAGCTCAGAAGATTGAGCTGGAGAAACAGAGAAAGGCGCTGCAAGCCCTACTCGAAGATAGGCAGAAACAGCAGCAGCCAATGCAGCAGCAGTACCAGCAGATGCCGCAGCAGTATCCGCAGATGCCGCAGCAGTATCAGCAGATGCCCCAGATGCCGCAGCAGTACCAGCAGTACTCGCCGCAATATCAGCAAATGACGCAGCAGTTTCAGCCGCAGAGGCAGCAGCCGCAGAATCGGGCTTTCTTTAACTGCGGAAAGTTTGGCCACATAGCCAAAGCATGCCGATCTCCTAGGCAGAATGTGCAGCAGCAGCCGCCGCAGCAGCAGCAGCCGCCGCAGCAGCAGCAGCGTGCACAGCCACATCAGGGAAACTGAGATTCGAGGGTCGCAGCATGAGGCCACGTCCCTCCGGAGAAATAGATTACGATTTACCGGCCTCTGAATTTGTAAATAATGCGTATGCACCGTATGAATCTGCCGTAGTTTATGCACCTAGTAGCTTAGTACATGTATTGCATGCTAATGAAGAAGAAGTTATGCCGATATCTGAAGTGGTAGAAGAATGTTGTCAGACAATAGAAGTTCAGGAGGAAAAGAAGCCAGAATTAATCAGCGTTAAACCTGTAATAGAAGAGCCACGTGCCGAAATTAATGAACTCAGTTGTCAAACTGAAGAGCTATCTGAAGTGGAGATAGCTGAAGGTCCTGAAATCGCCGAAACTGAGGAAATAGAAGACTCTGAAGCTGCTGAAGAAGAAGTAGTAGAACAAGAAGAGTCAGAAGAAAACCCTGAGGAGGTGGAAGCAGTTGCTGAAGCCTCTGAAGAGAACCTAGATAGGGAAGATAAAGCCTATGAAGCTGACTCAGAGGAGAATGAAGATTCTGATAGCGAGAGTGACTCTGAGGATGAAACTGAAGTTGAGCGTGCCGAAATTGACGATGATGACGATGAATATTATGACACAGATGAATATTATGAGGTGGGAGCGAACATCCGTGACACCAGATTCGGGGAGATGGCAAAGACAGCGGCATCCAAGTGGAATGTGACGTTAATATCAGAGCTGAACGAGAACACTCAAGGAATCCGGACCTTCCGAAGTGGCAACAAAGACACAACACTAGTTTACTCGAACAAAGTAGGCATACTACTGGACGAAGACAGCTCCTGCCTCTGGAAACTAACAGGACGCAACCTCCATGCAACAGAACGCACAATGACAGTTGAAATAGGCAACTACTTGCTGATGGCAATATACCAACCGGTAAAAGGATGCGAAGACTACGATATTAAGATCCAAATAATCCGTGACGAAATCGCTCGAATACAGAGACTGGCAGGATCGAAGCGAATCCCCATCATAGGCGGCGACCTAAACGCGACAATCGGAAAAGGCATGGCGAACACCTTCGAAAGTGCTGGCAAATATGGCCTTGGACAAACAAACCAACAAGGTAGAGACCTATTGACGTGGCTAGAAGAAACAGGCCTGGTGTGGGCCAACTCGTTCTACAATGAAAAGCGTAGAGGAACGTGGAAGAATCCCCATAACAAACGATGGTACGAATTGGACGGGTTCATCACCAGCAAGGAACTCCGACACACAGTGGTAGAGAAGATCAAAACAGACAAGAACGAAGAAGGATCTGACCACAAACCAAAAGTGATGACATTGCGGACGAAAGTTGAAGACCGTGTCCGCAGAAAGATCCACCAACGTCAAAAAACCCAAAAAACAAAACAAAAAAAGACGAACATCGCGTGGGAACGATTAAGAGACGAACACACGGAGAAACAGTACAGAGAGAAATTAGAAGAGAAAACAAACAAACTAAGCATTGAGCTCCCGAGTGGAATATCATGGCCCGATTTCGAACAGATTATACTCGAATCAGCCATCGAATCATGTGGAACGAGGAAAAAGCAAACAAACCCGTGGATGGTAGGACATGAAGAGGAGTTGGATCAACTTAATCGCGGCATCGCGGAAGCGCTCAAAGAAAGGAACGACATTGCAAGGAAAAGAAACAGCAGACATAAGGAAACACAACTGGAACACGCAAAAGCAAAACTGCGAGCGAACAGACAAGCAAAGAAACAGAAACTGGTGGAATGGGAGGAGCGATGGTGGAACGCGATCATCGAGGAATGTAAGGAATGCCAAGACAAAGGGAACATTAGGCGCAATGTACGACTGCCTCAAAAAACTCGGACTGAAGGGAAACTTCAACAACAGTGAGAACGAGACGCTCTTCTCCGCGGAGAAGTTCAAAGAGCACCTGGAGACAATTCAGAAAGATCGCTTCGAAAACATCCCGGAAGAAGTCCTAAGAAACGTCATAAAGTGCCCGAAACCGAAAGTCTCAACACGAGAACTAGAAGAAGCGAACGAAGGATTAATTAAAACCCTGGCAAGAAAAGAGTTCGACGATGCGATCAAAATCATGAGAGATGGAGCACCTGGCGAAGATGGGATCCGACTTATCTACATCAAGAAAGCTCACAAGGAAGTTCGAGACGCCCTCTTCAGAGCAATCGAGGAACTCTACCGCACACCGGCGACAACCTGGAGAGAACTCGACCGCGTAGGCCAAATAATAGCACTCTTCAAGAAAGGAGACAAAAGGAACCTTAACAACTACAGAGGAATCTGCCTACTGCCCTTTCTGAGCCGGGTCCTAGCACGCATCCTCGCTAGCCGACTGAGAATATGGTCAGAGAAACTCCAACTGCTAGATGAAAACCAAGCAGGTTTCAGACAAGGAAGGTCGACCATGGACGCCACGCAGGTCATCTGGAGACTGCAAGAAGACGCGGAACAATACGACCTATCACCTGACAAAGTGGAAACAGAGAAGACATCACTGGTCCTACTTGACTTGAGGAAAGCCTACCCGCGAGTCAATAAACCAGCCCTTTGGGCCCTACTCGCACACTACGAGATGCCCCAACCGATGATCAACAAACTGCAAGACATCCACGAACACACTGACTACAAGGTGTTGGGACGCAAAGAGGAAAGCACGTCATTCCGGCCTGAACGCGGACTACGGGAAGGCTGCGCGACATCACCTGTCCTGTTCAACCTATATCACCAAGCCGTCATGCGAACAGCGGAAAAAGAACGCGCAGAGACAGCCAGGCAGAGCGGAAAGGTGGCAGGCATACCATGGACGTACACACCGGGTCACAGCCTCCTTCCCCAGAGAAAAAAATGTAAAGTCGATGGAAACCAAGACGACCACGCTTACCTCATCACTCTTCGCCGATGACACAACGGTGATAGGTAACGCATCAGAAATTGACCAAGGCACCGCAACGATTAAGGAGACAATGAACCGCTTCGAAGAACGCACTAATGATGACAAGGAAGAAAGAATTGTGCTGGCCACAAACGAAAGCAGGAACACCAGAATGCTTGGGACCTGGTTAGGCAAGAAGGAAGACACACACCAACGACTGGCCAGAGCAGCGAAAGCCTGGTTCATAGTAAAGAAAAGGCTAAAGAACACCCGGCTGACGAAAAGGACACAGACGAGAGTGGTCGAGGCATGCGTAGAGAGCACGCTGCTCTTCAACGCAGGAACCCGGCCTTTCTCAAAAGCAGAGATCAAACAAATGCAGAGATGCATGGATAGGAGGTACAGATACATCTGGAGCAGCAAAAACATGGAACCACTGCGGGAAATGGAACGCAAAGGAACCAACATGGCGGACGTTAGGATTGAGCTAGGAGTCAAAACCATTGAATCGAAGCTGGTAACGGCCCACTGGAGACGCATGGGCCACGTCCTACGGATGCCGAACGACAGACTAGCAAAAATCTGCATCCTAGGATGGGACAAGAAACTAGAAGGTGTAAGGAAAGCGAAAAAAAAACATCAAACAATCATGACTTTCTGGAAGAAGCTGGTGAAGGAAAATGGTGTGCAACCTCAGGAAATCGAGGAATATGTGACGGACAGAGAGAAATGGAAGAACCTGATCAGAAAAGCCGAACTGAGACTCCAGAGAAAAGAAGAACGAGACAGCAACCTACGCAAAGGCCAAATCACCGACCCCGAAGGAGGAGGCGAGACGGAAGAGGAAGAGGAGGAGCAACTGACCTGCAAGATCGATGGATGCGGGAAGCGCTGCCTATCGAAAGGAGGACTCACCATCCACCAGAAGCGCATGCACCGAAAGGAAACGGACATCGAGATCAGATGCGCGAAGTGTAACAAAAAATTCGACTGCGAAGCTAACATCAGGAACCACGAAAAGGTGTGTCAAGGAGAAGAGACGATAGGCGACAAGAAACACTGCCCCAGGTGCAATAAATGGATTGCCAGAACCAACATGGCACGCCACAGGAAGAAGTGCTCATCACCGGACAGGGAAAGAGACGAAGCAAGAGCAGCTGGAGGAAGAAAATACAGATGGAAAGAAACGGAATGCGAAGGATGCGGAAAGAAGGATGGCGGCCACCAACCTGGCGCGCCACAGAAGGATCTGCCAAAACTGACCGGACCGACCCGCAACGGGACGGCGCGCCTATGCCGCAAGGCGACAAAAAGGCTAGAAGAAGAAGAAGAAGATTTCGTACAAGACAATGATGAAGTCTATGTCGATGCCAGAGAGGAACTTGAAGACGAAGATGAGTACGAAGATGCAAGAGAATATTTCGAAGATGATGTCACTTGCCGAAAATTATTGACCGATTACTTGCCTGTGCCGATAACGAAAGAACAATTAATAGAGTCGCAGCAACAAGATCCAACAATAAAAGTATTGATCGGATGGAAGATAGATAAGATTAAAGAGCCGAAATTGCCTAAAGATGCTATTGCCGAACTTAGAAAAATGATTAAGTGCTACGATTTGATGTCGATGGAAGATGGAATGCTGACGTTAAGAGAAGAAGGAAAGCGAAAGATAGTGCTTCCAGAAGGAATTGAGAGAGATGTACTTAGAGAACTGCATGATAGTCCGCTGGCTGGTCATTTAGGAAGAGACAAGACCCTTCAGAGAGTAAGGGAGAGATTTTGGAGGCCAGGGCTAGTCACTGCAGTTGAGAAGTATATTTCTGAGTGTATCCCGTGTCTGGAGAGCAAAGTAGGGTGCAAAGTGAAGGCACCAGTGCAGACGTTTCCGATTTGTGAGCCATTCCATCGACTTCATATAGATCTAATAGGGCCAATTTCGAAGGAGAGCAGACGTGGACACCGCTATGTGCTAACTGTAGTAGACAGTACTACAAAATTCCCGTTTGCTTTTCCAGTGAGAAATCAGAAGTCTAGCACAGTAATTAAGATAATTCAGGAGAGAATATTTAGCGAGTACGGCCAGTGCAAATGGATCCATACAGATAACGGAAAAACGCTCCTAAGCCGTCAGTTTAAGGCCTTCTGTGCACTGTATGGGATCAAGCATACGTGTACAACCCCATACCACGCGCAAAGCAACGGTTTGGTGGAAAGGTTCAATAAACAGATAAAATCGATAGTGACTAGTCTGATCGCGAAAGATCACTCTGATTGGGACCTGCTAATCCCGGCTGCATTAGTAGCGGTCCGAACCAGTGTAAATCAAACTACAGGGTTTACGCCCCACTATCTTCTGTTCGGAAGGGAAGCAGATTTGCCCATAGACAATGTAGTGAAGGAGCCGAGACTCTATTATGACTATCCGAGTTACGTTCAGGATCATGCCGAAAGATTGGAAAAGACTAAGGAGATAGTGCAGCGAAAGCTAGAGAAAGTTCAGGAGCAGAGGCAAGAAGCGAATGAAGAAAGCAAGCCGCCGAAAGAAATTCCAGTAGGCTGCTTAGTGTTGCTGAATAACCCGCAATTACATGCGGAGGAAAGTCATAAATTCCATCGTAAGAAACGTGCAGCCTATAGAGTCTTAGCCAGAATCTCAGAGACTGTCTTTCGCATTCAGAGAGAGATTGAGGGAGTTCGGAGCGGAGAAAAGTTGTTGGCGCACCGAAACAATTTGACTCCCGTGCCGAATTCCGTCATCGAAATCGAAGACGGCAAACAAGAGCAAGAAATCGCCGGACGAGCCAGAAATAAAAAACTCAGAAGAAATTAGAGACAGAACAAAGAGATAAGGGAAGGCAGCAGAAGAGGCCTCCCAAAAGTATACCCGTCAGTCCCTGCTGGACAGGCGGATGAATTAGAGGTTAGTTCAGAAGAAGATATTATAATTCAGTGGAGAAGTTTAGAAAGAAACGAAGTAGAAGCCGAAGAAGAGAATTTGCCGAATAGTGATGTGTTTGACAGTGAGAATAATGCCGAAGAATTAGGAATTGAGACTGACAGTGACGAATTGGAATTTGAAGAATTGAGTAATCCAGAAGCCGAAAGTGACAAGGATAGTAATGCAAACAATGAAAGTGACGCAAGCGAAATGTGCGAATCCGGAGGAAGAAATCCGAGAGCAGTGGCTCAGTACAACCTGAGACCACGTGCAAGGAATAAGAGAGAAGGACAGGACGTGTCAAAATCGATAATGCCCAGGGAGCGAAATGAGCAAGACTTAGGGGGAATGGGCTTTGCGCCACGCAGGCGCTATGCCCAGTATAGAGATTAACTAAATGTGCGAATGAGAGTGAGGGAGAGCGAGCGCGACAGGAAAAATTAGGTAATCACCCTCGCCTCGAAATTTGCCTTCCTCCCCACCTCAGACAGTCAAGAGCCAATAAGAAAATTAAATAAAATATAGCTAAATATTATTTTAATTATAGATCAGGAATTAATAGAAATATCGAAAAATAATTTAGATATTAGTAATCTATGGCAAAATACCTTTAAGTAGACACCAGAAACATTAAAATCGGTTGAGAAATAAGAAAGTTATAGAGTTGGAAAATTTAAAAGATAAATCACGACCAAATCACGGAAATTACGCCATTGGTTAAAGTGAGACACATTGAGGAGGTCCAGTCCCACACCCTAAAGAGGAAACCCCCCCCCCCCCAGGCGTATAAAGACCAGTCATCACCCCTGACTCGAACAATTATTGTTCCTGCCAGAGAAAAACTCGTGCCAAGTTAATTACTATGGACGAAGACTTGTTTAAGTTGTTGTTTGGAGACGATCCGATAGACGATTTGTTGGAAGAAGCCGGTCCTGTTGAAGAGGCCGAGAATGTACCGCTCGAGGAGCGAGCAGAAGACAGCCCACAGGAGCCTCCGGGACCTGTGCCGGCTAGTAACAACGGCGCACAAGGGCCTTCAGAGCCTGTGTCAGCCAGTTCAGACCGCCAGCAGGAGCCCTCCACTATTCCAAAGGAGCCTGCTCAGGCGAGCCAACAGGAACCATCTACAGTTCCAAAAGAGCCCGCTCCAGAGCCTTCGACAGTTCCGAAGAAGCCTGAACAGCAGTCGGCAGCGTCAGAACAGTCACGCGAGGCGCCGTTGAAACAGCCGACTCGGCCTAACGCGCTGCCTGGATCAAGAGGCAAGCGAACAAGAACGCCCTCACCGGCTAAGATCCGCAGATTGGACGAGGAACCGCATCTGAAAAGAGCAGCGCTGGCTCATGCTCAAGCAACGGCTCCGGTGACACCGTATGAGGCTGCTGGCAAAAGTCAGAAGTATCGAGTCGTGCAGATATCGATTCCAGCAGCATTGAAGCGACCGAACGGGCCCCCGATGCGGCCTCCTGTTGATCCTCGGCAGCTGCCGACTGATCCGCGGCCGCAGCCAGCAGCTCGTCAGCCACCGCAGCCAGCAGCTCGCCAGCCGCCGCAGCCAACAGTTCGTCAGCCGCCGCCGCAGCCGCCGACCCGCCAGCCGCTGGCAAGCCTGCCGCCAGTGCGTCAGTCGGCGCCGCAGTCTTCGAGTCGTCAGCCGCCGCCAGCGCCGCCGCCAGCGAAGCCAGCAGGCCCGCAGTTTCGACTAGTTCGACCAAATGTTGTCGCCAGACAGTTGCAATATCCGGTGATGCCGTCAACTTGTTTGCCACCGGCCACGGTGCACTCGGCAGTTCGAGGTGCATCAGCAGTATCAACGACAGACCAGGAGATGACTCGGCCGCTGTCAGCTCATTGGGCCGTGGCGCAGCTAATTCAGGGCGTCCGGCGAGTATCGTATAAGCGCGCCATTCAGTCTCTGTCTCAGTATCTACTGAGAATCGCGAATCTCAATGTCGACATAACGTTGCCGCAACGGACGTGCATCGGCCCCACAACGCATATACTATGGTCGCAGTTCACCGGAGAGCAAGCGGTCGCCGCCTTGCAAATCGCGGCCGAAGGTGTGCACTACTATCTGGCCAACGGCGGATGCCAGCGGTACCGGCCGCTGTTGAACAACGAGATGGCCTGGATCTTCACCCAGATCGGCTGGCCTGAATGCGACGACATACCTGATAACTGCAAATTTTGAACTGATAGGTAACTTTGTGCTGACATTTGTAATAGGTTTTATTTTTGTCCCCAGTGGAGTTTAAGTTCTTATCGCTTGCTTGCTTAGTTGTGTCATGCTTGATTTTATTTTGCCTATCGTGTTTTAACTGCTTATCATGTTCGATTTTGTTTATCATGTGCAAAATTTTTGTTTTGTCTGCAAAATGCTTTTGTTTATTACTTTGTGCACCTTGCAAATGTTTTATTTTTCCTTGCTATGTTTTATGATTTTTTATCACTTCAAGTTTTCTTTCAAAAAAATCAATTAGGGAAGGCAAGTTGTAGAAGGCCTATTTTTATTGAGTTCTATTTTTTAGGAAAACGCGAATTTTGAATTTATGGAAATTTGTGTAAAAAATATGCAATCTTTGTTTTACTGTTTTAATAAAATTTTATTCGTGCGATTTTAACAAACGTTAAGTGACTGGTATAAATAGACGCAAGCAGAGGCTGCAAAAAACTGACTGTCTCTGCCTCGGCGATCCACATTAATAACTTTGTGAGTTTTCAACCAGAAATATCTGAGTCTTAAGTCTTAGTTACTTACCTGCTTAGGCAGAGAAAATCTGCTTCTAAAAGCAAGTATTGGGGAATACCTGCCAAAGGCAGAGAAACTGCCCAGATGGCGAGATAAAACCTGCAAAAGCAGAGAAACCACCTGAGGGTGAGATATACCGCTGAGAAAGCGAGATAAACCGCCATAGGGCAAGACATAGGGAATTAGGAAGGTAGGGCTAGGAGTATTAGGCGTAGGAATCTATAGGCTGCAACCCTCTAATCCGGGGAACGCCCTATAATTTCGGACTGGGTTTACTGCTCAGCCCAGTAAACGCTACCAGACGAATGAGTGAATAAGTAAGTTTTTCTAGGAAATAGATTACAGTTTATTAGATTAGAAAAGAGCCCTACAACATAACGAACAATTCAAAAAGAATGCCATTTTATACTATATTCGTGTTAAAAAAATTACAACTTATGTTGATTGAAATGTTAGTTAGGCCTACAAATGCTTGAATTGATTATTTGACAATATAAGAAGTTAAAAAATCAAATTGATATAAGTCACAAAAATTTCAAGCAACTTAATTTAGGTTGTTACTTAGATAAGTCTGAGTTTAAAGTGAACTTTTAAAGCCACCATATGACTGACTGTCAGCTCTATTTTTATATTGAAGGTTCTAGCCTTTTATCCAGATCCAAGATATGGATCTAGAACAAAAATGGGGATCAAAAATAAATATTTAAGTAAAAACTAGGCCTACAACCTCTTGTAAGTCCATGTATGAAAGTACATCCCTTAAGTTTTCTTGGGTCATAGAAATGCTGTCATAGCATAGTGATCACATGATTGACTGCTAAATGAGTGTTTTGATAATGGTAGATAGGAAGCCAATATATATATTTAATATTTAGGATATTGGGAGTACACTCAAAATATTGAATTATTCTCATGCCTTGTGGATACAAAGCATACTGGGTTTATTTTTTTGCTGGGCACAGGATGCAAAATCGCATCATGCTCTTAATTTTTGGATGCGATTTCAGGGTTTAGGATGCAATTTTTTAAAGTCTCATTTAAGAGGTCTTTTATTGTGAAAAATTTTAAAAATCAGGATGCGAAATCGCATCCTATATCAAATATCAGGATGCGATTCTCAAAGTCAAGATGCTATAGCATCCCTATAGCACAAAAAATAAACCCAGAAAGCATAATATATTTTTATTAATATTAATACTCAGTGCTATGCTATAGCTAGAAATCTTCGATGGGGGATACATGAAAAAAAATTGAACGAAAAATTCAAAATGTAGCTATGGAAGAGAAAAAAATTGACTTTGTTTAAATGCTAATACTCCCACTTTTAACTCTACCACAATTTTCTGCCGTTTTGGGTCCTCAAGTTTTAATATTTTTTCATAAATGCAGAGCCTGCGTGCAGGCTGAACGCGGTGTTGAATCCACCTAGGACAACACCAACGTAACAAACAAACAACAATTTTCTGCCATTTTGGGGGAGTGAATATATCCCCGTATCCCCCTGTAACTCAGCCACCGTTAATACTGGATGTAGTTTGAATAAACTTCTTTGAAAAATATGAAATCAAATAGGATATTTATTATAAATTTATTGAATATTTAAAATTAAAAAAACTTCTAACATCGAGCCTTTTGAATTAAGGCAAACGTAGCTAAAAATAATATAGTAGATCAATTTTTTTACTTTTGTTTTTCAATTGTATTTTCAAATTATTTTATCATTTAAATTGTGAGAATTCCGCGAAGTTCATTAATTTTGAAAATTTGTGTCGCATCGGGAAGTAGGCCTACGGACCGAAGAGTGTTCAATTCGCATTTTGCATATTTAAGCTGTCAATGGCTACTGAACTAAAAGGAGATAATTGAAGCACTTCTGTCAATACTAAGTCACCGTGCATCATTGAGGACTCATAAAATCTACCATCTGCATTTTGTTTTTGGGACTGGTAATATAATTTTAATGCTTGTTGTCCACAAAAATGAAACAGTAGCTAATATAATGGCTAGGCGATTGTTTCAACTTACCAATAAACATCATTGTTCTGGTGGCATTTTTTTATCTTAATAGCCATAGTCAGGAAGGTGGCACAGTGTGCGCCGGAATAATTTTTGGGGGCACAATCTGTGCGCTGTCAAAGCGCCATTTGTGCGCCAAAAGTTCGAAGGACCAAAAAAAAGGTCCCGCAGACAATTTCTTCTCTATTTTTTCCAATTTGCTACGTATTTTGCTTGTAATCGTGTCAAAATCTTTGCAAAGTAGTCACATTTTTGCCCATTTTGCCTATTACATTAACGATTTTGCACCAGTTGTGCACCTAAATGTACCAAAACCCTTCGTGTATACCATGCTTGTGCGCCAATGTGTGCCAAGATCCTTTGTGTGCGCCGCGCTTGTGCGCCGATGTGTGCCAGGACCCTTCATGTGCGCGGGAATTTTCCGCCAAAAAGGCCACCTTCCTGACTATGGCTTAATAGCAACATTCAATGGTCGTCCTGATAGTCTGATTCAATAGTTGCCCTGATAGTACTTATAGTGATGTTTAATATTGGTCTACAAAAAACTAGGCTTCCATTGTGGTCTGCTATAACCTGTGCATCCCCTATCAGGTCTGTTAAAATGAAAGAATGCCAAATAGAACATGGTTTGGTGACCCTCTGTACCTAGTAGCTTCTTTTATTTAAATCGATTTATTTTGCTAACAATATATTTGAAAAACAATATTTAATTTGTCAAAGAAATAACATACATGCTTAACTCAGAAACTTTTGTTAGTTAGTGCAACTTGGTTTAAACAAATTATGTGATTTACCCCTCCATTTTGACCAAATTTGAAACTTACATAGTAGATTTTGCAACCTTTACTGCCAATTTTGTAACTTAGCCACCAAATCAGTTGGCTGGATTGGCCAACTTGGCTGACTGTTGCACATGTATGATAGACAATAAGTTAGTGTTTTTAGTGAACCATAGGCCAAAGGCAAATTAATTTCTTAAAAGAACATCTTATTGTAACATAGATTTCCTAGTTTCTAGTAAGAAACATTTGGTCCATGTAGGCTTAGCTCTAAAATGAATGCCCTACTTTTAATCTTAAGTTATTTGCTTGAATTTGATTTGCTTTAACTTTTTAAATCCTAGCCTAAATAAAACTATTATATGAAAGGCAGCCATTTTAATTTGCAAGTCTGGATGATTATACTTTAGTTGCCAATAAAAGCATATTCATGCTTAGTTAAAATTTATTTTAAAGTCATTTGTCCTTTTTAGGCATATTACAACTTTTAATGTCAAATATTGATATTGAAATAAAACCATGCATGATTTATTCATGGCTAGTAAATATTTTTAAGCCTAACTCATTAGGGTCCATCCCCCCTTCACAGATTTCTAGTTGCATCACGGAGCAGTTTATCCCAGGGCTATGTATAGCTCTATTTAGTCCTAACAAGTTAATAAAGGGCTGCAATACCCACTCTAAATTTACCCAGCTCAAACTGGTACCTAATCTCAGCTGGGTGGACAGAAGCAATGTGGGATTAAGTGCCATGTTCAAGACCACAAATTGTCTCCTAGAGCTAAGGCTTGAATTAAATATTAAATCTATCTTTCAGTCGTCCCCAGACATCAATGGAATTTCACCGCGGAGTGGCTCGCCAGGCACTCTGGTGACCATCCGCGGAACCTATCTGGGCAGCTCGCAGGACAGCATTGTGGCCCTGTACATCTGTGGCTTCGACTGTACTCTATGGGCGGAATGGAAGAGTTCTAAGAAAATTGTTGCTAGGTCGGGTCAGACCAGACTTGGCCCTGGCGCCATCATATTGATAATTAATAATGAGAGGGGCGAGCGGGTCAAATGCAACTGTCTAGTTGAATTCACAGTTGAAGCGCTTAGTGTGGGTCTGTGCGAGGAGTCTGCTGTGTGGCCGGAGACGGACGAGAGTCTGTTTCAGGTGAGGATTCATTAATGAGCCTGTCCCCATTGATTTTGTTACGGAATCTTATCTAAAGTCATTGGATATTTAATAAATTTTATCCTAGAGTCACGGGGATCTTCGGGATCTGATCCTAGAGTCACTAGAATCTTCGGGATCTGATTCTAGAGTTACAGGGATCTTCGGGATCTGATCCTAAAGTCACGGGATCTTCGGGATCTGATCCTAGAGTCACGGGATCTTCGGGATCTGATCCTTGAATCACTAGGATCTTCGGGATCTGATCTTAGAGTTACGGGGATTTTTGGGATCTGATCCTAGAGTCACTGGGACCTTCGGGATCTGATTCTAGAGTCACTGGGACCTTCGGGATCTCATTCTAGAGTCACTGGGACCTTCGCGATCTCATTCTAGAGTCACTGGGATCTTCGGGATCTGATCCTGGAGTCATGGGGATCTTCGGGATCTGATTGTAGAGTCACGGGGATTTTCGCGATCTGATTCTAGAGTCACGAGGATCTTCGGGATCTGATCCTAGAGTCACTGGATGTTTAGGGTTTTTTTAGGATAGCTCCTATTATTCCCAGAGAAACGGGATTTCCAAGTTTCACGTCCCTACCAATCTGGTATCGCAGGCTCAGGTGCTGAAGTCCACAGGCGCCTCAAGCGGCTCCGTCACGGATCCTCGGCGCGCGCGCTCCGTGTCGCAGTCCGTCGGAGCTGCGGGCGCCGCCTCCGCCTCCACTGCCGGGGATCCCAGCGCCGACCTGCTCAGCGCCGACTTCGATCCCGTCAAATTCCTGCTGGCCAACTGTCGAGGCAAATCTGTGCCCGAGTTGGAGCGCGAAGTTCGCGGCCTGCGCGGCAAAGTCAGCGCCGATCCCGCCCAGGCCGTGGGGTTCTTGAAGCCGCATCTTAACGACGTGTTCAAGGTGCGATTTTTTTCATTTTTCACCTTCTGATTTTGCTTGTAATTTGCCGTTTTATTTTTAAATCTCACCCTTTTTTGCACAAATCTCACCCCTATCTGTTCACAAATCTCACCCCTATCTGTTCACGAATCTCACCCCTATCTGTTCACGAATCTCACCCCTATCTGTTCACAAATCTCACCCCTATCTGTTCACAAATCTCACCCCTATCTGTACACAAATCTCACCCCTATCTGTTCACAATCTCACCCCTATCTGTTCACAAATCTCACCCCTATCTGTGCACAAATCTCACCCCTATCTTTGCACAAATCTCACCCCTATCTTTGCACAAATCTCACCCCTATCTTTGCAAAAAATCTCACCCCTATCTTTGCACAAATCTCACCCCTATCTTTGCACAAATCTCACCCCTATCTTTGCACAAATCTCACCCCTATCTTTGCACAAATCTCACCCCTATCTTTGCACAAATCTCACCCCTATCTTTGCACAAATCTCACCCCTATCTTTGCACAAATCTCACCCCTATCTTTGCACAAATCTCACCCCCATTTTTGCAAAAATCTCACCCCCATCTTTGCACAAATCTCACCCCTATCTTTGCACAAATCTCACCCCTATCTTTGCACAAATCTCACCCCTATCTTTGCACAAATCTCACCCATATCTTTGTAAATATCTAACCCTGATCTTCAAATCTCACCCTAATCTACAAATCTCAGCCTGATCTACAAATCTCACCCTGATCTACAAATCTCACCCTGATCTACAAATCTCACCCTGATCTACAAATCTCAACCTGATCTACAAATCTCACCCTGATCTACAAATCTCACCCTGATCTACAAATCTCACCCTGATCTACAAATCTCACCCTGATCTACAAATCTCACCCTGATCTACAAATCTCACCCTGATCTACAAATCTCACCCTGATCTACAAATCTCACCCTGATCTACAAATCTCACCCTGATCGACAAATCTCACTTATCGACAAATCTCACCCTGATCTACAAATCTCACCCTGATCTACAAATCTCACCCTGATCTACAAATCTCACCCTGATCGATAAATCTCACTCTGATCGATAAATCTCACCCCGATCTACAAATCTCACCCTGGTCTTCAAATCTTACCCCGCTCTGCAAATCTCACCCTGATCTACAAATCTCACCCTGATCGACAAATCTCACTTATCAACAAATCTCACCCTGATCTACAAATCTCACCCTGATCTACAAATCTCACCCTGATCGACAAGTCTCACCCTGATCTACAAATCTCACCCTAATCTACAAATCTCACCCTGATCTACAAATCTCACCCGGATCTACAAATCTCACCCTGATCTACAAATTTTTACCTGATCTACAAATCTCAACCTGATCTACAAATCTCACCCTGATCTACAAATCTCACCCTGATCTACAAATCTCACCCTGATCGACAAATCTCACCCTTATCTACAAATCTCACCCTGATCGACAAATCTCACCCTGATCTACAAATCTCACCCTGATCTACAAATCTCACCCTGATCGACAAATCTCACCCTGGTCTTCAAATCTTACCCCGCTCTGCAAATCTCACCCTGATCTACAAATCTCACCCTGATCGACAAATCTTACCCCGCTCTGCAAATCTCAACCTGATCTACAAATCTCACCCTGATCTACAAATCTCACCCTGATCTACAAATCTCACCCTGATATACAAATCTCACTTATCGACAAATCTCACCCTGATCGACAAATCTCACCCTGATCTACAAATCTCAACCTGATCTACAAATCTCACCCTGATCTACAAATCTCACCCTGATCTACAAATCTCACCCTGATCTACAAATCTCACCCTGATATACAAATCTCACCCTGATCTGCAAATCTCACCCTGATCTACAAATCTCACCCTGATCGACAAATCTCAACCTGATCTACAAATCTCACCCTGGTCTTCAAATCTTACCCCGCTCTGCAAATCTCACCCTGATCTACAAATCTCACCCTGATCAACAAATCTTACCCCGCTCTGCAAATCTCACCCTTATCTACAAATCTCACCCTGATCAACAAATCTTACCCCGCTCTGCAAATCTCACCCTGATCGACAAATCTCACCCTGATCTACAAATCTCACCCTGATCTACAAATCTCACCCTGGTCTTCAAATCTTACCCCGCTCTGCAAATCTCACCCTGATCTACAAATCTCACCCTGATCGACAAATCTCACCCTGATCTACAAATCTCAACCTGATCTACAAATCTCACCCTGATCTACAAATTTTTACCTGATCTACAAATCTCACCCTGGTCTTCAAATCTTACCCCGCTCTGCAAATCTCACCCTGATCTACAAATCTCACCCTGATCTACAAATCTCACCCTGATCTACAAATCTCAACCTGATCTACAAATCTCACCCTGATCTACAAATTTTTACCTGATCTACAAATCTCAACCTGATCTACAAATCTCACCCTGATCTACAAATCTCACCCTGATCTACAAATCTCACCCTGATATACAAATCTCACCCTGATCTACAAATCTCACCCTGATCTACAAATCTCACCCTGATCTACAAATCTCACCCTGATCTACAAATCTCACCCTGATCTACAAATCTCACCCTGATCTACAAATCTCACCCTGATCTACAAATCTCACCCTGATCTACAAATGTCACCCTGATCTACAAATCTAACCCTGGTCTTCAAATCTTACCCCGCTCTGCAAATCTCACCCTGATCTACAAATCTCACCCTGATCGACAAAGCTTACCCCGCTCTGCAAATCTCAACCTGATCTACAAATCTCACCCTGATCGACAAGTCTCACCCTGATCTACAAATCTCACCCTAATCTACAAATCTCACCCTGATCTACAAATCTCACCCTGATCTACAAATCTTAACCTGATCTACAAATCTCACCCTGATCTACAAATTTTTACCTGATCTACTAATCTCAACCTGATCTACAAATCTCACCCTGATCTACAAATCTCACCCTGATCTACAAATCTCACCCTGATCTACAAATCTCACCCTGATCTACAAATCTCACCCTGATCGACAAATCTCACCCTGATCTACAAATCTCACCCTGATCTACAAATCTCACCCTGATCTACAAATCTCACCCTGGTCTTCAAATCTTACCCCGCTCTGCAAATCTCACCCTGATCTACAAATCTCACCCTGATCGACAAATCTCACCCTGATCTACAAATCTCACCCTGATCGACAAATCTCACCCTGATCTACAAATCTCACCCTGATCTACAAATCTCACCCTGATCTACAAATCTCACCCTGGTCTTCAAATCTTACCCCGCTCTGCAAATCTCACCCTGATCTACAAATCTCACCCTGATCGACAAATCTTACCCCGCTCTGCAAATCTCAACCTGATCTACAAATCTCACCCTAATCGACAAGTCTCACCCTGATCTACAAATCTCACCCTAATCTACAAATCTCACCCTGGTCTTCAAATCTTACCCCGCTCTGCAAATCTCACCCTGATCTACAAATCTCACCCTGATCGACAAATCTCACCCTGATCTACAAATCTCAACCTGATCTACAAATCTCAACCTGATCTACAAATCTCACCCTGATCTACAAATCTCACCCTGATCTACAAATCTCACCCTGATCTACAAATCTCACCCTGATCTACAAATCTCACCCTGATCTACAAATCTCACCCTGATCTACAAATCTCACCCTGATCTACAAATCTCACCCTGATCGACAAATCTTACTTATCGACAAATCTCACCCTGATCTACAAATCTCACCCTGATCTACAAATCTCAACCTGATCTACAAATCTCACCCTGATCTACAAATCTCAACCTGATCTACAAATCTCACCCTGATCTACAAATCTCACCCTGATCTACAAATCTCACCGCCCCATCAATCTAAACATGTTTCAATCAGGGCCTGGACGAGCTCGACAGCCTGCGCCGCGTGGCGGAGCAGGAGCGCAGCCAGCTTCAGTCGCACTGCTTGGACATGCAGCGCCTGCTTCGCGATTGCAACAGAATAGCTGGCGAGCTGTTCCAAGCCGCGCTGAATCGCAAGGACCACACGGACACTCTGCGCAATGCCATCCAGGTCATGGAGAAATCCAGGGGCCTATTCAATTTACCCGGCGTACTGGACGCGCACATGCGAGCTGGCAATCACAAGCTGGCCATTGACGAGTATCTGAGGGGCAAAGCGCGCTACGGCTCGACTAGGGTGCCGACGTTTCAACGAGTTTGGGATCAGGTTAGCGGCGATATGTATCGATATTTTTATTTGGCTATTTTAGTTACAACCTAAAGCTTGTAAATAGCAATTACCTTGCCCATATTTTTATGCAGTGTTACCGATATGTATCGACAATATTTTATCAATTAATATTATTAACAAAAAATGCGTCTTATATCTAGTTTAGAAATATTTAAAAAAAGACTAGCTTGCTTTCGTGGTTCTGCATCGAAACAAGGAACATCGAATCGAGGAGTTGTAGCCTAGTGGCTTGGGCGCCTGCCTCATGACCAGAAGGTCGTGGGTTCGAGTTCCGGCCCTAGGAGACAATTTGTGGCCTTGAGCAAGGCACTTAATCCCGCATTGCTTCAGTCCACCCAGCTGAGATCGGGTACCAGTTTGAGCTGGGTAAATTTAGCGTGGGTGTTGCGGCCCCTCCAGCCCGTCAGGCTGAAAGCTGTACACAGCCCTCGGATGCGCCGCGCAACTAGCTGCGGCTGTGCCGTGGGCTGTACATCTGATCGAAAGGTCGGGTATCTAAATTTATTATTTTTTTATTTATTTATCGAAACAAAAATTTTCTTTTAAGGATAATTTTTACATCATAGCTGTGTGCGTATGCACCAAATGTTTGACTTACAGTGTGAATATTTATGCCGATATGTATCGCAATATTTTTCGCACTTGTATTATTTTTCAACCTAGACACCCAAATTAAATTTTCCGATTTTGAACTGATCCCTAATCTTAACTGCAAGATTAATGGCCTTTCTGAAGGGCATAAATTTTCTTCTAGAAGCAGGTATCGAACCCATGACCTACCGGTAATAAGGCAGAAGCTCTAATCAGCTCCAAGCTAAAAAACTTCGTTTACGTTCTAAACGAGGATTAAATAAAAGTGCTTATTAGAGTATCTACTCATATGACGCTTCGGACGATATGTATCGAAAGAATAAATTTGTACAAACAGGTGGAATCCCGAGCCGGCGCGCTGCGCAAACAGCTGCTGAACCGTCTGATGCCGCCGCCGCCGCCCCCGCCGACTCAACACGCCGACGACAACGAACTGGCCAGTCGCAGTAGTTTGTCATCGCAGGCTGCGCAGCTCGCCGGCCAGCCAGACGGCCCGCTGCCCGTCGACCAGCACGCTTACCTGGTCCGCCAGCTTCGCCGGCTTGGCGTGGCCACGGCCGCCGAGGACAGCCTGGCGTATCTGCGGCGGCGCTTCCTGGCCGACTGGTGGCGCCGGCGGCCTCTGGGCGACTTTCTGCGGCACTACAGCCGTCTGATCGCCGAGCTGGGCGTTGGCGGCGGCGGCGGCGGCGACGACTCGTTGACGAGCTGCTCGGCGCTCGGCCAACTGGCCACCGACTGGGCGAAGCTGCAGCGCGATCGCCTGCAGATCTCCTCTGGTGCCGTAGATGCCGCCGACGATGATCAAATTGGCGATAGCGACGAATTCGACGATTCGAATGCGGATCAACACGACGAGGCAGACGTCGACGACGCCGGTTTTGAGTGCCGGCGGATGCGGGAGAATTTGGCCGGCGTGTCGGTGCAGGCCGTGGGGCCGGAGGCGGCCCGCCAGCTGGCCTGCCTGACCTCGCGGCTGCGGCTGCGCTACCTCAACCGGCTCAGGCGCCAGTACGTTGCCGAGGTAGCCAGCCTGCGCGGCTCCGACCACTGGTCGGCAGCGGGCGACGCCTCCCACCAACTCGGTGGCGGTGGCGTCGGCGGCTCGCACAGTCAGCTGCCGCTGGTCTACGAGAAATTGGTCAATGATTTCCTGACCCTGCTGGCCGAGTGCCTGCACCCCGGCAACGAGGTGGAGCTGCCGTTTGAGGTGAGACAGGCTGAGAGAGACAGACACACACAGACAGACAGACAGGCTGACAGACAGACAGACAGACAGACAGACAGACAGACAGACAGATAGACAGACAGACAGATAGACCGACAGACAGACAGGCTGACAGACAGACAGACAGTCAGACAGACAGACAGACAGACAGACAGACACAGACAGACAGATAGACAGACAGACAGACAGACAGGCTGACAGACAGACAGACAGTCAGACAGACAGACAGACAGACAGACAGGCTGACAGACAGACAGACAGACAGGCTGACAGACAGACAGACAGACAGGCTGACAGACAGGCTGACAGACAGACAGACACAGACAGACAGACAGACAGATAGACAGACAGACAGACAGACAGACAGACAGACAGACAGACAGACAGGCTGACAGACAGACAGACAGACAGACAGACAGACAGACAGGCTGACAGACAGACAGACAGACAGGCAGACTGACAGACAGACAGGCAGACAGACGCATAGACGGACAGACAGACTGACAGACAGACTGACGGACAGACAGATAGACAGACAGACAGACAGACAGACAGTCAGACAGACAGACAGACACAGACAGACAGACAGACAGACAGATAGACAGACAGACAGACAGACACACAGACAGACAGACACACAGACAGACAGATAGACAGACAGACACACAGACAGACAGACAGACAGACAGACACAGACAGACAGGCAAAAAAGCAGACAGACAGACGGGCTGAAAGACAGACAGGAAGACAGACTTATAAACTTGACAGAAAACCGCCTACAAAGCAATATAAAATGGGAAAAATGACCGACACACATGCAGAGTTGCTGCAAACAACACCCGAAGACAAAGCCACTCGCGCTTAGCCTGTCAGATCGACAGTCCTGCGCAGCTGTAAACTTGAAGCCGATATGTGGCGTAAATGACTAATTAAGTCTGTAAAACATCTGGCAGGTCACCCGAGTGCGTTGGGGATCGCAGATTCGCGGCGCGGTGTCGGCTCTGATGTGCAGCTTCTGCGACCGCCTTCGCAAGCAGTTGCGCAACGTCGTTGCCTCTCCGTCGGTGGCCTCGTCCGCCTCCGTGCCGGGCCTGGCCTCGGCCGCTGCCTCGTCGCAGCCGGCGCAGCCGCAGGCGGCCAGTCAGCACTGCAGCCGCCTGCTGGCCGTCCAGTGCGACGCGAGCTTCGCCTGCCTGCAGTCCAATCGGAGGATTCTGGCCTCGCTTCGGGCTGAGGGCCACGCTGGTAGGGGGATTTTTCCCTTTGGATTTTGCTTTCTTTGATAGTGTTGCAATCCCCAGACTGTTTAATCCTCAAGCATCATATTCCCTAAGCATTGAAATCCCCAGACTGTTTAATCCTCAAGCATCATATTCCCTAAGCATTGAAATCCCCAGACCTAACAATCCCTAACCTCCAAGATCCCCAAACTTAATTATCCCCAGACCTGGACTCCGTCGCCGCAGAGGTGAACGCCCACTACGACGCCTTCTTAGACGAGCTGAAATCCGCCTACGTTGAAGAGAAGGCGCGCGCAATCTACGGCCCCCTGGAGACAAAAATGCTGCGCGCCGGTTTCACCTGGGCCAGGTGCGCGCCGCCATCGGCGCCTCGGCTGTACGTGCGCGACGCGCTGCACCTGATCGGCGAGGTGCTTGCTGAGATCGGCGGCGGCTCTCTGACGGCCACCGACGAGGCTCACAAGCAGCAGCAATCCGGTCTTGTTGGCAGTCGAGCGTACGCTGAGGACGTGCTGAAACAGGTGGTCAGCCTGCTTGTTCAAGAGCTGCACAGATGCTTCACGTCTGTTGCCTCTTGGTGTCACAACGGTCGGCTGCAGGTGAGACTCTTTTAGTTGGGTGCCGTATTGCTTTTAATTACTGGATTAATAATTAATGTATCATTCGTGAACTTTCATTTGCCGCCACTCCTTGCTCATTCTTTGATTATACCGCTGCTCTTTTATGGCTCTTTGATCATGCCGCCACTTCTTTGTGATTCTTTGATTATACCGCTGCTCTTTTATGGCTCTTTGATCATGCCGCCACTCCTTTGTGATTCTTTGATTATACCGCTACTCATTTATGGCTCATTGATCATGCCGCCACTTTTTTGCTATTTTTTTATTATACCGCTACTCCTTTATGGCTCTTTGATCATGCCGCCACTATTGTGTAACTCTTTCATCATGCCGCCGCTCTTTTTATTCTTTGATTATGCCGCCACTCCTGTGCAATTCTTTTATCATGCCGCCGCTCTTTTTATTCTTTGATCATGCCGCCGCTTTTCTAATTCTTTTATCATGCCGCTATCCTTCTTTCTGAGTCTTTTATTTAGCCGCAACTATTCCTTAGCTTTATTTGCTTGATCAAGCTTCGTTTATTTTTATCTAATTTCTTTAATTATGCCGCTATTCTTGGATTATTTAACACTTTCCTCCCTAAACTCGTCGGATATATTTGATAGCTTTAAAATTCCAGCCTCCGATTTTATTGCAGCAACAGCAGCCCCTCCCCCACTCTCCACCCAGGCCTATCTAGACGTTCGCGTGCTGGACGACCTGCTCAGCCCCTACCTGACCTACGATTCGCGCAGCCAGCTCCGGGCCGTCTACAGCTCCATCAATTCGGAGACTGGCCGGGCCGCCCTGACCCTGACGTCCGAGGAGACGCAGTTTGTTGATAAGATTGTGCGACAGGAGCGCCAGTTTCTTGGCGCCGCTCTGGGAAAGCAGAGCTGATTTTATTTATACGCTAAGTGCGCTTGGATGCCGTAGTTTTGTAGATTGCCGATATGTATCGTAAACAATTATATTTCGGTAGGCTAGTTTTCATAAATTCTCACATTTTAGAACAATGATTGCTAGACTAGCCTATATAATTAACGTAACAAACATGATTTTCTATATTAATAATTATTTTTGTTTAAATTGTCTACCTAACTTATTCATATTGTGATTTAAAAGAAACATAAACGGCTGTTGATTATTCACTTTTGTACGCACTGCGAGCTATTTGCAATGCAAATAATAAAACTATATATTAACTGGCGAATCTTATCAAGTCTACTAGCGCTGGGTTTGTTGATTTTTTGTGTATTTTATTTTTATTTTCAAATCAGTAAGTTGGCACAAAGCAATAACAAATTTTCGCGTAACAACAAAAAATCTCTCTACTTTTCGTTGCACACTACTATAATTACAGAAGTAGTATTATAAGAGAAAAAATGACATTTTATTTTCATAGATTTGTGATAACGCTGAGCTGAATCTGGCGAAATGCGCCGATTGGTGCTTTAGTTAGTACACACTGCACAGGGCGCTTGCGTGCTTAAAGAAAATTCATTTAACAATTCAATGGCATCAATGATAAATAATGAGGGATAAAGCTATTCAATAATTATACTTATAGCTTACAAAGTAAAAAAGTGCATCGAAAACATGATCAAGGAAAGCATTGCTTTTTTGTTATTTAACATACTGTTTATAGGCAAAAAAATATATATATTAAAATCCCTGCGCCGACTGTTATTTGTTCTTGTGACCCGATTGCGACTGCATTCCTGCAATAGCAAATAGGCGTCATTGTGGATGCGGGCGGTTCATTTGGGGGCGCCGAGTGAATGGCGCTTTATTGGGGGGGCGCCGAGTGAATGGCGCTTTATTGGGGGCTGAGTGAATGGCGCTTTATTGGGGGCTGAGTGAATGGCGCTTTATGGGGGGCTGAGTGAATGGCGCTTTATGGGGGGCTGAGTGAATGGCGCTTTTTTAGGGGGGCGCCGATTGAATGGCGCTTTATGGGGGGCTGAGTGAATGGCGCTTTATGGGGGGCTGAGTGAATGGCGCTTTTTTAGGGGGGCGCCGATTGAATGGCGCTTTATGGGGGGCTGAGTGAATGGCGCTTTTTTAGGGGGGCGCCGATTGAATGGCGCTTTATTGGGGGGGCGCCGAGTGAATGGCGCTTTATTGGGGGGGGGGGCGCCGAGTGAATGGCGTTTAATTTCGGGCGCCTTTAGGGCTGCGGTTTTTGGGGTGCGCTGTATGCCACGCTGTAGGCGTGCGGCATTTCACTTAGATTTATCAGTTTAAATTGGCGCCAAAATGGGAAAGTGCGGTTGTAGAAGCGCCGCATCCGTGGACACCCATAGCTACGCCCTGCCTACCTGCGTGAACCCATGCAGTGTTAGGTGTGATGCAGTTAGTTGGCTCAGTCTTCGTGAGTTTTTCCTGCAGCCGCATCAGCATCGCCTGTTGTTGAGGAATTGCCGGCGTGCCGAATTGTTCGGCGTCCCCGTTGCCATGGTAACCGATTGCGTAGCGTTGGCAGCGGCAGCCGAGTCGCCGGATTGGACCGCCGATTCTTCGATGCTTCGTCGACGAATCAGCCGGGGACTGGCGGCCGTCGCCCAACTTTCCGCCATGGCCGTCGCCTTGGTCGTCGACGACGACTGACGTTTGAGTATCCCCGGCGGCTGCTGCTGACGAGGCGAAGCCAGCGGACTGACGCCGGCGCTTGACGAATTGTGCCAGGGCAGGGAGAGGCGCGGCTGGAGATGCTGATGCGGTGACAGGAGCCGCCTAGTCTGGTCTGCGGGTTTGGGGGGGTTGGTTTGGGCTGGGGTGGGAGCGAGACCTCAGCACCATGTTGAAATGGCGGTGAAGCCTGTGTACGAGGATGAAATTTACTTTTGTCTCCAGTCTCTCTCCCCTCTCCTCTCCTCTCCTCTCCTCTCCTCTCCTCTCCTCTCCTCTCCTCTCCCCTCCTCTCCTCTCCTCTCCTCTCCTCTCCTCTCCTCTCCTCTCCTCTCCTCTCCTCTCCCTCCCCTCTCCTCTCCTCTCCTCTCCTCTCCTCTCCTCTCCTCTCCTCTCCTCTCCTCTCCTCTCCTCTCCCGTTTCTCATTTCCTTTTCTCCTCTCTTCGCTCTCGAGTATCTTCTCTCTCTCCCTCGCTCATTCCTACTACCCCATGTGCTCTTTGCTACGACCTATTTCACTCTATTTAGCATTCAAATTCCCGAATTACAGTGCAAAATCTCTATTAAAAAATGGAAGTTCAGAACAGCAGAAGGCAAATTATAATACGATCCATGAAGTTCTAGGAATTGTATCAGTGGCTGTGCACTCAAAAAAAGTTTACTTAATTTTTACCTCAGACGTAGGCGGCTCTTTGTGTCAGAGCAGTTCTTCCAACGGAGCTAATTGAGAGCGGTAGATACGGGGTGGAGTGCTCCGTTCCTCTGATTATGAGAAACTAGAAGTCATTCATGTCAGAAAAAATATTTTGAGATCATTGAAACATTTTTTGGTTTCCGCGAGCAAGGATTTCCCTCCTTAAATTTGGAAAGGTTTGGAATCTCCCTTTCTAAATTTAGAGAAAGGGAAATCCCAAGTCTCTCTAAATTTAGAAAGGGATGTTCCAAAGCTCTCTAAATTTAGAGACTGGATTTCCGTTTCTAACTTTAGAGTATTTGGAATTCCCTCTTTAAATAAAGAGAGCTTTCGGATTTCCCTGTCTAAATTAGGAGAGCCTTGGGACTCCCCACTCCTAAAATTGGAAAACTTCAGGATTCTCCGATCAATTTATCAGCGGAATTCCCGTTTCAGAAAACGAGTTCCCTTGTCAAACTGGCTCACTCGGAATCAGCTGACAAGACTCACCAGCCGACTCCACCACGTCGACCGACCGTCGCTTGCCACCCTCGGCGACGCGTCCGACCGCTCCGACAGCTTCGCCGACGCCAGCGCTGAAGAAGCGGCCCAGACTGCCGAGCAGAGGCGACGCCGACGGCGACGAAGCCCGAGAGAAGTCGCCGTTGCCGTCGCCGCCGTCAGCTGGCGGCTCAGCGAATTGAATCTTGTCTCGTCGGCGTCGCGATGTCGGAGTGTCAGCTGCTCCCCCTCCGGGCGTCGACGGCGGCGACACAGTCGGCATGGGCACAACTACTGCGGCGCAGCCGGCGGCCGTCGGGGTCAGGGGGCTCTGCGGATGGCTGCTGCACGTGCCGTAGGTGTCGCCGCTGCCGCCTCCCGGGCTGTTCAGCTCCGCCAATTTCAATGGTTGCAGAGCCGGATGAGGCAGAACTGTTGCCATGGCAACGGACGGATGCGACGGCAGGCCGGGATCGTCTGAGTCGTCCAAATAGAAGCCCGAGTGCTGAAGTCGTTTTTTTATGAGGTCAATGGCAAAGTTTTCTAACTGATGAGATTAAAATTACATAGTTGCGGCTCTTAAAATTACCTTGAAGTCTCCAGTGGAATCGGCTTTGTTTAGCAGGCGCCCTACGGCGGCGGCGGCGGCGGCGGCTTCTAAATCGGCCGAGGACGTCTGATGAGCAGAAACTTTTTTGTCCCGGCACCTGAACGTGTGTTGAAGGTTTTTTAATGGCTTCAATGGCTTTAAATTATAGTTAGAATTTACAATAGAATTTTTTCAAACGGGTTTTACTGAGCAGAGCACGCTGCTAAAAATAGAATCTCGGCACTGGCTAGTGATGCTATTTTTAGAAATGTTATGACTCACTCAATGTACTAGCTATTTTGTACATTTTATGGCGTTGGGGAATGATGCCATTTTTAGAAATGTTATGACTCAGTCGATGTACAAGCTATTGTATACTTTTTATAGCGTTGGCGGGTGATTCTATTGTTAGAACTGTTATGACTCACTCTATGCACAAGCTATTGTGTACATTTTATAGGGAAGAGTTTATTGAGCCCGTTGGAGCGAAATCCGTTTTGAAAAAGCTCCAGTGAAGGGCCAATAGCTTTTAAACTGGAAAATGAAGGTGAAATGTTACGAATATTATTAAGGGCTCCTAACTATGAAATTCTCAACCTACTTGAAGTAGGTCATCTCGCTACTGAGATCGGCTAGTTCGCTGCAGTCGCTGCTGTAGTCGCTGCTGTAGTCGCTGTTCCGCCCGTCAGCGTTGCTCGCGTCCTGACTGGGCCGCTGTCGGATAAAGGAGGCCACGGACACGAGGCTGCCCTTCCGCTTGGCCGACTCCATCGCCTCCATCCGACGCTGGGCCTTCTCCCGACGACTCTGTTCCTTGTAAAACTCGGCGAAGTTGTTCACAATGATTGGAATCGGCAGGGCCACCACCAGCACGCCGCAGATGCAGCAGCCGCTGCCAACTATTTTGCCTAGCAACGTTCTCGGCACAATATCGCCGTAGCCAACGGTTGTCATGGTGATGGCGGCCCACCAGAACGTGGCCGGTATCGATCGGAACTGGTTAGGCCGATCCCCGTCGCCTGGTTCGTCTTTTTCGGCGAAATAGGCCAGACTGCTGAACACCAGAACGCCAAGAAGGACAAACAGGATGAGCAAGCCGAGCTCCTTGTAGCTCTGGTGCAGGGTGTAGCCCAACGACTTCAGGCCCGTTGAGTGTCTGGCGAGTTTCAGCACCCGGAGGATTCGAAGGATGCGGAACACCTGGACAATCTTCCTCACCGATGTTAGCGAGGAATAGTCGCCGCTGTCCTCGTTCTGCAGGCTGTGCATGAGGATCACGGATATGTAGTACGGCACTATGGCAATGAGATCGATGATGTTCATGGGACCTTTGATGAATTTGCACTTGTCCGGGGAGGCCCAGAATCTGAGGACGTACTCCAGGGTGAACCAGACTATGCAGATGGCCTCCACCACTTCCAGTCTGGGGTTGTCCTCCAGCGTCCACACTAGGCGAGTCCCGTTTGGCCCCTCGTATCTGGTGTGGTTGTACTGAATCTCCGGGATGGTGTTCAGCGTCAGGCCGACGGTGGCCAAGACGATGAACAGCACCGACACGATGGCCACCACCTGAGGAATTTTTTTTCAACGCGTAATCAGAATATAGTGTTAAAATTCTACTCCATACTACTATATAAAAAATCAACCGAGTAGTTAAATTGAATATTATTTAAACTTATTTGTCATTTGAGAGCATACTGCTACTGTATTTTAATAGTTTGAAAAATGCAAGCGGTTTAAATTCCCGTTTCTGAACTTGTTTATTGCTGCTATAATAGTACAGACAAGTTAAGCGCGGGAGCTTATAATACTATACGCTTCGGTAGCAACTAAAGCTGCCAATGATACATGAAGATTGCCGCGCGCAGTTGCAGTTTAGGTTGAGTTAGAAGGATGCAAACATCTACAGACTGGGTAGCTGCATTTACAGAATGGGGAGCTCAATCTACAGACTGGGGAGCTCAATCTACAGACTGAGGAGCTGCATCTACAGACTGAGGAGCTGCATCTACAGACTGGGGAGCTGCATCTACAGACTGAGGAGCTCCATCTTTAGACTGGGGAGCTCCATCTTTAGACTGGGGAGCTCCATCTACAGACTGGGAAGCTCCATCTACAGACTGGGGAGCTGCATCTACAGACTGAGGAGCTCCATCTTTAGACTGGGGAGCTCCATCTTTAGACTGAGGAGCTCCATCTACAGACTGGGAAGCTCCATCTACAGACTGAGGAGCTCCATCTACAGACTGGGGAGCTCCATCTTTAGACTGGGGAGCTCCATCTTTAGACTGGGGAGCTCCATCTTTAGACTGGGGAGCTCCATCTTTAGACTGGGGAGCTCAATCTACAGACTGAGGAGCTCCATCTACAGACTGGGGAGCTCCATCTTTAGACTGGGGAGCTCCATCTTTAGACTGGGGAGCTCCATCTTTAGACTGGGGAGCTCAATCTACAGACTGAGGAGCTCCATCTACAGACTGGGGAGCTCCATCTTTAGACTGGGGAGCTCCATCTACAGACTGAGGAGCTCCATCTACAGACTGAGGAGCTCCATCTACAGACTGGGGAGCTCCATCTACAGACTGGGGAGCTCCATCTACAGACTGAGGAGCTCCATCTACAGACTGAGGAGCTCCATCTACAGACTGGGGAGCTCTGTAGATGGAGAAGAGACTTACATTCAAAATTTCTGTGGTTCTTCTTGAGACCGAAAGCAAAACTGAACCACGAAAATGTCATTCTCTAAACAAATATTTTGCACAAATACGAGTAACCTTTTGGTGCAAGTCAGAGTGCATCGAATCTGCGCATGGCTTCGTTTTCCCGTTTTTTAAGGAAAAGCAGACAAAAAAATTTCCAAGCCGAAAGCAGAAAACAGGCTAAAAGCAACATTATTATTTTTTGTCGGGAAAACTGAGAGATCAAAGCATCGAGAGGCAAATTAAAATTTAACGAAGGAGTCACTTGTTTCACTGTCCAAGCATTAACCGCCTAAACCAGGGATCTAGCTGGGGCAAGCTTGTCGCTTGAGCGGGTTTGATTGAAAGCAAATATTTTTCAGTGCCACCTCTCCCTACGCCACGCTGGCAGAAACTGCAAACGGCTTGCATTGTCACTTCTTCTGCTCTGGCTTGCTGCTTCGCCTTGTGCGCTGCATCTTTTTAAACAGTTCCGATGCCACTCCCGCCTGCCCCTCATTAATTATTTAGTGATCCCCTGTGCCTCTAACTTGCCAATCCTTCCCTTGTCTCAATCCTTCTCTCTTGGTCTCTCCGCCTGTCAGCAATTTTATCGCCTTTACACTCAGGCCCACTCTGCCTGCATTTCTAGTTTGGGAGTTCTCCCACCCTAACTGATCCTCTCCTTCTCCCCTCTCTCTAC